>OZ035874.1:39299768-39723260 GCA_964034865.1 Eristalis intricaria | reverse complement strand
ATCCTGTACCTTGTGATAATTTGCTTTATGCTACAAAGCTCACTGAGTCACGGGGAGACGCACTTAACGGCTGAAGCTCTGAATCAAGTGAACGCCACCCATCACAGTAACAGTATTCACCGACGAACCGATGCAGCCTTCCCGTGGTATTCCAGTCCAACGGAGGGCAAACAGGAGACACTGATTAGTAGGCGCGCTGTGTACATCGACCCACAAGAGGATGATGATAGATTCGACTCATCGTCGGGAGCCGGGAGGAGTGAGGATGCCGCATACAGTATTAATGAAACACTGGCCGCCGGTGTAAACGGTTCGGACAGCTTTGCTTTGACTGGCAGCGAGGAAGGTGCACCCGAAGAGGACATCAACAACAATGACGATCAATTTAAGGCAGGCTCTGGCGAGAGGACACCTTTGGTCTGTGCCGACGGAAAGGCGAACAATGGCACCTGCACGGTATCCAACCAGACGTGCAACGACGGCCTGCCGTGCAACGCAACCAAGGAGGAGTACATGCAGTTCCTGTACGACTACATGTATCCGAAGACGTCTGAATGGATTTTAATTTTCCTCCATTGCATTGTCTTCATTACCGGCTTGGTGAGTACCGCTTCTACCGCTGCGAGTGACGTGCCAGTGTTTGTTCCTTAGGTTTCATTGTGTTGCAGCTATTATGGGTTGTTGTTGAAGATATGAGATTTATAGTTGCCCCATGCTCTTCTTCTGTGTTTCTTTGGGAGATTGGTTGCGGTGTACCTTAGTGGAAAATCGTTTGACAGGAAGCGGCTGTGTCTTGGATTAATGAAGGGGCACCTCCTCTCTTGTTTTGTAATTTCCAGGGAAATGAATGAAGACCTACACGTGTGTGTGCTGGCTAATAAATGCGGAACTCAAGAAATGAGTTCCTTGGAAATTTCAAAGGCTTATTGTTTCTCTGTTGCTGATGCACTAGAAATGTACTACACTGTGTCTAGAAGGGAGGAATCCGTTTCGTAAGATAATTACAAAAATTTAAAATACACCAATTTGGACTGGAACGGGAACATCGTCCACCGAACTGAGAGAGGGTGAGGTAGCAATGTTGCAAGATGGTCGATAGGTTGAGAAAAAATAACTTAATTTACAATGCTTTGCTGCATTTGTCGTCGTACACTTTTACATATCAAAAATCCATCTCGATCTCTAATGAAGATGAAGAGTATCTTGAACCCTTCACTCAACTGAAACGGACTTACTGTAGGCGACAAGTGAAGTTTCCCCATATTTAATCCAGGTAGTCCTTTAGTCGATTTCTTTCTTTTTTAAGAGACTGAAGTCGAATAAATCCTAGGGATTGACTGTTTCGGCATTCATTTAAGCAAATTTGGATGATCTTGGTGGTACAGGCATCACCAAATCCATCATATTTGGTCCGCGAACCAGACACCTCCTTAAGTCAAGTGTCCAAGGATAAGACTCTTCTCCTTCACGTTCTGTTGTAATCACTATAATAGATATCTCATTTTTTCACCTCTCGAGCGATAAAACTTATAGGAGACAATAATATCGCAGATTCATTAGACTCGGTCGAACAAAGACGTACCGTCTCTTCTTTGTTTATATATAAAATACGGGTTTTATTGCTATTTCAACAAACAATGCTCAAGTGAGCTAGCCAACTGCTCCACTCCATGAATTCGCCCGCAATACCCGTCAGAAATGCGCATCAGTATACCCTTAACCGTCCCCGTGGCGTAGTGGGTAAGTGCGTCGACACCTACGCAGAGGGTGCCAGGTTCGATACCCGAATTTACCACCTATCATAATTCACGGCTCCACCTCTTTCGAGTCACTGACAATGCTCAAAGAGTATTCCTGCCTTAAAAAGCATCTCAACTTCGCCGTTCGGTGTCGGCATTAAACCGTAGGTCCCTTCCATTCGTGAAAGAACAATAGCACGCACAACACGAGTGGTTGCTCAGTTGCCCCGGACTGTCGCGCCACCGATATTATATTATTATACCCTTAACCCTAATTTCGGAGGCACAGTTAAATTCTGAGGCTCGTTTTTCAGCCGCACCACACGAATATCCCAGCCTTAGATTTCCAACAGACTACAACCCGCAGTTATTTAAGACCAATGTACACAGGTACCTCCTCTCTCCCTTTCTCCCTCTATTCCTTCGGGCAGCGCTGTGTCTTGACCCCGGACAATTAACGGTATTAGCAATCCTTTGAGCTCGCACAAGACGTCCTGCCAGGTCCTCCTCTAGTTCCTCGGCTGCACGTGTCTTAAAGATGTTAGCAGTTTATTCTTAACATGTTAAATTTTTCTCCAAGAATTCTGACAAGAGGTGGCACCCGAAGAGGGAAGACATTCACACAATAGTAGACTCTTTCTTTTTGCGTGGGTAAGTGGAAACCTAGCATAGGCATTTCATGGTAGAGTAAGATTTTTACTGACTAAAACCACTTCAAGTGGAATCTTTCCTTTCCGGGACGGCTTCGTTACATGTTATTTAGCAAATTCGCGTTCCACTGCCGTTCCAAATTCCTTAGATCGCACATTATTCGTATTGTTGCATCGTTCATAGCAGCGCAAAGATCTTCGGAGTTCAGCATATATTCGACAAGGGTTTCCGGTGTTAGCGGCTGACCATATGCCAACATCTCTTTCGTTTGCCTGCCGAAGATAGCTTCTAAAGCCATTATATCGATTGGTACCAGAGAGGATAGTACCAATATCGCGTCGTGAGATACCGTTCGAAATGCACTGCTAAGTCGCAAATTCACTTGATTCCCTTTCACAGAAAAATACCCAAGTTATGGCTATTTCTCGTCGATTTTAAGGTTGCAAGTGACATCGTTTATAGAGATAAAATTACCAGATGCCACTTTCGCTCGCCACTGTAAATTCAACAGAGCAAAAATTAACGGTTCTATGTGGCAACCTTGGGGGACACTAGCTGCGAAGTGCAAAGGGTATGATAGAAGAAATCTAAAAAAAACACTGTACTGACAAATAGGAGATGGACACTAATCAGAAGGCCTCTCCAGCCAGCTCGATCTTTGGCTACCTCCTCAGCTTGAATTTCTTTTTCATTGATCTGACCACACATACTCTTTATGTTGCGTTGCTACAGTGGTTGGGAATCGAAGACTCTTCGCGTCGGAAACAAGTTTCCCATGAGCTTTACATGACCTAGCAAACTGGATTGTTGCGTTTATTCCAGATGGTATCAACGCAAATAAGAGCCGAGGATCACACGCAGAACTTTTCTCCAAGACCAATAACTTCTTTAGCCGCTTTTGACATTATCCATGTCTATGCCTCGTTCGGCAGGACTGGGATGAGCAATGTCTTGTGTGAAGTGAGTATGATCCTTTCCCATTGTTCAGTTGACTCTTAAGATCAAGGAAACAACGTTGGCTAAGATTTGTTCTCCATTTCAATTCGGTGCTGTTGTTATAAGCACTGTTCGCTCAATATTTCTAACTAATAGCTGCTCAATGCGAAGCTTTTTCCAAGACGGACAGCACATATTTCGTTTTACCCTCATTTACCCACATCACCTCATTCACAATCAATGCTGAATAAAATGCTTCAAAAGCAGCGTTAAGTCAATAAATTCAATCGTATCCGGTATTGTTCTAATAGCTGAACCAACTTCGAGAAGATGGTTCACTTAATGCTATCCTGTGGGGCTAGCAGGATCCTTCCAAGAATAATTTTGAAGAAGTCCCATGGCAGCCCGTCCCTTTATCTAAAGCCTTTTCAGACACTGAAGATTTCGGTGAGTTCGATACCGACCATAATGGATCTTAGAGAATCCCCCCAGATCCCACCGACTTCCTGCCCAATCGGTTGAATGGCGGTGTTCGTCTCTTTGCCAGATGTCATATGCGTCCTGGAAATCCACCTGTAGTTGGTGAGAGTCCTTCAAAGCTTCTTAGTACTTTTACAAGATCTGTCGCAGTGTGAAGATGTGATTTATTGTGGACATCTCCGGTCTGAAGGCACGCACATAACGACTTAACAGATGGTTGACAAAGGGTATTCAGCGATCGGACGAAACCGCAGAGCAGATTGTGTAAGTACACTAACTGCAGTTTGTGTAGTTTAGATAGTCTCCCATCGTGTGGATCGGTCGTGCCTTGCATCCAGCCTGGATTAGGTTAGGTAAGAGATTGCTAGGTCCACAGCCTCTGTGAAGAATATTTGGCCCAGCCAAGCAAGGCGCCGATTATGGAGAACTGTAGAGATCGCTGGACTCCGCACTCGGAACCATTGTTCCGATGGGTCACTGTGGAACTTGTGATCCTTCCGATGAGCACACGGATCGAGTTCCGGTCCTTCGCTAGAAGCTTCTTAGTCGTTACTAAGCTCTGGACATATTGATCTTTTCATGTGACAGTCACCTTTTGTGAGCCAAGACAAGTTGGCTTCTTTTCGTATTTTTTCGCTTAAAGTCCGATATAATGCACTGATCCATGGTTGCTGTGCTCGCTTCGCTGATGTCCATTTCAGACTCATGTCTGATATTGATCTGCGGCTCCGGGCCCAGTAGAGTTTGACCCTGTGGTGATAGATAGACCTTAGTGAGTCGCGGCAGTTCATAATAGCCATCGATCTCGTTGTACAGGTGCCTATTGAGCCTGGCTATCAACAAAGTCAACAATTTAGCTGCTTTTTCTAAGGAATCTCTGCTTGGAAGGCACTGCACGTGTCAGGGAGTCTAAATGATTCCTTTTCGTGCAGGGTGCCAGAGAAGAGTCCGGTCCCGGTATCTGTGTTAATTTTTTATCCGTCCGTGAAAAGGGCAATCTCGTGGTCATTGAAAACGGAGTTCGAAACCCACATGCCCCTGCCAAGGAAGAGCAACAAGATCATCCCCAGCTACTTTAAGGACTCCACCGGACAGCCTTGCAACCAGCAACTTTGTTTGACACGACCCCATATTGCTATCTTGATCACGTCTGGGTGGGAGTGACAAGATTCTCGTCTAGTATCGTCCTGCCTGAATGGAGCCTGAGGAATATTTCCATTGGAGCTTATCCTTGGTGGCGGTCTTTTTAGAACTAAACCACCACCACAAGTTTCCTTTCTGGTGCGGGGTGTAGGCGTTGAACTCAGATTAAGTTTTTGGAGGACTCCACCTCTAAATTCCTCGAAGGTCTGTAGCGAATATCACATCCTGGCGTCCTTAGACCATCGAGTTCTTTCTCGACTCTGTTGTTTTCGCAAATTTCCTTTTCCTGTCCTAGCTTCGAGAAGCAATCGATTAGCTCCTCAGAATGTTCGAAAAACCAGATTGATGGGATTGATCGCAATGACATCGATTTGATGTTCACATTATTTTAAATCGTTAGTCCTTACAAAAACAAATCAAGAGCCTCACCCTTTCCAAAGCTTCATCGCTGCCATTCAGCAGGCATCCCCGTGCACAGTCTCAGTCAATTCAGCATCAATCCCATGGGTTGTCTGAAATAAATTAAACCGAATCCAACTTTGTTCATAAATTTCCTCAATTGCAACCCATCCCTGTCCCTAATCGCGTCGTGCCAAGTAATGGCTTCTCTCCAGAAATAAATGAATCCTCCTGCAAAGTTAATAGCTCCTGGTATTTGCGCACATATTCGTACCAGGCAAACAGGCAGGTGCCCTCGCACTCGAGTCCTCCTGCGTGGTAATTTCCAAGCCCTGTGCTCTAGTCCCTTTTATTAACATTCACGGTTCCAGTTCGTAGAGCCCACATGACGGTGATCCCCCAGTCAAGGTGTACAACGCAATCAAGCGTACATTAAACGATTTATTAAATGGGGGTTGCAGAGGCTTTTGAAACACGTTTCCCCGAGAGCATGGCACACACCCGAACCGAAAGGTCATGGTGCGTAGCTCTGAGAGAGACCGAAGCTTTCAAAATGAAAAGGAGCCATAATTGGCATATTTTCTGAAACATTGCACACAACCTTTTCGTAGGAATAGACACCACAAACCACTCTCTGGAACCTCTGGCTATGTGAACTATTTTAAATTTGAGGTTGCAGCATTGTCGGCTCCAGAGATTACGGCTTGACATTATATTTCACTCATGCAAGCGGTTATTTTGAATCTGTGAGCTGAAATGTTGCGTAGGCAGGCTGCAATGCTACACAAACCACATTTCCGAAATTAAATTCAATGTTTGCAGACCGGATTGCGGCTTTGGATGGATTTCTATCTCTCGTTAAACTGGAACGATGACATGATTGGATGAACTCTTAGAAACAGCCAAAGGATAATGATAAATGGAATACTCTGGACATGTGGCGGTCAGGATTCGTCCGAATAGGTCAAGAATCTGAAGACACGATCTCAAACAGTTCATTGCATCTCTTTCATACAAGTTAATGGGGCTCTGCAATAGTGTTGACATTTTATTCAACTAGGGACGTACTAGTGCCCGCAACTTCTTCCCATAGAGTCTTAGAATATTCTTGTGGTAGTCATGAAGAGCTTTGCAGAACAAGTCATTGATTAAATAAGCTGAGTGTTGCCGTATACAGCTTAAGTAAAGTGTAGTACAATATGCATATCAGAGACCATTCGCCGCCTCAGAAGAACGAATTCAACATTTAACAAATGGATTGTTGCATTATAAAAGAGGTGGACATCTTGCGCAGATGCAGTAACTACTTTTCGGAGCTACTCATTGCCGAAACGGCAGACCAGTAGTCTTGGGTGGTGGTGGTTCTCCAATGGTGAGGGTAGTCATTTTGAATCGCTAAAAGTTGACTAATCCGCCGATGTGATTGAATTCAGGCCATATGGCAATGGGTAAAGAGGGAATTTTAGGCTTTCTCTTGCCATATAGGTAACCGGAGGATTCGGTGTGACGCGGTGATTGGCTGGAGAAACTACAAGGACGGGGGAATATCTCTTTTAATCATCTGCGAGTGACGTGGTAGCATGACAGACGCCACAAAATTAAATACTTGTGTTGCGCGTAATTTTCGAGGAGTTGACACACGCGTTCTGAATACCCTTTTGTCGAATTCTCAAACGCGCGTTAGAGGTACGCAAGATGCTGGGAGAATACGTTTTTGTGATAAGGAGAGTGTCTAGCAGCCAACCACATAATGCCTGAAACACAATAGTGCGTTGCGCCAGTCGACTTCATGTTATGGAGAGAGTGCGATGACGCACTGCGTTGAAATAAATACTCAACTTTACAGCTGTTCTCTCTCTCCCCTACCAGAGGAAAAATACTGCCGCCTTTCTGCATACACTCATTTGAAATGACTTTTGTCGTTAAATTATTTTTAATCAGCTGTTTTCATTTCTCAAATGACAGTTGACACAAAATACTCTCAGTTTGGAAGAAAACTCTCAACATGGGAGAAAATCTCTCTCACAGCGCACCCCTCTGTCAAAAAATATCCAACATGTTGAATAATGACGTGCGATGGACTTCGTTTTACGGTTTATTACGATCCTCTCATCACTCTCAATTTTCACGCTGTATTTTGTGCTTGGCCATTGAATTCTGTGCGTTGAGCCAAGCCAACGCCAGCGCAAACGCACTATTGTGTTTCAGGCATAAGTGTTAAGGTATCTTAAAGGCTGAAGCCAATTTGTCTTCGATGCTCTAAGCCAACACAGAAAAGATGATGTTGAGGTTACACTTCCTTCAATTGAACTAATAAAGAGTTAACTTTTATAAATGAACAAGTAAATAAAGAAAGAATGTATGGTGATATTTTTTTACATTTTCCACACTTGTTAGTTTTGGAAAAATAATTTATGTCATATCAATAATAATTTAGTTTAACTTTAAATGTCTTTTTTTAATTTTTTACATGAGTAACTTAAAATAATAATGCACACCCGGTAGACAGCCTCCCAAACCATATAGACTGTTATAATAATGGAAATTGTAAGCAATCACTTTCTTTTGAAATAAAATAGTCTAATCAGCTGACTAATAAAGCACACTCTTAACTTTAAAATATAATATTTTAAAACAAGGATATAAAACGGATTTTTGAAAATAACTACCGTCAAAATGAGGCTCTAGAGCTATCGTCGACGCAAGGATGAGAGGTAAACCTTCCTCATTTAGCCTTGGCAGGCTTAGACGACTGGATGGCGCAGTTGAGTGCCTGCCCTGGTTAGCGGGGTCGCCGGTTCAAATACCAGTGAAAGCAAAGTTAATACTCTTTTATCTGGTCCAGTCACCATTTGCCGTTGGGATCAAATTAACGGCACTATCACTGGAGTAGTCAATCAGTGGTAGCAGTCTGACTATGGCTATCACAATGGACTAATATTGTCTAAGTGTGCTGGTGAATTCACTAGCAGCCCAACTACCTACCTACCTAGCCTTGGCAGGTGTACAACCGACCACCTTTTCACTCTAAGAGTGGTAATCGAGATGTCTTGGGTTTTAATATGAAAAGGCGTACGACCAAGTTTCCCGAGTTAAACTCTGGGGTGTTTTGCAGGATTATTTGACTGATAGTCCGCTCTTGAGGGCCATTCAGTCTCTAAACACGGACTGTAGCAGTTATGTTCGGTCGGGTAAGCGGTGTTAAGACAAAGCTCTTACCGTGAGCATTGGACTACGGAAAGGGTGCGTTTCAGTCCAGTCTCTCTTCTCTCTCTTCTGAAAACCCTGAAGAGGATAATAGGCCAATTTGTTGGGCAAATAACCCCTTCGTGCAGACTTTCACCAGCCTTCACCAGCCCATCCGTAGAGGAGTTAATAGAGGAACCCCACCAGGAGGTGTACTCTCGCCATTCATTGGAACGATTCGGTCGGTTAATGATCAGCTGTTGAATGCAAAGTTATTGCCCGTGCTGACGATGTTGCCTTATCGGTCTTATTATCCACAGCAATCTTAACTGGAAACCCAAAATCCAGGCAGGAAAGGGTCAAGAAGGCTTCTTCTGCTCTTATCAGCTGTAAAAAGCCAAAGGATGCAAATGGGACTACAGGCTACTGGATTCTTACCTCGATAGTTAGACTGACACTTTTATACTGGGTCTCTGTTTGGTGCACAGTTCTAGCCTGCGTGTATCACCGGGACACTGAGGAGCACTCCGTCGGAAGCACTTAACGCACTCCTCCACCTTCCACCACTAAAACATGATTGAAACTGATTTTCAGCAAACAGGTAGCATCCCGCCCAGGCCTAAAAACACTCCCACCGTGGTCCGATCGCGCCTTCGGCTACTTAGTCATTCTAATCGAATTTAACTACTTTGCCAGCGACACCGACCTCAGCTACCCCAAGCCATCTTCAAGAAGAAATTCTCCACTAGTGATGGCTGGCTCCACTGACGGATCGAAGACGGAGGAGGGCAGGTGTTTACTCCAGAGACCTTTAAATTGCTATCTCCTTTTACTAACTTCTCCCAAGCCATTGCGATACAAGAGGCACTATCCTGGCTCAAGAATAATTTAATATCCATAAGAGATATTACAATCTGTTCGGATAGTCAGGCCGTAAATAAATCAAATTAACTCACTACATCCCCTAATTGTCGAGCCTCCCGATCCTCTAAGTTCATGACCAAGACCGAAGTTCTGGTATAAAGATCAAGTTACCGCGGGCGTAAGACAACTTGGTCTTGATGACTCAAAAAAAAAAAACGTGCCCAGGACCGCCAGTGATGCAAGGCAGCTTTAGGCCGCTGACCTTATAAGTAAATAAGATTTAAAGCAAAACAGGACCTCGGTGAGTTCTCCGGCTGCATGTGGTCTCTTAAAGGATCTCATATTCTACAAGCAGAACAGAAAATCGTTGTCTTTAATCCGCTTGTTATGGTCCACAGCAGACAATCCGTTCGTATACTAGGCAGTTGTTTTCTATGAACTCATGCAGAGGTATGAACACAAGGATAACCAGATGCATCTGGTGCGATGATTTGTCTAAGCCTGTGAACATAGCCTTGACTCTAACAAAATATTGCTCGTTCGTCGCTACATTTTTTTCCAAGGAGTTCCGGAAGTGGCTTTGGAGGAACCCTTAAAACCTGCACCCTGAATATGTCGGAAAAGAAGTGCATACCAGGTAGCTCCTGGTGACTGAAGCCCTTTTTGCAGCCGATGGCTATCAGGATGTTCACAATCTAATTTAGTCTTCAAGTTCCCTTGAACTCAATTAACTGATAGCACTCTTTTCAGACTGTGGGTCGCCGTAGCGTAGTGGGTAAGTGCGTCGACTCCTACGCAGAGGGTCCCATGTTCGATACCCGAATTTACCAGCTCTCATATTTCACGGCGAAAGAGGTGGCTTTCGAGTCACTGACAATGCTCAAAGAGCAATCCTGTCTAGAAAAAGCTTCTCAACTTCGCCGTTCGGAGTCGGCATTAAACTGTAGATCCCTTCCACTCGTGAGAGAACAATAGCACGTACAGCATGAGTGGTTGCTGAGAAGCTATGCCCAGGTCCACCGCGGACTGTCGCGCTACCCATATTATTATTATTACTCTTTTTAGACAGCAGTGCATCGCTGACGGCTGATTAATTACGAAACCGGTTGACACGAAGTGGACTACCACACTTCGATTGTGACGATTGCAGGAGAAGCACGACCATCATGAGCAACCAAGAGACGGTGACCTCCACGTTTGTAAACCAGACAATAAAATGCAAATCATAGTCTTTGCCAATCAGGTGAATTTGGTTACCCGCATGCTCCCGCATAAAGCCAAAAAACCATCCTCTAATCTTCGGAAACATTACATTTCATTAAATGAAACATAAATGCTCACCTTCAACACCTACGGCAGTCTGCAGCGTCTGCACGAGAACCCTTCACATTTCCCATGTCGTCGAGGTATCACAGCAAGGGTGGGCTTGTTGAAATTCTGCGGTGTAAGCCATTATATTCATTAAAGCATATTACTCCCTAATGTATTGTTTGGTGTGCCCCCTCTCCGGAGCCAGCCCAGACTCATCAGCCATTCTTGCGCTGAAATCAAATTGTTTTCGAAAAGTTACAGATTTGCCTGAACTTTGAACGAATACCTAATGTTCGCGTAACATACCGCAGAAAGTTTGCATTTTCTCGAAGTTAAGGGGTTAATCTAGTGGAAAGACGTGCGTTCGCTTCGAACGAAGGATTTACGATGTTTACATCTTACAAGAATTCGTGATGAATGCTAGGCGTTGAAAGGGTGCCAACCGGGAGGAGGGATGTTGTTGGTTGTTTATGACTTGTGGTTGCTTGTCTATTCCGTGGCTATTTTTCAAGGTCAAGTCATTGACTTCTTTGTGCAAAGGGTGGCCCAAAAGTCACACAAAAAGGCAAATTGATCAAATTGGGGGCATTTTAATGGATTTAAGGTTTATAGTTCAATGCTTTGTATGGAACAGCTTAAGGGTTGATGGCTTTCCTTGTTGATGGTATATGACTTCGATAAAATTAACGGTGAAAGCTTTGTTTCATTTTTAGTTTCATCGACAAAACTCTCAATTTGATTTTACAATGCATCGCACATCTTTCAGACAGCCGCTGAACGTTGTCAACGCCACGAAAAAGGTCTGAAAGTGTATTTTAAGTAACGTGTCGAGTGGAGAAGAGGACATAGACATCCAGGAAGCAGTCGTTGCACCAGTATAGTGCTTCTCGACGTGACTACAAGTTTTACACTTGAAGCCAACGAATCGAAAAATCGTTATCGGTGATTAAACACAGTGATATGGGCTAACAATTCCCACGGAACCTTCGGCTTCAGAATCTACTTAGCTCCTAAATTAATCTACTCCTATCCACATCGTCCGCTTGTAGAAAATCGTTCAGAGCTTTCTATGAAACAGTGTACGCTGAAGCTGGGTGTTTAGGTCAGGGCACATAAATTATTCAAGAAAAACGCTTTTACATTTGTGACAAGTAATTTCCCTTGCGCTGCCACGATAGCTATGTTTGTCAGCAGAAGCCGTTACTAACGCCATCTCCTTCCACACGTTATCTAAGGCCCTTTGTACATGGCCATATTTTGTAGCATCGAATACCGTCTTTTATAGAAAGTAATCATCCAATGCTTTCGCACGGTCAGACTATCACATTTCGATGGAATAAGATTTTCTATGTTTCTCTCTCTTTTCCACACAATCGTTACGTGCTACCACAATAGCCAATGCTGCTGACAATGAAAATACAAAAATGAAAGGGTTAGTGTGAAAACTTACTCGAAGGCTGATAAGATCTCTGGAGAGAAGTCTACTTAAGAAAAATAAGTATAAAAGTAGTACTTGAAGTCTTGTCGTTTTCAATATTAAAGTGTAGATAGACTGATTTTGCGATGCAGATAGACGAAGCGACCATACTAACCTTACACGTCTTGTGCCAACGAGTACATAATCGATTTGCTTGACCGCTAGGTTGCTCCATACAGTTCTATGGTGTTCGAAAAGTATTCTGAGCAAGGCTACTGGATCAGCACGTTTGCCGGGAGCACGAAATCCTTATCATGCAGTATAGGTGCTGCAAGCTAAAATTCAAAGAGCGATAACCGCGATGCCAGCTGATGCCGCTTACCGGAAGTTTTCCGAGGAAGTTGTTGCTCATCGTGGTGGTGTCTTTAGTTAGACACAAGACATTTGGTCTAAAGAAGATTCCATTGGCTGTGGACAAGTTGAAGAATCGATTGTGCAAGCGGAAAGTTAATTGATCGTTTGTCGTGATTTTATGAAACCCATGTCATCCAGCAATCTCCAGTGAAACATTTTTTTTTACTTGGGTTAGTGAAGATCTCCAACAAGACACTATGTGACACTTGTCCACATAGTAGTGTCTGATTTTTACTGACTAAAAACACCCTTAAATTTCCGTCTGTACTATAACTAAGTTTCCTTATCTATTAGTTTACTTTTAGATGAGATGTTTTCGCGTGTTGCATGTAAGCCTTGGATAAAATATACGTGCGATAACCATCCTTAGGATGGTTTGTTATTATTGCGCCAAATCGAGCGGTCTCGTACGTTGGAGTCGGCGTACTAATCGTCTCATGTTGGAGGATGGCATTGTTACAATGACCAAGAAGTCTGATACTTAGCTTTCGAGCGGAGTTTGTTATTTTTTCGTCGACAGTAGTTATCCCTAGGTCCCTTTGCATATCACAATTCCTGAGATACCAAGGAGCTTTCACAATATTCCGTATGATTTTATTTTGAAAGGACTGAATAAAACCTCTGTTATTTGCTTTGGTGCAACGCCATAGTTGTATATCGTAAGTCCATATAGTATTCAGTACTTGCTTGTATAACAGCAGTTTGTTGTACATGCTTAACTTGAAGTGCCTTCCAAGTAACCAGTACATTTTCACCAGCCCAAGTAAGAAAAAAACTTAACCTGGATGCCATGGGTTTCAACGGATCACGAGCAACGATCAATAAATTATCCGCTTGGACAATCAATTCTTCAATATGTCCACAGCCAATGAAATCTATACCGGTGGTCGAGCTCATCCCGTTTGTTTTTCACGTGAACCATCCACTTGAGTTTCGCATCGAGTGTCATACCAAGATATTTTGCTTCATTAGCGTAAGGTATTTGTACAGTATTGATGAAAACTGGTAAATTCTCAATATTTCTGTATTTAAAATTTATATGCGTTTATTTGATATCATTGATGACCATTCCTTTATTTTGTGTAGAACATGTTGCAGTTTTTCAGTTGAGGGCTCAACTGAGCTTCTCGTTGCCAGGATCGCTGTTTCATCCGAAAATGTAGCCACAAGTGTACATTAAGCTTGAGGTTTGTCTCTAGTGTCTCCCTAGAGATTAGCCACCAGCTCAGATTAGGGATCCAAAACTTTTATTTATTTCTATTCAATCAGCGCAGCAATCATATGATGATTATTCTGCTTTAAAAATCATGTCCACTCAATGTGTAATTATTTATATGCAGTAGAATCTGAAAAAGATGAACAGATATAAAACATGCTGCGTTCATTTTTTCGAGAGTCAAATTATAACGTATGTATATCCAGCAAAGTAAATTATCATTTTATTTTGTTTTAAACAACAAACAAACAAACAAAAAACGACGAAACGGTAAAGTTGTCTATGAGAGGTACCCATTAAAAAAATCTTTATTCAGACATTAGTATTAAAAAATACTGCCCTATGGTACCGTCCCACCCTGAAGAAAATTGTCCTATGCCACTTTCCACCGAACCGAAACCGCGAGGATCGGAATTACTGAAACCTCAGTAGGTCATTCCCACAGAGTGAGAACCCCTGACAATGGATAGAGATAAAATGCGAAAATGAACAACAAAATGACAAAAATTCACACTGTAGACTTGTTCGGCTTGACGACCTCTTCTGGACGGATGAATTCAGGTGGGCTGCAACGAGGTTTATCAGAAACCACAAGACTTGTAGAGCCTGCAAGCTTTTGGGAGAACCTGGTAGGTTCGAAGAAAATTTATGAGACCTCGCGGTTTCGTTCAGTGAACGCATAATATTACAATTCTTTCCTAATTGGTATTTCTACAGAACCGTTCATATGGCCGAGATTCTACTGTCACATGTTGTGTTATTTTGTGACCCTGAATGCCAGCTCGAATGTCTTTTCATGGAGAAAGAGAAAATTTCGACTGAATTTATAAGATACCCTCCTTCAATATCAACTCATTTATCAGCCTTAGCACGTAGGATGCGCACATTTGTGGCGAAGGACACCGTATTAAGTAATGGCTCCAACATTTTTCAACGGAATTTGTTCTCATATGTATTTTTTAGCCAGAAGAAGATGTAAACTGGCAGCTGAGACTGAATACAACGATGAAAAAAAATGTGGTGGGGGACTCTCCCATATAGGAACAAGTTACGGATGCACAAAAATGTGTTAGATGAACAAAGCTTGATTGAGAATTTGTCATAACTAGCATCCTGCCTGGTATTGCGAGATCACTACCCGTCCCTTGTCCACTCACCTCTTTTGCGAGACGAAACATCAAGGGCACTTTAATCCATCCAGATAGGGGTAAATAGAGAGGGTGATTGAGAGAGTGTTTGATTATCGTGATTATAAGCCTCGACGGCAGAATGCCACGGGGTCCTTACACTCCCAGTGAAGAGACTCCCCCACTAAAGGGACCCATCTCTCCCTCACGGAGAGGAGCGATGCCCATTTAACACCTCAGTGCCCCGTTGCACCCCTTGACTGAGTCTGTAAATAACATCCAGTCGCATACGCGATCTCTAACCTGCCATGCGATACGTCTCTCACGGCATTTCCAACACTCAGCTATCAACAGTACGTCTGCAGGTACTTACTCTTGCAGTGTATTGGTCTCGATTCCGATTCTGTCATTCTGGTTGATGGGTAAAGCGGGTGGAAATGTAAACAAAAGGTTCTTACGATACGGTTGATGTCTCCCTCAGGGGGCGACGCACTTGCAAACAGTAACTCCCAATCGCTATCGATTCCAACTTAATGCCGCTGTGACATATGGGGGCGATAATACATACGTTGCGTGGTGTTTTTTCATGAGTTGCTCACTGGGATTGAGTCCCACCGCACGATGTGATGGGAAAGTTGATTTAAATCGTTTGGACGTGGCGCTTAAGTGACGACTCAATTTTAGATTCACAACATGTGATTTTGAAATAAATATTTGAAGGCATAAATATTTGAAATACTGAGCACTAAAATATAGGGTGAGCCAAAATATAAGCTTCTTTTTAAAGCAATGAAATAAACTAGGGCTGTAATGGTTGGAACAAATATTCCCATTAATTATGAAATACAACTTCGGTCAAGTGGATGCTTCGGCCGGCTTCCCTGTAGCGCTTGGTGTCAGCCAAATTTTCAAAGACCTTATTCGTGATTTCGGGTTGTAGCTCACGCTTGGATGATATTAGCCTTAAGTTCTTGAATCGTTTCCGGGTTGATGTCATAACATCGGTCCTTCACGGTTCCCCACAAAAAAAAATACCAAGGGGGTCATATAGCAGCTCCGAGGCGGCCTACTGACATCGGCAAGATGGCTGATAACACGATTTGAGAATTTGGTGCGCAAATGATCGATTGTGGCATTGGCTCTGTGGAATGGCACAAACCAGAGGACGTCCAAATACATTTCTTTAATTTAAGTAAAAAATAGTCGGTTAACATGGCTCTGTAGCGCCCAACACTGAACTCTAGTGTCTAATAATCTATGATTCTCTAGGCCCCAGCATCCACATCGTACATGACGGGGACATGAGCGTTAGCCACTAGCACACCAGTCTCCCGAACATTTTGCACAAACTTGCGTATAGCATTCGTGGTGGGTGTCTCATTTCGGCCAAAATTTCTTTTAAAAAAACGCACTGTTTAGGCTGCACACCACTCACTTTGGAAACAGGATTGCCCAACGTTGTTCAAGCGCAGAGCGACTGATTTCGTTCCGCAGAGGTATGATACTCATTTTCTGTCAAGATTCTGAGCGGGAAGCAGCTGTCAGTGTCAAAATAACTTATGATTTAAAAAAAAAACTAGTTGGCTCACCCTGTACTTGAAGTCCCACATGGAAATCGCATAAAACGCCATTACAACACCGCTGAAAATATGGTTAAGAGGCTTGGTTTATGGATCACACATCTGCGAGAATGTGTCTTGTCAATTTAATTTGATGTGTCTTTAAACGCTGGGGTGTAGGCAATTCTTCGATCTGGTTGCAATGGGCCATAAATTGAGTAACGGTGGTGATTCTCTATTTCATTGCTACATCATCCCCGGCTTGCACACGTATTGTTTGTATTTGCAGAACTTCTGTATCTTATCAATCTTTATTCGCTTTCGGTAAAGTCGGTATCCATGTTCATGACTGCATGTTCATGACTGCAACGAAGTTCACTTTACTTTACCCAAGCAAATTATTTCACGTAGGTAGGTTGGTAGAAGTGTTGGTTCGATGAGAACCTAATAAGCACTATGTTCCGTTTTAATGTCACAGATCTGTTAACTATCCACAACGCCAACTACCGAGGGATAAGTCTCCTTGACATCACCTATAAGATCCTCTCTGTCGTTTTGTGTGAGCGCTTGAAACCATTCGTAAACAACCTGAAAGTTCCTTATCAGTGCGGTTTCAGGCCGGGGAAGTCCACCATCGACCAATTCTTCACATTACGGTAGATTCTCGAAAAGGCCCAAGAAATGCAGATCGACACCCACCACCTATTCGTCGATTTCAAGGCCGTATATGACAGCGTGCATAGGGACGAGCTATACAACGCCATCTCTAGTTTTGACATTCCTGCCAAACTCTTCAAATTGTGCAGGAAACGTTGGGAAACTCTCGCTGCTCCATCTAGGTTGGTAACGAACTCACCGAGACCTTCAATGTCATAAAAGGTTTTAGAAAAGGCGCGCTGTCATGTGACTTTTTCAACGTTATTCTTGAGAAGATCGTGCAGAACTCACACGCTAACACATGATGCACGATCTTCCAAAAGTCCGTAAAACTGATAGCATACGCAGATGACATTGACGTGATTGGCAGAACACAGCGAGCCGTCAATGAAGCGTTTGCTGGTATTGAAGCGGAGGCGGCCAAAATGGGTTTAGCGGTGAACGAGTGCAAAACGAAGTATTTGCTGTTATAGAGAACGACGACTTGGCCAAAACGTCACCATAGGCAGCTATAACATCGAGGTAGTGAAGGACTTCGTCTACCTCGGCTCGCAAGTGAACAGTACGAACAACACCAGTACCCAGATTAAGCGCAGAATTACTCTTGCCAATCGCTGTTTCTTTGGGCTGACGAGGCCCAAAGTAGAGTAGTAGAGTCCTCTCTCGAAGGACCAAGCTAACATTATATAACACCTTGATCATCCCTGTCCTTCTCTATGGTGCGGAAGCATGGACAATATAAAAAGCGGTTGAAGAAGCACTTGGTCATTTCGAGAGAAAGGTTCTGCGTTGAATCTTCGATCATGTCTGCGTTGATGGTTAATGGAGAAGAAGATATAACCACGAACTGCACGGGCTGTACAGCGGCATGAGCCTAGTCAGGCGTCTACGGATTCAACGCCTGAGATGGCTGGATCATGTTAACACATGGACAACACTGCTCCAACCCGAAGAGTCTTCGACTCCGAACCAGTGGGACAACGCAATAGAGGACGCCCACGGAACCGATGGCGCATCCAGGTGGAGGAGGACCTCAATCAACTTGGTGTGCGCAGTCGGAGACAGCTGGCTAAAGATCGTGTCGGCTGGAGATGCTTCTGGTTGAGGCCCAGGTCCACCCCGGACTGTAGCGCCACCAGAAGAAGGAGAGAAGATCTGTTAACTATAAATAAGGGAGGTGTAGGCTTACTTGAGATACCTCTAAGTCCAGCATGAGGTATTTAGGAAGGAAATTAGTTCCCTGTTATACTTCACAGCAATCTCATCAATTGAGTAAAAGAAGGGTCTACCCAGCAAGAGCCGGACAGGCGCAAAAGAAAGGTTTTAGGGTCTCCCTCTCTCTTCACAAAATAAAACACATAAATATAATAAACGTACAACAGTTGATGTGGCGTAGTACTTTATTTTTTGCATAAAAATAACTTATACCATTAATTTTTCTCACATTCTTATTCTTGTTAAATTATTAAATCATGTCATATTAATTCATAAGTTAAATCATGTTATTATATGTTGTATCGATTGAGAGAAAATAAAATCTATCTATCTTATTTACGATGCCTAGTTTAACACCATAGTAGTCTAGAAACATCATGACGAGTTCGCCGAAGGAGATCTTTTGTTTTGGACTGTATGTATTCAAGCCATATATGCCTTGACGTTTCACACTTTGTCAGTCTGGCCCATCTGAGTTATTTTAAGTAAGAGTGTAGCGATATTAGCCTTGACTGCTTGTATTGGGACGAACACCTCCTCTGCAAGCGAGCACTGAAGGGCTCCTGCCTATCTAGTTCATTAGCCTTCTCAATGCCTGAGATGTCACTGTGACCTGGAACCCAGATGAGAGAGATTTTGTTTCCTGTACTAGCTTAGAGTATGAAGCACAGGAGGCAATAGCTTTCATGGCTGCTTGGCAGTCAATACAGATGGCCACCTTCTGCCTTGGCATGATGTTAGGGTGTATTCTGATTTGACGACATGCTTCCCGGATTGCAAAGAGTTCCGCTTTGAACACACTGGAATTTATCAGGTAGCCTGTGGGCTTTAGAAATATTCAGGAATTCTGACAATACACCCGAACGTCAGTGTAGATTTTCCAGTTAGGATACCTGCACACCTGCCCGCTGTGCCAGTCTGTTCTTTCGGGAATTAAGAAGGCAAAGCCGTTTGTCAAATACTATTTCACGGTGAACCTACGATTCCACGTGAGTTACGTAAAATTACATTTTGCGTGAAATAGTGTGTGACACCTTCACAGTTTCGAGTGGGGCTAACTACACGTGAGTTTACTATTTTTAGCAGACTTAGAATTATTTTCAAAAGTTCATAATATCCATATAATAATGAATAGCGGGTTCAAATGGAATACTTTTTCCAATTATTAAAACATTTATTACCCGTTAAATTGATTCAATTAAAACTCGAACTCCTCGACGATCCCAACAAGAATATTAGGCTAATCTCAACTCTCTTCCTGAAGAAGAAGAAAGTGAGAGCGTCATTCATAAATGAGAGCAAGGGCACGGTAAGAGAGTGGGGGAGTAGGACAATGATATTATGTGTATAACAATACGCAACTTCTGAACTACAATTTACAAATGCTGACGTGATCATTTCCTGTACGTGCGTGATCATGTCAATTTTTACGATAATTTAGGATGGCCACTGGAATTATTTTCACGTACATTTACGACGCACAAGAGGTCTAAAGAATGTGGTAACCTTTCAAAGATACAAATTCCAGAATATTGAACGCTGGAAAAGAGTTAAACCATAACCTGCTCCCTTGTACCACTGCCCCACGGAACTGCCAAATTCATTCTCCAATCATTTGCTACCCCCTTGGGAATCCCTTGCAATTAAATATTGCTTTCTATGCATCTTCCTCAAAGTCCCCGAATTCTGAACTAAAGGATGAGCTATTGTGCCCATATCTATAAACTATAACAGGAACGGCGTAAGTTGGTGGTTACATTTCCCGTATGTTATTGATGCCCAGACTAAAGTTCAGTCTCAGCAGAATGGGATTGAGAGGAGTTTTGGCAAACTGGCTCAAAAGCAATCTGACTGATAGAACGATCCAAGTCAAGGTTTCTGACACATTGAGCAATGAAAAATAATCTGAATACGGTGTATAAGGCTCCAAATTAAGACCCATTTTATTTATTCTTTTCACAAACGAATTATTGAGACTATTGAACAAAAGTACTGCTTATGCCTATGCCGACGACATAGCAATCGTGATAAAACACAAACACTTGAATTCAGCTGTGGAGATAATGCAAGACGAATTCAACGCTATATCCGAATGGTGCCATGATAATGGCCTAGTCATGAATGCTCCTAAAACAAAAGTGATGCACATTCGCACTCCGTCAAAATCAACTGAAGAGATTCAAATATTCTATCAGAAATGCGCTAACAAGAAATACCAACGCTATTGAGGTAGTGAGAAGTATTAAATACTTAGGAGTCACCATCGACGAGAATTTTCTTTGGCGTGAGCACATCAATGTCCTGCGCCTACAACTCAAGAGCACCATCTTTGCTATGACGTACCCTTAACGTTACACAAACGTAGAAGTACTAAGGCAGGTGTATTACTCGTTAGCTTAGATATGGCATTCTGGCCTGGGGAAACTTAGCAAAATCGCACATGGACAAGGTATCTAACCTACAGCATCGTCTTGTAAGAATTGTTAGACCTTTTAATTCAAATGTTCAAGTCCTAGATGTCAAAGCAATCTCCCAGATGACAAGTCACTCGATAAACACAAGAAGACGAGCCCAAGGGATGCTTGAAGTTCCGGAAGCTTTCAACTTGGATGGAGACCGTGAACTACGATGCACTGTCCCCAAACTAATGAACTCGCTGCCACAGTTTTTAAACGTCATTCCAAACTTAAAAAAATAAGCAAAAAAGAGTTCAAAAGATTTTTATTGCTATCTCATCATCAATCTTCAGAGTTTTTAATTCGTACATATTAAATTCTCTGAAATAAGCTTGAAATTTAACCAAAAACTTAAAATTTAAATTAACGTAAACTTAAAACTAAAGAATATAAAGTCACTTCAAAACCTATCACAATGTATTTACAACCACCTGCAGATAAGCATTTAGCTTTGCAGGTAAACCATTGTAAACGAATAACATATGTAGTAATAAAAACAACATTTAAAAAAAAAAGTATCTATGCCCATTTGCCTTTGTTTTTGGAGTCCTATTGCCACAGTGCCATGAATGATTTCCTTTTCTTCCTTCTTGCGGTAGTTTCTGTTCCGATTCATCTCCACATGAACTACTCCAAATCCTCCATTTTCACGAGTCCATTTAAATTCCCACACACGTCGTATCTTCCTTAAATTCCTTCCGATGTAAGCGGATTAAAGTTGCATAAACTAACAAATTTCATATTCTATTTGACGCCCTCTGCGCCTGGGACACGTGTGTACATAGCTGACAAAAAAAAAAATAAAAAATCAGAAAAAGAAAACAAACTACACATCCCTGGTTTTTCATTGTTACTTCTTGTTCCCTTTGTATTTCTAGGTGGGGAATGCACTCGTTTGCGTTGCTGTTTACACGAACTACTCCATGAGGACGGTCACGAACGTTTTTATTGTCAACCTGGCTGTTGCTGATTTTTTAGTGATACTAGTTTGCCTGCCACCATCCGTGGTGTGGGACGTCACTGAAACATGGTTCTTGGGGCAATCGATGTGCAAGATTGTCGTCTATTTTCAGGTGAGTTGAAGTCCACTGTTAAATCTAAATAATGCAAACGGGTTTTGTTGCGAACGATGCTATCAGGTGAGTTGTGTGACGTTCTGCGAACATATGCACGTGCGAGGAGTCGACAATGACCAATTCACTTAAGGGTGCAGAGGAATTCCACAGTCCACAGAGTATGACAAAGATTGCAGGAAGAGATTATCCTGAATTTCCAGGAAACGGTAGACAGATACAAAAGTAAATGCTTTGGATTGCAGCGTTCGGTTCGTCAGCGAAATTGACATGGAGTAAAGTTTTCGTCGGTGAATTGGGGTTAATGTGGATCGATGGTGATAAGTGTTAAAGCGGTCGCTGCAGACATCCGCAAAGAGGACAAGTGACTGAAAAATAAACATTAATTCGAAAAATAAGTAGGGTGTATCCTGTGCTGAGGAATGTGATTCCGCCTGTATTAATAAAAATAAAACATTTTTTGAACACGCCAGCTGAGTTAAGAAAACATTCCCTAGAGAGCCCGGGGCACTCATCTCAGATTCCGTATTTTTTTCTATATCTGGATTTCAGTTAGATCATCCTGATGTCATTGTCAATCTGCGTCCATTTGACTTATTTGGAAGTCAATAAGCTGCCAGACCGAGGCACGAAAATCTGTGACGAACTAGCCCAACATCAATGAACACACAACACCGTACCCCGTTTCTATTAAAATGACGAAACCCTCTATTACTGATTAGCTCAGCAACCCATGGAGACTCTGAGCTTGAGCTATTGCTGCCTTCCATCGTTCGAGGGTCGTGGGTACACTGCTTCCAGTCACCAAGACCAAGTCTTGCACCCGCGAAGACTTGGTGTTTCTAGCGGAGATTCGGTCTTGTTCACATTCTCGAACAGGAGGCTAGAATTCAAAAAAATTCTTCTCTATAGAATTGGTATCCATGCGCTAGATGTGCCCGAGACACATTTAAGTCTTCCGGACTACATCCAGAGTTTCGTATGGCTCGCAGTCGTCTCCTGCATTCATCTCCTTCGCAGTAGGGGACCGTATATCCGCCGTAGAGTCTCTATTTCGAAGGCAAAACCAAACAAAACCAGGTTATAGACAGACACACAGTCAGGCAGCCTGTTCTCGAAGAGCAACTGCCATATGTAGAGTGAAAGGCGAAAAACGGTTGTTCGAAAAAAGATTTTTATTTATGATTGTTAAACAACGCCGTAACCCACGGATCCAATATGAGAATCATAAGCGATTGCCGTTGCTTTACTTAACTAAACACTGACTGGTCTACCTCAGAAGCAAACTTTCGCCTCTGATCCTTTTCTTCATTTTCCTGTTTGTGTGGCATTGAAGCCTATGCTCTATCTGAGCCTCAACCAATAAGCCTCTCCATCTAACGCGGTCTCTTGCTTCCTGGCTTCAGTTTCGGACGCCAAGTTGGTTCAGGTACTTCTTCACTTGTATTTCCTTGTGCCACTGGTGCGGATACTAACCCAATTCGTGTCGAACTAAGTTGTCCATGTGCTCTAAATGGCCCCGTAAACTTAGACGCTGGATCCGTAGACGCCAGACTAGGCTTATGTCGCTGTACAGCTCATACAATCGGTGGTTTCATCTGCTCTCTTCAAATACCGTCAACTTAAACACAACTAAAGATGGCAAGCTGAACATTTCACTCGAAGAGACCAACGAGGTCATCCTTTTGAATGGTTTTGTTCTTTTTTTTTTGTTTTGAAACAGTAGACCTGGGATAATCAGCGTCTCACATAAAGTGCACTTGATCCTTCGACAGATGGCTCTACTACTCAAGTGGCTCTTGAGCCCATGGAAACTGCGGTTGACAAGATTTATCCTGTGTTTGATCTCGGTACTGGTGTTGTTCGCACTATTTACTGTAGAGCCGAGGAAGACGAATCCCTAGACTACTTCGAAGTTATGGCTGTCCTTGTGACGCACTGTCCAAGACGTCGATTCTGTACATCCTTGAGGACATCATATACTTCGTTTTGCCCTCATTTACCGCCAGACCCATTTTAGCCCCTTCCATCTTAATGATGGATGTGTTCTCCCAATCACGTCCAAGCAACAGCGTAAGCGTTAGACGACTAGGTGGCGCAGTTGGTTGAGTGCCTGCCCCTGATTAGCGGGGTCGCCGGTTCGAATCCCAGTGAATGCAAAATTAATACGATTTTATCTATTTTTCAACTCTGGTTCAGTCACTGGATTGCTGATTGTGGGTATCACAATGGATCAATATGGTCGAAGTGTGCAGCCCCTATGGTTGCTGGCGGCCCCTCTACTTGACCTAACTTAAACGCGTAAGCTAACAGTTGTTCTTTCTTCTGGAAGTTCTACCTTCTAGTGGTGTTTCTTTTCATAAAGCTTTAAATGCCACAGCGGAATCGGACTGAACGCTACAAATCATTCAGTTTGATACATGAATACGATTTCGTTGGAAAATTTGAAACTGAACGAAACTTAACGACACTTAACGAAACTCGACGAAACTTAACGAAACAAAGCGAAGTTGGTATTATTACCCAATTGTCATTAATTTATGTTGTCTTCTGTGCAAAACACATGACTTATTGATTTCTTGCATGTTATTCCGCATCTGCTAGACCAAGTCGACTTCCATAACATTCTCAAATTTCCACAAACAATACTAATTTCTCACTAAGAGAAATGCCACGTATGCAATAAATGCCTCTTCCTCATTGTCTGAGGGTTCTTGGAAAATTACGCTTATCTAACCGTATCCGAGTACGCCGAAGTGCTTCCGACACAACCAACTGGATGGTGGTTGAGGTGGTTTGCCGCCAACCCTTTCAGTGGCTGTGGTAATACAAATGAAACTATTCACAAAAACCCCCTCCCCAAGGATGCCTTTGGGAGGAACCGGATAAAACCATTCAATCACTATGTTCACGTTACACGGTGAATGGAATTTTCTGTAATTCGTACAATCTGAAAGCATTTTTCATTTTCTCCGTTTACGTGAATGCACTGACTTGCGGATCAATTCGACGTGTTGGGGGTGAATGCATCAGGTAGGCACTCCCACTGGCTTGCATTGATTTGCAATCAGGATTTACGTGAAAGTTCTGTTGTACGAACGGATTAAGTGTATTTCCTCCTGCTTCCTTTTGTTAATTTTCTTTCCATTTTGTCGGGGTAGCTTTTACCAGATCAGTGAGTGAGATTTAAATGAATCCGGTGATGGTTCTCCGAATGAGGTTGTCCTGCGGTTCAGCAGGACGGTGTTGTTGTTATATGAGGGGCGCTACGGCCCGAGGTGGACATGGACCTAGTTTCTACCGAAAACACTCGTGTTGTGCGTGACAAAGTCAACTCACTCACAGTTTAAAGCCGACTCTGGACGCCAAATACTGAGATGTTCTTTCGTGACTGGTAGACCATCAGGGCTGTATCATGCCTTGAATGAGGAATGTAAGGATTGAACCAAGATTTAATCATTTATCACAGCGCGTTGCATTTATCACAGGCAGAGAAGACTGGGCAAACGATTCGAGAGACGATTGGAAAACGGACGAAGGCACCGGACTGGAAGTATTAGTTATTTCGCCGGAGTTTCCCTTCTCCCTGTCCCTTTGTCTTCTTCTACTTCTTTAATTGGCACTACAGTCCGGGGTGGACCTGAGCCTCAACCAACAAGCCTCTTCAGCTAGCACTCTGGCTAGCTGTCTCCAACTGCGCACGCCAAGTCGATTGAGGTCCTTCTCCAACTGGGTGCGCCATCGGTTCCGTGGGCGTCCTCTATTGCGTTGTCCCACTGGTTCGGAGTCGAAGACTCTTCGGGTTGGAGCAGTGTTGTCCATGCGCTCCACATGGCCCAGCCATCTTAGGCGTTGAATCCGTAGACGCCTGACTAGGCTCATGCCGCTGTACAGCCCGTACAGTTCGTGGTTAAATCTTCTACTCCATTAACCATCAAAGCAGACAGTACCAAGGATTGAACGCAGAACCTTTCTCTCGACAAGAGCAAGTGCTTCTTCATTCGCCTTTGTGATTGTCCATGTCTCCGCACCATTGAGCAGGACAGGGATGATCAAGTTGTTATATAATGTTAGCTTGGTCCTTCGAGAGAGGACTCTACTACTCAATTGCCTCTTAAGCCCAAAGAAACAGCGATTGGCAAGAGTAATTCTGCGTTTAATCTGGGTACTGGTGTTGTTCGTACTGTTTGCTTGCGAACCGAGGTAAACGAAGTCGTTCACCACCTCGAAGTTATAGCTGCCTATGGTGACGTTCTGGCCAAGTCGTCGATGTTACTTACAAATGCCATCAATATCGCCAATCGGAGATGGATGGAGTTAGACACTTGTAGTCCTTCGAGGCTGAATCCCCTCCCCCCTCCAACACAATTCCTGCCACCCTTCCCCCAGCATGAGTTACAGGGATGTGAAGGATAAAGAAGCTAATCTTCACTTGTCCAGCCCGTGCAAGAACAAGAAAGAGCCAGCAGGCAACTATTCGTTAAGCAGACAGGGAGAAATGTCTAATAAAACGATTCTGCCAATTTAGCGAAATTTGGAGCACTTAATCATCTTTGATAGGCCTTTAGGATACCAGTAGGTGTTTCTCAGGTGTTAGTTAGTCCCCTTGGCTGTCGGTGTATCGATGAAAGTACAATGGATCCAATCAGGATGGAAGTGGGTCACAAATGACCACAGGCAATTCCACCAAACATAACCTTAGTGTTGCTCAGGTTCTTTCCTGAACATGTTTGACTTTGAAATATGTCAGGAGACACGTGTGACAGCCCACACATGTCACGAGACACGCGTGGGCTGTCGAAAATAGACAACTGAAGAAGCAAACATCTAACGCCCATTAAAACGTTAATGTCACAACTCCCCTGCTCATGCCTTATTGCCGATTGTATTTGAAGCCTCACTTACACACTGATGACCATCTAAGAGCACCATTCAGTGTGCTTCAGAGGATCTATTCTCAAAAATGTCCTTGGTTTAATCTCGTTCTTGAACGAGATGGCTTTTGTTTTCGAGAATAACTGAATAAATTCCTACTTCTGAGGAGCACTTAGGACAAGTACGCTTTTCATATTTGGTTCAGAGATGATTTATAAAATAAAGACACATTTGATGTCTGTGACTGTCAAACGAAATGCTGATGATACCGTGTGTACGGGGGATAGCAGTTCACTGCACGGCGTCAGCTCACATGATTCGGCGCTTTGTGCTTGATTCACAAATGCAAGTGCATTGTGTTGTTCTTTGAGGTGTGCTTCTGTGAAACATGATGATTTTGAGAGAATGTTAAGTGAGGCATAATGAGAGGAATATCAAACTTTTGAAAGGGTCCCTTGTCTTCATAACTTGTGTGATACAAGGTCGGGAATGGGACTGAGTGTCTACTCCATTAGTCTCAGCTTTCAGACTTCTTTACGCCTTCCTGATTGATGTGGTGGCTGTTAGGAGGAACAAATTTGTTGATAAAGGCCTCTTTAATACTGCTGTGGCACAGATGCAATGTTGTATCCATCAGAGACATTCTCAGTTGTAAAAGCTTGCAGGCCTTCAAGACGACTTGGTAAAGCAAGGAGTGCGTTCATATTTTGTTCAAAGAGGAAGGCTGGTGCGGTGGTCTTTGACTGTCGATTGGGATCCTATAACGCGTGAATGAAGACACGCCATTAGACTGGCGTCACATCTCCTAGACACAAGAAAGGGTGGATAGAATTTATGGCGACTGTACTCTGTACTTACAAGTTCCATTATAAAAACAATATTTTTTTTTGTTTTTCCGAGTGTAAGTTCAAATCTTCGACTAGACTCTATGGCGAAAGTTCGCACATAGAAGTGTGAGATTCTTACTCACTAAAACCATGACCCTGAATTTATTAAGACTACAACTAAGCACTAGAGCAGTTTGCATTTCATGAGTAAGGTACTGATCGGCGGGTTACTCTCCAATGAAAGTTCCTGCGTGGGTGTAGTTTATTGCACGACATCAAGGGGTCTAGTCCTTTGGAGTCGGACAATATGGTCGAACCTATCATCTTAGGTGGACCAGAGGCAAGAAGCACTTGTGTTGTGGGTGCTCTTGTTTTATCACGAGTGAACCCCCTCCTCCATAGGCGATTAGTGAACCTCTACATTCTTAGTTTGTCTAGCTTGTCTCAATTGTGACTTAAATTTGCCGTGAGCCACTAAAACATATTCTCGAACACATTATAGTAGCGAATTTATAGCAACACTTCCTACTGATGGTCAGTCAACTTTTGAACTCAAGCTTTGTGAAGTGAAATAACTCCGGTAGTAAACGGCCTTAGGATACGCCTTCAATTGAGATGTCACAATAAGCCACATTGCCTGCAAGAACCTTTTCTGTGAGGAAAAGTAGCGGTCCATCTCTCTATACCTCTTCCATACTTTTTCATTCCCCTTTATTGTTCTCTGCAGCCCTTCACACATAATAGTCAACAGGTTAAAGCGTAACAACGCGCAATAATCTTCAAGATGTTTCCATTGCGGCAGGCTCATATGCAGTTCATTACGCACGAAGTGAAGATGGAATTTCATCACATTTCCGCTACTTTCTAAGCCGAATATAACACTCTTACTGGACGAGGACCTGCCGTCCATGCCTATCGCTACAACAAAACATCAACTTAAACTTGAATCGATTACTCACACCAAACGTAAATGATCTTCTGGCACTGGGTACCTCATCAGAAAGCAACCAACGGCTTACTATCGATCTAAGACGCTCACGCGACGTGATATGAATCAATAGCCCGAATCTTAGAACTCTCACCGGCGTCATAATCGAGCACTGTCCTACTGGAATTCACGCCTCTAGACTAGGTATCCCCCATATCGATTCCCCCTATAAAGAAAAGTTGCAGGGATGAAGAGGAAGAAGAAACCATTGCACACTTCCATTGCAATTGCAGCGTCCTCTCATCTCGCAGGACGCCCCATATTTCTCCGATTTGACAGAACTAAGTAAAACTAAGTATCAGCCAGCTTCACTGCTTAAAATCTCCAGATGGTTCGCGGATTAGGATCAGATCCTATTGGTAACACAACGTGCCTACCTTGTCCTAAGTGTGGCTCCAACCAAACCTAACCTAGGTCGAAAAAGATAAGTACTCGTCATCCATGTCCAGTTTGTATATTCCGGCCAATCTCATCAGGCTATGCAGGATGACGATGAAGAATTGTTTCCAACAAGGGCGGTAATGAGCTCATCGAGAGCTTCAATGTCAAACAGGTTCGTGAGAAGATTGTTCATCCAAAACTCAGGGGTCAGTACTAGAGGAATGATCTTAAAGAAGGTGGTCAATACTAGGGGAATGATCTTAAAGAAATCAGCTCAGCTGTTTGTGAGCGAGACGTTAATGAGATGTTTCTCGGCATAGAAACGTAAACTGCAGTGCAGGTGGATCCGGCTACGAATGAGGGAAAAAACTAGATCTGGGCATATTCCTCTTAAGAAAGTAGGTACGTACAATATTGACGTCTTTGACAAAGCAAGTACATGCAAGTTCGAGATGCTCAGGGAGCCGGGGTCTTCGCTGTTGACAGTGCTAACAACATCTGCACTAAGATCAGACAAAAGAGATAAGTTCTGAGTTTGCGATAATGGGTGGAGAAGATGGCTCTAAGAATTGAACGATAGACTAGGGATAATAGTCTAGACAAGGATCTACAAAAAATACACAAGACCCTACTTGACCAAATATAAAGAGCATTTTCTGGATGCGTAGAAATTTAATTAGAAATAATACACAGGAATATGAGTTTAATATCGTTAAAATTTAATTAACTTGAAATTAGTGTTTGAATATGATATGGGGCTTCTAACGACGTTGCTGACGTGTAATAACAATAATTTAATATGGGTGGCGCGACAGTCCGAGGCAGACCTGGGCCTAACTTTTCTGCACCTATTCGTATTGTGCCGGCTATTGTTCTTACACGAGAGGAAGGGACCTACTGCTTAATGCCGACTCCGAACGGCGAAGTTCAGACGATTTTTCAAGACGGGAATACTCATTGAGCATTGTCACTGACTCGAAAGAGGTGGAGCCGTGAATTATCAAAGGTGGTGAATTCGGGTATCGAACCTGGCACCCTCTGCGTAAGAGTCGACGCACTTACCCACTACGCCTTACGCATTTGGTAGAGTGCCTGCCATTGGTTAGCGGGATCGAAAGCAAAGTTTATACGCTTTTATCTGGTTTTCAAATCTGGTCAGCATTTTCCGTTGGGATCAAATTAACGTCACTATCACTGGAGTAGTCAATCAGCTGTAGTAGTCTGACTTCGGGTATCACAATGGACCGATATGGTCTAAGTGTGCTGGTGAATTCACTAGCAGCCTAATTACCTAACCTAGCCTACCCACTACTCCAGGGCGATGACATGGCTAGCGCATGCAGGGTTTAATTTGTAGGTTAAATTTTCACATAGGGGTGTGGTGGCATACAAGAGCGTATGTGGTATTCAAAGGATCCCTCTCTCCCTCTCGACTGCTTTTCGCAATACGTAAGACCGTTCTTCGTTAAATCATCATCTATGGGTATACAAAGTATTTAAGACTATTATTTACAAATTTCTCCAAGAATCTATCACATGCGTATGGTTTATAAGTGCACATCTCTGGAAGATTCAATATAACTATACAGTCTGTCACAAAAGTGAGTATACAGGATAAAGATTTCTGTGTTCTTGACAAAAATAAAACTTAAACGGGACTACAACGAAAAAATCTGATGTGCAGTTTTCTAAAGTGATATTGAATTAAAATGAGGATATCTCAAAATTATAGGCACAACGGGTCAACAACCAAAAATCTTACAAAACTTACATCACCAATAAATAACCCTTCTAAGTTTTCAGGTGGGTCGCCATGGCGTAGTGGGTTAGTGCGTCGACTCCTACGCAGAGGGTGCCAGGTTCGATACCCGAATTTACCACCTTTCATATTTCACGGCTCCACCTCTTTCGAGTCACTGACAATGCTCAAAGTGTATTTAATGTCTAGAAAAAGTTTCTCAAACTTGGCCGTTCGGAGTCGGCATTAAACTGTAGGTCCCTTCCACGCGTGAGAGAATAATAGCACGCACAACACGAGTGGTTGCTGAGAAGCTAGGCCCAGGTCCGCCTCGGACTGTAGCGCCACCCATATTATTATTATTAAGTTTTCAGAACGCTTTTCAAGAAGGATGCTCTTAAGATTTTTCAAGTTATTTAAAAAAAACCGATTTTTCAATCATCTTCTTTTTCTTCTGGTCGCGCTACAGTCCGGGTCGACCTGTGCCTCAACCATTTTTTCATCAGTTTGCCCTAAATTGACGGCGCTAGATTCTACCATTTAACTCCATTTTATAGCAGATCTCCCTAGGTGATTTGCACGTGTGTAAGTTAAGTACCCGAATGTATAAACAATATACTTCGATTCCACTTAAGATCACTCAACGGTTGTTTAGAGAAACCATTTCTCAATTATAACATCTACAGCGTGACCATATTTATCAATTAGGCTTTCCAGAAAGCAATTCGTTCGTTTATATCGAAATGCTTTTATCTGGTTTGTTTAAGAATATTTTTGTTTGTAATAACATATTAAGGAATAGCACCTCGACGATCATTTACAAGATGCTGTTCACTGGCTAAGATTTTAGAGTTAGAACTCGGTTGAGATAAGTTGTAAGGGCTCGTGTCCCCCAAAAGTATATTTTTTATTTCATTTGAATGAATCGTAAAAAATTACTTGCTACTTCAATTTTTACTTATTTTTTTCTTTATAATCCACTGTGCCTATAGATGGTGGGCTACCCTTAATATGCTCCTGCTTTAACTACATCACTACGGTGACACCTGTCAAGTTGGCCACCTACCGAAGATAGCCAAGGAAACTCCACAAAAAGATTCCTCCAAATACCTCTTTATGTTGGTCATCTGTCTATCTTGGAACGTGGCCGCACTTTCTGATATATGATCTCATCTTTGGTGCTAAATTACCTCCGAAAGTTGGCCAACACTCGCGACTCGCGGGTCGTCATTGTGGCGTTTTTATATTGCTTTATGTATTTTTACAAATGCACTGAACAATTGTTCAGCCGGTCATAGCGAAAAAATAATATTCGTCTTAAGTCTTTTTGGGGTACATGCAGATGACTTCACTCTCGTAGTTTGTGAATTACTTCAGTGTTTCTCTGACTATCGTGGAAATAAAAAAAACAGAGTCAGCCTTATAAGTTGGCCAAAAATGCTTGCACAGCAGCTGGCCAACTTACGCAGGTTTCACTGTATTCATTCATTACTATAAGAACCAACATTGGCGATAGGAATATTCAGTGGACTCCCCCTAAGTCGAATTGTCAAGGGATACCAAAATTTGTTCGAGTTAGAGAGAGTTTGACTTAGAGAGAGGTTTTTGTATGGAAAGTTGAGGGAAATGTATGGCGAAAAAGTTCGAGTAAGGGAGAGTCCACTGTACATAGCATACTGCCGATTCCTGGATTAATCCCAACAAATCATAAGATTCGGTTCAATAGTTAAGACCACGAGATGAGCAGAGATGTGAGCTCCAGTTAACATGCAAACATCTGCATTCATCAGAAATGTTCGGATACCTTGAACCTGTCTAAAGAATGGAGTTCGCAATTTTATCACAATTTCTACCTCCTATTTATTTCGAAAATCCGAATGGGATCCCTATCAGCCGGTTTCCCGTAGAAGACAGCTTGTTAACTAAGTCCACGCGTTAGCTTGGGCAGGTTCAAGGAAATGTCTGGTTCATCCTCGTTAATGGGAATCTCATTCAAAAGCAAATTTGCCTCCTATTGGAAATTTAAACCCCCCCGAAATAGAGCAACTGGTGAGGACTTGTTCTAACAAAGGGTTGTTAACATCATGAATTTATCGCCAACCGAACCCTACATCAAACTTCTCCAAAATTCCTCTTATTTGTGTTTGAATCTTTGCGATACTCGGGAGTAGAACGAGCCGGAGTTACATTTTCAAATACACATTCTTCGGAATCTCTCTCTTATTTTTCACAAAAATAAGCCGATTTTTAGGTTTTCGAGCAACTTCACGATTCACGGCTCGCCCTCTTTATTAGTATTCCTAAAGCTTCTCAAACCTTGCTGGTCGGAGTACGATGTCTCGAACTGCTTAACATCCTCGATATGGTTCATGCCAGGCAGGACTTCCAATGGCTTGATTGGACAAACCTTGTGACATCTGACATCACACCGAACCTTATCCCCTACTCCGCTGTGAAATCCTATTAAACTGAACTCTTTAAGCATGGCGATGCCATTACCTATAGAAACGAACTCAATGACATCCAAATTGAGATGCCCCTAGTTTGGTAGACAATAAGCTTGGCGCATCCCACTCCCTGTCTCCAAAAATACCCCAAAGGGCATACAGTCCAAGGCACAAAAACATCGCCCCTTGAACACTACTCAGCTTTAACTTAAACCTTTCGCTGACGCAAAGTCCTTTCACAAACAATAAAAGGTCCTTGACATTGCCTTTCCGCCGAGCTGTCAACACAGCCCCGTGTGACAGGATAACGACACCTCCCGCCATAATACCCCAGCAATCGCTCTCGCAGCACACTCGAGGAGGGCATTCACGATGCTTTGCTTTGCACGATGTAATGATGAGTTCTTGTTAGCGGCTTTTATTACTCCCGGGACATGTCGTCATTCCGTCCTTGGGCATCGACATACAGCACAGCGCAAAGGGGATGGGAAGCAGAAGATTCAAATAACCCCAAGTGCCGCTTCTCTATTGCTCGGGCCACTTTAAACCGCGAACGAAATGCCAAGTTTCGACACGTCCCAGTCTCGGCCGCGAATGTGCACACAGTGTAATGAAATAAAGACGCCATTATTCTGAATCGCGTGGCTAGTGCTGAAATGAAAAAGGAATCTCTAACAGTGTTGACCTAGTTCTGGTGAATGCGAGGCTTTTCATTCGATTTTCGTTTTCATCCCGTGCTCTTTGTCTCGTCCCCAGGCTGTGTCGATTACTGTGTCGGTCCTTACACTCACTTTCATATCGGTGGACCGATGGTATGCGATATGCTTCCCGCTGCGGTACAGGACGAAAATCAGTCGAGCAATTGCCTCAGTGTCGTTCATATGGATTGTTGCGCTTGCATCTGGTGAGTACGAGAGAAGATGGGGATCAAGTGCGCTTTGTTGGTGACTAACTGTGTGTGTGTTTCTATCTTACAGACGTGCCCGAGTTCCTGGCGCTGCAACTGAAGAAGCCCGACCTGCGCTACGAGACGGTTCTGTATACACAGTGCGGCACCACATGGGACCTAAGAACCGAGATGAACTTCTACTTGGCTCAACTTGTGCTGCTCTACATGTAAGTATGCTGCTTGTTTGTGGCAGGATTACCAGATAACTGAATGTTTTTTCTGTGTTTTGTGCCTTGTGCGAAGGGGCAATCATAAATTGCCGTCTCTGTTGGGGCGGTGGTATTTATGAGGTTTTCCAAAATTGGAAATTATGGCATTTCGGGGGTGGTTGGGCATCGGAACCGACTACATGCCATTAACCATCGCCACAGTTGTCAGCTTGCAACTGTCTCCGGAACACATTTATAAGTAGACGACGACTAGTGGGTTGGGTTGCGGGATAGTGAAAAGGAGAAACGAATTTCTCCTCTCATTCGAGTGCCCTAAATGTTTAATGCGCTAACCATGGAGTGAGTCTGGGTATGCTTGTGGGCACTCTTTTGATGGATGACGTTTGAAATTTGTGGTGCACTGAGAGTTTCCTTAATCAAGCTCAAATGGGATTTCGGAGAAGGATTTGCCGTAGAGAGACAAGAAGTGATTGCTAGTCTACATTCGGACTGAAGGAGAAGCAGACTTAGAGCTTTAATATTTCGACAAAGGAAATGTAATGAGCTCCGAGCACTTGATGGAATGTCATGTTGAGTGAGTTCTCTGATGTCATTCACAGAGGCTTTTAGAATGTCTTTGTCAAATCTGTGGCTTCTTTCCATTCTTATCGGTCTTGGCTCACTTCCATTTGCGAAGATTAGATTTTCCGTCGAATATTTAATAACGCGAGGAACAAATCTTCCACCACTTCTTCCCTTGCATCCACACGTCCTGTCACAAAACTGAGCATTACGACTAAAATCAGTCATGTGCATGATTCCATCCTGTCCTGAACGTACCACCCTGTCGATGTTGTGACAAGTGTGTTACCCGCTAGGACGCGACACGCTCTTAGGACTTCTAGTTGCGATGCAAATAAAAAAAAACCAAAACTTGAAAGCCATGCAGGCGCAGAAATAGTTAATCGATTTTTTTCTCGATTTACTGCTTACTGAGAAAGTTTTATTACGAGGCAGAATGTTAGTCACGCAGTCGGTGGGTGACTTAACGACTCCCCTTGGCAGCTAAGCATTATGAGCCATTATGGACCTGCTTTGAGGCTTAGTCACACTGGAATTTGCCACACTCAGCCTGCTCACGTGAGTGGGTGAAGAAGGAGTGCATTAGGGCAGGGGATGTAGAGATTTTTACTATAGCACGTTGGGAGGGTCCTTGGAACAAATATCGAGCAGGGCACATATTTAAATGTCACGTAAAGCTTCTAATACCAAAGTGCCAACCAAAAGGAATGAAAAAAATGACGAGGCATGGGAGAATACCAAAGCGACAACAATTGCCAAACCGAGTAAGTTGGTTTGAGTTGACCTAAATGCATTCATTGTGATTGGACGTAAAGGCGATCGGCATTAAAAACAGACCGTCCTCTGCACTCCCCTGTCGTTGGTAAAGCTCAAGCCCCACCCGAGCTTGATGAATTTTGATGAGTGATGCGATGAAAGCGTCTTATTCTCCGTCAAAGGTTTAGGCTACCACCCCCACCCCTTGTGACTTAATAAATTATCACCCACTCCCTGAATCCAATGATCTGGCAGGAAAACTGAATCACCGTTAAATGCAGAAGCACGCCCTTCAATTAGATGTCACAAAACAATTGCCGCCTCAACCCCACACTCCGCCAGCCACCCTCTATCACCTCGAGCCAGCAGCCCGGAAAGCCAATCATTCTTGCGCAAAATTGTTGTGTAATAATTCACGGAAACTCGGAGTGAATCACTTCGTGTATTCATTTGATTGAATTTATGAATCCACTTCCGACATGCTCGCGCTCGAGATTACATCAAATCTCGAACGCAATCGTTCGCACTCCTTCAGGAGCAATTCACCGGGAAATTCGCCCTCCTTTGTCCTAATCTAACCTAATCAGTCTTCCACTCAAGCCCCACGGCTGTTGCTCGCTCCCGCGCGACATCTGAACCGCGTTGAACTCGGCGATCGCTTAATCCCACAAGCAATCAGCGCCACACCGGGTGGGGGGGTTGATGCGACGAATTAAATTCCTTAATTATATTTTCACTTCATTTGACATTAACGTTGTTTGTACTTTCACTTTGCAGACTGCCGCTGCTCATGATGATGATTGCTTACTTCAAAATTGTGAGAATCCTCTGGAAGTCAGACACCATACCCGGCCACAGGGAGTCCCGCACCCATCACCAGTACTCATGTGGATGTAAGTAGACAGCACACGCAATTTGAAACTTCGTTCGGATGTAGCATCGCACGCAGATGGTGTAGGTTTTTCGGGTTAATTTCAGCGCAACCTTGACGAGGTGACGGATTGGGTTCGGGGGAGCCCAAAATGCAAATTAAAACGCAATATGTTCGAAAGGATTCGAGAAGGAAAAATGCTCTGTGGACGGGAATTAATGAGCTGCTGTGCACGCACTAGAAACTGGAAAGAATGCAGGGTTTCGAGGCCCTCGTCACAACATGGGATACCTCTCTTGTCAAAGGATGTCAGGTGCTCGGAAGCAGTCTGAGCCAAAATGGGGGAAAATGTGATTGGATTCCACAGAGAATATCTTTGAATGTCTTGAGGTTGCGTTCGTGTTTCTCAAAGTGCCCTCACAAGCTGTGGCTTATGTCTTCAAGTAGGTTTTGGGGTTTTCGTGCTTCGGTGTTGCTTCACCAGTTTTCGCAAAGAGACTATAGGATGCAGATGAGGGCTTTCTTCGAAATTACCGCTTTCCGCATCGAGAATCTGAACGAGGACAGAGTGTTTGGCTACTGGAGTTAACACAGAAAAGTGAGGAAAAGGGAGTAAGGCTAAAATGTCGTGTCAGACCAATTATTTAAGGGAAATAACTTTGTGTTGGATATTTGTCTGCCTAAAACGTTTCGAGGGACACAGCGGAGGACATCCACTACACGGTTCTTCTCTGATCTCGTTTCCTTTTGTTAATGAAGGTATCTGCTCAATAATGCTCTGACACTGAGTGAATGGAATTCAATGCAGGGACTTTCATGGTTGTGCATAAATTCTATTGCCGTCAGATGATGTTTAAACATTCACTGACAAGTTTGTAGAGCCACCATCTGCCTCATGCTTAGAGTCATTGCCACAGCCAGCGGCTGACGGCAGATATGCTTTCAATTTTCAACAGTCGTCTCAAATTGGACACCTCTCGCCGATGTTCCACGGATGTTCATTTGACTTAAACAAACTACCTGGCTAAAAATATACGTTTCGTCTGCCCAATCCACACCAAATACGATATTTTGGAAGACAGTTCGCTTTTTCTTTGGCTTCAACTTGCGCATGAGCCGAGAAGTGCGACCTTATTTCGAAAATTTGAGACAATATCCTTGACTACTTTTTAAATAGCATACTTTATCGGGTAAGCCTTCCGTTGACAGTCCGAGGAGAGCTAGTTCTAACCAGCAGCTCTCTTCAGGTAGCGCGCTTTAGTAGCTGTCCCTTGTTTCGTATAACGACATGCTTGAGGTTCTTCAGTATTTGTCTGTGCCACCAGTGAAAGCTGATATTATGGACAACTCTTTAGGCGGACAATCCCCTCGATCGGACATTTTCTCACAACTGTGGATCTTAAATTGAAGTTCCGTACAATCCCATGGACCGATCACTCCCTTATCCGGACTAAACTGCTGCTACTGTCAGTGTCCGCTAATGACAGCTTTCACTCTATAGACGCCTCTAGTCGCCTGGTTTGATTGTAGGGCCCCAATCGTTAAAAGAAAAAAAAATAGAGCAAAATGAGAGAGTATATGCTACTTTATTTTTTTCCGTCACAAGACCTTGAACAGATGTCAATTAAAAAAATGTTTAATTTAAAAATTAGCTATTGTAGTCTAGATATTAAAATTGCAACAATTATGCCACTAACAACCCTTTCAGCGACTACAGCATCTAGACTAGCTAAATTGTTCAACAAGAGTGTTAACTATACTTTAAAAGTATTTTTGAAATGCGTTTTCAACTTTTTGTAACTCTGAGACAAAATTTGTTGATTCTCTGCAATTAAACATGAATCCGAGACTTGGAATTTCATGATTTTCAATGATCGACTCACAAGTGTTTCGGAAATCGTTCGCATCGAATTTGAGCCTTTAATTCCTCAAGAGTCGCTGGATTGCTGTTTCATTAGTCTTAAGTTATCCTCAAAGGAACATATCCATTGGGGATAAGTCAGGGCTACGAGGTGGCTAGTTAATTCATCTTGGTGATTTATTATTTATGCGAACTGCACTGAAAGAATCGTTGAAAGTGTGGCATATTTTGCCCATTTTACTATAATCACGGCCGTTATCCTGAGGTTCTGTAGCATCACAATGTCTCTCTGTATCTACTGTAACAGCGTTTCCTCTTTAATCATCTCAAAAATATGTTCTATGTTGCAAATGCGATCTATGTTGTTGGGATCGCTTGATGTTCCATATCGTCTAGATCGTTGTTTATCTATTGTTGAACCAGTTTCTTTAAATTTCGTGTTTTTTAATCGATTGAGCTTTATTTTTGTGTCGTTTATTCCAATGAGCGCGAAATTTTTCTTGCGCTTGAGTAGAAGGGTCATTGTTTCGATAGTAATGGCGTACGCAGAACGCCATGGCACTCGTTGAATGCCGCCATGGCACAAAACTCCCAACGTCCGCTCTAAATTGCGGACCACTCCCGCTCCATCTCTGTCTCTCGCTAATCGACTTATCTGCCGATTCAAAAGTGAACGGACTTTTAGGCCACCCTGTATCATAAAGATCACATAAATAAATTGGATCTTACTCGATCGTCATTTCATTCGTTTGCATGCTGGGACGTATGGCTGTGATCTCTTTACGTCCTACAGACTTTGTGCAATCGCGTCTTTATGTGTATTAATACGAGTATTCCTTGGAGTTGCTACCCTGGCGTCTTGCAGACTCCAACATTTTGGAACCCACATAAAAACCTATTCACTAGAAATTATTATTCGTGTTTATTGATTATACAAAAGATCCAATGTTGAAAAATATTAAAGTTTTGAGTCTAATCGAATTAGCCACAAGCAGGATTTCGGCAACACCCACATCTTATTTTCATCTTCCTGATTTTTCCGTGTTGACAAATGGCAGATTTTCCCAGCAAGCAGTAGTGGACTCAAATTATGGTCGTTTTTTTTTCAAAATATCTCCAATCAGGAACTGGAGACTTGACTGCAAAGTTGGCCGAGTGAACTTCTCATCCATTTGGGGTTTGATGAGGGCAGTGCCAAGTTTGGAATTTTCATCTTTTCGTCTCGTTGGCCATTGCTAAAAGGACATAAGAATTAACATCCACCTGTCAAAAATCCCAAAAAAATATATCCAATGGCCATAGTTTGGTTCGTCTTGAAACACTGTACCGGTGACAATGTCCGTTCACCGAATTAGCACCACATTTCGTCTTGTTGTAAAAATGCACTAATCTCAAGTAATTGGCGTTTGGTATCAGGATCAGAGTTTGTATGCATAATGTGGGTGGCGTGACAGTCCGAGGCGGACCTGGGCCTAGCTTCTCAGCAACCACTCGTGATGCGTGCTATTGTTCTTTCAAGGGACCTACAGCTTAATGCCGACTCCCAACGGCGAAGTTGAGAAGCTTTTTCTAGACAGGAATACTCTTTGAGAAAAAGGCGAGGCGTGAATTATGAAAGGTGGTAAATTCGGGTATCGAACCTGGCACCCTCTGCGTAGGAGTCGACGCACTTACACACTGCGCCACGGCGACCCTTTTTGTATGCATTGCTGGCAGCAAAGGGAGGATTTTTTTTGTCGAATTGTGGTGTGCCATAAAACAGAGAAACACGATCTTCAGAAAAACCGTACGGTACGCGATAATGGAGTTGAAAATTTTGCACAAAATGGTACCTTTTTTTGGCAGCATTTCTTTTTTTTCTTCTGTTTCATCCAAACTATAACCGTGTGGATTTTTACCAATCGGTTCCCTGTTATGCTTGTTTTTCGTGAGAGCACAATTGCCTCTTATTCAATCAGAAAAATGTGATGGATAATGTATATTGCTCCCATCGATTGGAATGATTTATGTATTCATTGGCAAAGTCTCTTCCTTCGTCCTCACAAAGCATTAATTCTCCCACATAATGAAATAAATTCTAAATCTGCTTCGGAGAACAAATTGGATATGCTTTGACTCTAAAGACCTATTATATTGAATTTCAGTAATAAACCTGAACACGCAATTTCGTTCTATTTCACCATTCACTTGCAATTAAAATGTAGCTTGCCGACACTTCGTCGCCGATAAAAACCAAATCGATTGCACCGTTTTTAATTTTATCACCGTTCCCTCATCGGTCATGACCGCAGCCTTTCTCACAAATGACACTTAAGCAACCGTACCCTCAGGCTGGGTGAAATGTCGTCTATTTTTGGAAAAGGGCAAAATGTCCTTTGTGCAGAAATAGATTTTACAAGTCAGCGAATGACAGATTCTTAACAAAAGCGACCTGGGACTGGGGTTTTTAACAAGTCGTTGCGTTGATTTTTAATTTGCGTGACATGGGCTTACAAGAGAAATCACTCAGATTTTATTAATATTTCAGGCTTAGCATTGTGTACACGCCATCGCCTTCATAATGAGAGCTAAATACGGGGAGGGACGAAACAATTTAGTAAACAAGTTGTGTTGGTTGGGCCTCGGGGGGGGGGGGGCTCCATCGTATGCGGTTTCTGGCAATGTGCTCGCCCAATCATTTCCAGTTGCGGTACTTCCTAATCGAATGTTCTTCGCTATGTATTCTTCCGTACTGATTAAGCAGGTTCGAGTGGTTTGCTATGGAACTGTTTCCTTTTCGGAGAGTGTGACCAATCCACTGCAACTTTCGTTGGTGTATAGTTGTGCCTATAGGTTCGTGGTCCGTTCTCTGATAAAGTTCGTCACTCGATGTTGTAGCTAGACCGATAGTAAGTGGGAGTGGAGTGGATTTGGTATTGCATCAGAAGGAAAACACCAGACTAGCCACAAATCGCAGATGGGTGCAAAGTGAAATATTAAGGAAACGCCTAAGCAAGTACGACAGTAGAACCAGTTTACTGCGATGCTAAGGGAAATACAAGATCGCAGACTTAATGGTTACATGGTCACTGCCTTATGGGCAATCGAGTAACTTTTGCTGAATTTGTAGAAGAAGAGAAGACGACTCTCCATTACCTTGGCAAAAGTTCAGCCTAGAAAATATGTCTTGATGATCAGGTTTCAAAGAACTACCAAGCGGCTACAGCATGGGACAGACATCAAATAAGGACTGAAACCAACATCACAGACAGAGATGGAGGGAGGAATGGTATAAGACCCCTTTTAGATTAAGGTGACATCAAAATGTTCCCAGGACAGGGTCTAATGCCCAGTTTCACACTACAATTTGTGAAATTCCAATCTTTTGATTAAGCTTCAATCCTAGGGTTTACTCGGTTTCACAGTCTCATTTAAACCTTTAACTGAGTTCAATTTGTAGTTTATGTTATGTAGTTCACTTGTTAGTGAGTCTTACCAATATCCCATTCATGGGCATTTCTTCCAAACAAAAATGCAAAGCTACCAGTAATTGTAGATTTGTTGGACTCGACAGTGCACGAATAGCTTGTTGCTCTTCTACATCCAGCACATCCATTAAATATGTTGGTGTCATTATATGGAACCTGTACTTCCTCTCTAACTCTTCAAATGGATTCCAACGCGGTTTATATATTTTTCGCCATGAAATCCATTCCATATCTTCAAAAATCTCAAAATCTCGATCCATGGGAAATATTTTCAAAAAAAGCCAACTTTAAGAAATCGATTCTGAATTCTTTCTGCTCATTTTAAATTTAATGTCGACTTGAACCTTCGAGCTTACTTTGTGCGCCTGTGGAACTTGCAGGATAGATTCTCATTACAATGCTCTCCTTCCAGAGAAGTGCATAAGATACGTAAACTTACTTATCAGTCCAATGACCCTTGGAGAGTCCGAGCCTGAGCTATAGCTGTCTTCCATCATTGGCGATCCTGATTCCAGACATCCAGACCAAGCTGTCTTGCATCCGCGATAACTTGGTCTTTATACCGGATGTCCGGTCTTCCACCCCTTCTCGTATTCGAAGACCCTCTTATCTAGAGCATTAGTGTCCATCCACTCGATGTGGCCGAGTTAATATATTCGATTCATTTTTGCCTTCCGGACTTCATCCACATCCCGGCACAGCTGTGCCTTCTCCTACATTCACCTTCCTCAAGGGATCACATAGTTTTCTTTCGAATGCACCAAGAATGAGCTCGGCTGTTTTGCTCATCGTCCAGATTTCCACTCTATATTGCAGAATTGGCAAAATATGTAATAGTTTTGTAGGAAATGATATTTTTTCCTTGAGTCAGCAGTTTTGAGCCCAGTTGTTTTGGCAAACCGAAGTGACAGTGGTTGCCAAGACCAATTCTATGTCGGATCTTGACTGTAATGTCGTTTGTGGAGTTCAGGTTTGTCCCGGGCTTTTCTCTTTTACTACTTCTGATCTTAAGTTCAGAAATCACTGCGAAGCCTTTGAACTCGGCTTATGGTTCAGCTGAACTTAAGCTGGGCATAAGTGGGCAATGTACGTGAAAGTATCAGGCAACTAGACCCTTTTTTAACTCACTCGATAAGCGACTGGATGGTGCAGTTAGTTAAGTGCCATTTCTTGGTTAGCAGGATCCTCGATTCGACTCCTAGTGAAAGCAAAGTTAATATGCTTTTATACGGCTTTCAAATCTGGTCCAGACATTATTTGCCGTTGGGATCAAATTAACGGCACTTTCACTGGAGTGGTCAATTAGTGCAAGTAGTGAGGCTGTGGGTATCACAATGGACCAGAGTGTTCTAGTGAATTCACTAGCAGCTCCGCCTACCTACCTACATAACTCACTTGATGAGATTTCTGTGAAGGATATTAAAGAGCTAATGTTTTTCCTAAATACCTCGGGTTGGATTTAGAGATATTGCAAATACACAAAGGCGCGGCATTAAAACGACACATAGTGCTAATTAGGTTCTCACCGAACTACCACTTCTACCCACCTCCCATACCCTAACCTAACCCCTATGGGGCCATGGTGTTGATTTCAAAACTACTAACTAATGTTTCCTGAGTCCACCCATATTTTCTGCCGTTATTAAAATGCCTTCAACAGAATCGGAAAAGTCGACAATGCTGCCCGTCTATCACAACCCATACCTCTCTTGCACACTGCTGTCAGGTATCAGATATCTGAGGTATTTTTAGTGAATTTCGACCGAATTTCGAATGAACGCTCCCATGGATAAGCACAAAACCACCCACGGACCACAGACATTGATTCGACCCAATCACGTCACGTGCTGCTCCTTGATGTGTTCCCGAGGTCAGTGATTTTGGCTCGTGTTCGAAATCAATACACAAACTTTGCCTATAACTCAAATTAAAGCCTCTGACGTGTTCTCGAAATCACTTAAACTCATTCCCTCAGATTCAACGCCTGGCGTGCTATATTTCTGATACACAGATGAATGGCGTGCTTAGGGCAGATTTATTTCCATAATTACCAACGTTCTCAGTCTAATTGAATTTGCGTGTTCCACACCTCTGCGGCAGGCACCATCCAAGCAACTTGCCAAGAATACGTGTAAATGTGGTTTAAATTTATTTCTTGCCTCCTTTCAGACCTTCGCGGATCCAGCACAATGGTCAACACAAGCACCATGGGCCAGTTGAGGGCGAGAAGAAAAGCCGCTAAGATGTTGGTTGCAGTTGTCGTTATGTTCGCCACGTGCTACTTTCCAGTGCATGTTTTCAATTTGCTGAGGTATGTATACACGAGATAATTTATCCACAAAAGAAAAGACATCATCATAAAATGTGAAGAAGTGCCTTGTGTGTGGGAGATTGAAGTTCAAGCGGTTGAGAGGAGTTTAATTTATGGAAACGAAATGGAATGGAAGGAAGAGCCATCCGACGGGTGGATAGTGATTTCAAGGAGTAAATCCAACTGATGACCTTAAGTGGATGTGACACATTCTTGATTACATTTTTGGAAAAAAAATGAAGGGACTAGAGGCAGTAGATTAGACGTTGAAATTGTGGGGGATTCATTTTTGTCCTCGGTTTGAAATCTATTCTGATTCGTTGAGTCTTCCTTAAAGTATCTAGATGAATGTAATCTCTCCCTGAACACACTGGATGCCACGTCGTAGGTCTTTGTACGACATTCTTGATACTTATCCTTGAGTCTTGGCAGGCAATGCTTTCATATAATAATAATATGGGTGGCGCTACAGTCCGTAGAGGGGCAGGAACTAGCTTCTGCAATAACCACTCGTTCTGTGCGTGCGTTCTCTCGCGAGTGGAAGGGACTTTAAGTTTTACCTCGACTCCGAAGCCGAACTTTGAGAACCTTTTTCTAGACATTTTACTCTTAAACATTGTCAGTCTTTTTTTTCGGAGGGTAGGTGGCAATCTTCGACAAGACTCTATGGCGAACGTTCGCACATAGAAGTGTGAAATTGTTACTGACTAAAAGCACCTCCCTGTATTTTTTAAGACTACAACTAAGTCAAGCCCTTAACCAGTAGTTTACATTTCATGATTTAGGTACTGATCGGCAGGTTACTCTCCAATGAAAGTTCCTGCTAACACCGCAACCATGCGCGGGTGTAGACTATCGCACGAGATCAAGGGATCTAGTCCTTTGAAGTCGACACATGTTATTAGTTTCCTCAAAGATCGGGTAAACTGCAGAGTTTCTGTGCTCTTCTAGGCAGCGCTTATTTTTATAAACAAAGTTCTTAACTTCAGCTTGGAGTGGTAATATTCAAAGATCTGTGTGGAAATCGTCGTTTCTGATATAGCATGGTGCATTAACGATCGTTCTAAGCACCTTATTTTGAAAAGTCTGTATTATGCTCATATTTCTTGCTTTGGTACAACCCCAAAGTTGTACGCCATGCGTCCAAACAGGTTTTAGGATTCGCTTGTACACAAGCAATTTGTTGTCAATACTTAGCTTGGCAAGACAGTACAGATCTTTATATTTCAAGTCAAGTTCTGCAAGTTTCTTCTTAACGTGCTCCTTCCACTTGAGTTTTACGTCAAGAGTCATCCTGAGGTATTTCGCTTCATTGCCGAAAAGTATTCGGACACGATTTAAGGAAGACTGGCAAGTTATTAACTTCCCTAGAAGTGAAATTAATATGGACTGATTTGCTTTCATTACGGACACTTCGCCAGAAGTTCATCCATTCGTGTATCTGATCTAGTGAACGTTGTAATTTTGCTGTAGACTTTTCAACCATTTTGGCTCTTACCAAAATGGAGGTGTAGTCAGCAAATGTGTCTGGAACAATGTGTTCTTCTTGCGGTAAGTCACTAGGTATAGCAGAGGAGCAAGAACACTCCCTTGCGATGCACCAGCATTTATATTTTTTAAAGTAGAGTAATCATTTCCATGCTCCACACGTAAGATCCCATCAGAGAGATAGTTCGCTAAAATACTATACAGTTTCCCCGGTAGTGATCGGCAGAGTTTATATTTCAGGGCTTCATGCCAAACTTTGTGAAGGGATTGAGAAAAATCGAGAAATGTGGCTGAACAAACGAGCTTTTCCACTTGCGATGTACTTGGTCAATAGTTGAGTGCTTACTTCTAAAACCAAATTGGTGATTTGGTATGAGATAAGATGCTTAGACGTTTTTTGGAAGAAAAACACCACAATTAGACTTAAGCGTCTAAGCAGAATTTTTTCAAATACTTAAGACATTATCGGGTGTAGTGTGATAGGTCTATAGGACTTTTTATACTTCCTATTGTCAGTAACTCGAAAGAGGTGGCACCAATAAAATTATTTCTGGTCGTATCGGCCGGGAATCGAAACCAGGCAGCGAGGTTAAGTTGCCTATGCGGTCGATGCACATACCCTAAACGCCACAATGCGTTAAAGGAGCCTTGAAAACTGTCTTACAGAATTAGGACTAAGAAGCCGGTTTCGAAGAGCAACCTTGCTCTATTGAAAGTCAAAAAACTGGAGTTTTTAACTTACTGACTTATTTCCATAGGCTCCTGGGTGGTCAGAGGGCTTCAAGCATTCCTGCGTGCCATATCGTTCGGAGTTAGACAACGTGTTTGAGTTCTCTCATCTCATTCCCAAGGAACTAGACTCTTCTTCAACTTATTTGCGCCACGTTTGCCTAGGTTGTCCTCCAAGTGAAAAACATAAATTTATTCTGTTCAATTTATTTAAATCATTTACAAACTTTTAATACAGGGTGGGCTTACTTCGACTGACTAACCAAGCCATTATGAGCGTTGGATAAGTCCTCATGTCACTGTCCAGCCATTTAATTTGAAAAGGACCTATCTTATCCTCCAAATGACATCAATAACAACAGGTCACACAGAACTTTTCTCTGGAAGAGACCAAAGACTCCTTCATCCGCCTTTGAGTTTACCCATTTCTCCGCGTCGGACAGCAGGATTAAGATGATCAACGACCATTTTATTTTCAGATAATATTTGCTTATTTGTTTCCGCTAATCCTTATAAGGGCTTTTCTGCAAAAGATCGAGTCTCAAAATTTTATAATTAACTTTAGGTAGCAAGCTTAGTTTAAATGATGCTCTACATTTCATTATTTCAAAACTATTCGAACAAAATTTAATTAATATTTTAAGAATTAGATATAGATAGCTTGGTTTAAAATTAGCTATGTATTTGAATTCTTGCTTGGAAAAAAGTCTGTTATATTTTTTTCCTATTTTTTAAGTTGTTTGCTTGTGGAAGTGTAATGAGAACTTCTGGTGCCCTACATTTCAGCTGTCTTCTCCCGTAGTTGTTGCAGAATCGAGGTTCTTGAAGCATACCTTGTGCCGGTCTTCTTGTATTGATTCCTTGTTGAATTGGTGTGATGAATCCAGTGTCGTCACAGTACTCCAGTATAAGGGTCGTGTTAAAGATGTCATCTACTGCAAGAACTTTAACCCTTCCTTGTTGAGCTACATTTCGCCGATTATGTACACTTATTTTTTTTAATGCAATGTCTTGCAGTTTCTTAAGCTTGTTTATGTGTGTTGCAGATGCGTTGCCCCATGCAAGTATTCCAAACCTCAATTTCGATTGCACTAGGGCATAGTAAGCTTGTCTCAACACAGACGTTGTGGCATGGAACTTTAGATGGGTAAGTGCATATAGAGATTTCATAACGCTCACGCGTAACTCATCGATATGCGTGTCCCACAGAAAAATTGCTGTCGATGGTGACTTCAAGATATTTGTATCTTTCCACTATCTCAATCGGGCAGCTACTGCAGGAATCATTTGTAAAACGAATTTGTTGATGAGTAGCATCAACGAGACAGGACTGTATTACTATTTCGTGTGTTTTGACACTTTGTGTAAGTTTTTTGCACTATCGATGAATTCAATACCTTAATTAGATGAGAATGCATGTCTCTCCAGTTCAAGCACTGGAACGTTTCTTATTGCGAACCACACTGCTTCAAGAATCCTTCAATCCTTCCGACGGAACACCCAAAGTTTTCGCAATCAAGCCCCCTTGTAATGATATCGATTTGGAACTCCTGAAGAGCACTCTGAGAAAACTACAACGACCAAGCAAAATCCCTTGAAATTCTGCATAACTTCAAAGGAAACACCAAATGATTATGTTTCAACTCTCACAGTTCCAATGACGAGGTGCAATTATCGCATGAGACAGAGTCAGACCAGCTTATCATTAGGAATAATCAGATTTTCAAAACAAAGTTTATTTGATGTCGAGTCCCAATCAGTTGGCCTTTCTTCGTTCCCTCCAAATGTTCGCAGACCCGAGAGAATACACTTGAGGGTGTGTGAATGTGCGATGAGGATGAACCAACTTATCCCGGAGACATGTTGAAGAGCTAGCAAACTATTCCCATTCTATTAATTCCATTTTAATTGGACCAGAGAGTGGGAAGCCATTACCAACATGTGGCGAGGAGTGGGTGCTCTGAGGAAATGGTCTGTGTATTCATTCTACAGTCTAGTCGAAAGCACTTCAAAATGCTGCATGAAATTAATTAGATTTTGCCCAAATGGTGAATAGTTGCGCGCACTCATGCTGTCTGCGGCGAGCTTGCTCGAAAGTAAAATACACACAGATTAGAGACACTTCAGGGAATTCATTAGATTATTTGCAACAAATCAGAGATTCATGTTTTTCTCTTCCACAGATACACGGGAAATCTTCAAGGAGGTGAAATAACTACGATCTTGTCACTGTGCTCCCATTGGTTGTGTTATGCGAATAGTGCGGTGAATCCTGTAATCTACAACTTCATGAGTGGTAAGTACACAAAATCAATTCTCCAGGCTGGTTGAGCATGTTTGGGCTGCCATATGAGAGCCTCTGAAATGTGTCCATGGTGGCTTATGTGAAGCTGTAGACAAACAGACGACATTCGTGCTTGTTGTCTGAGGAATCTGAATCGGCTTTGGTGATTCTCATCTTAAGTCTTTTTCATAGCTAAGTAGCACTTACAGTCAGTCACAAAAGTAGGTACACAGCATAGAGGTGCGATCTAACGCAAGAATTAATGTCAAACGAGACTCCAAAGAAAAAAATCTTAAATACAGTTTTCTAAAGCACTAAGTTGTGTATAATATAATAATATGGCGCGACAGTCCGCGGTGGACCTGGGCCTAGCTTCTCAGCAACCACTCGTGTTGTGCGTGCTATTGTTCTCTCACGAGGGGAAGGGACCTAGAGTTTAATGCCGACTCTGAAGTCGAATTTGAGAAACTTTTTGTAGACAGGAATACTCTTTGAGCATTGTCAGTGACTCGAAAGAGGTGGAGCCGTGAATTATGATAGGTGGTAAATTCGGGTATCGTACACCACGGCGACCCAAGTTGTTTATTTAGAACCAAAACAAAAAATATGCGGAAATTCTAAATTGGATTCTAAATTGACGACGCTAAATGCAGATCCGTCTACTTGACTTACTTATTTTTGTGATGTGAATTTTACTTCATTTTTGGCTTATGACTGATGACTGCTGTAGTTATTGAGATATTCTTTTTTTTTCTAAGTACCCAAACAAGAGCTTTAGAAAATTGCATGTATTTTTCTTGGAATCCCACTTGAATCATATATTTGTTGAAAACCCACACATCTTTATGATGTGTACTTACTTTTGTGTTTGACTGTATATCTTAACAGAAAGTTTGTGTGTCTGACCGACAAAGGCTCCGAAACAACACGTCGCAGAGCTCTGAAATTTTCAACAAAAATCATTCTAAAATTTAGATGCTGAGCGTGAGTGTGACATGTGATGTGTGTTAAGTCGGTTCGAGATAAGGTTCGGAAGTTAGAAGCACTTTTTAAACGGGAATAAAATTCTCAAAATAAGGGTGGTTGCATCTATCCGGTATGAAACCATTTCAAGTTGCGTGGTCGTGGATTGCAACCATCCCCCAGTGTGTTGTAACTTCCATATATACACACACATTTTTCATATTTTGCTTTGGTGCAACCATTCATTTTCTTCTACGTCTCCATCGAACATATACGAACGACTGCCTGAGTCACCAAACGAAAAGGAAACAATAAACATTTTCGCACTTTTCTTATTTTGTCGGTAAATATACACAGCTACACACAAATTCTTCAATTTTTGCTGAAATTGTGAATATTGAACTTCTGAACGGATGAGTCGCTTTAGATAAAATTTCAGAAGTTCGACTTCAATTTGCACAACAAGTGAACATCGTGCACAGGTACATAGATGGGGTTTCCAAGAACATTTTTTTTATGAATCGCTTGATATCCCTCCACGTTGTGTGTAAATATTTATGTAATTTCCTCCCGTTTTGCTGCAGCACAAACCCGGGCAAATCCGAGTACGAAATCTAGTACAACATAAGATCAAATATGCGTATTTTCCTCAACCCATTTTGACTGATTAAACAAAAACCCAGGAAGATTGCAAAAGAGCATAAATTGTTTACTTGAGCTGACTGATCAATGCTCGCAATTTCTCCTATAAGATCATTTCATGTAAATGTTGACCACGACTAGGTTTTAAGTGATCATAAAGATAGCTTAATTTTTAACATATTGACTGCTATCTCGCTAGTAAAATGTGTTCTGTCTGTCTGTCTGTCTTCCAAGGGCGGAATGGACGCTGGCTGTCAATGGTGGCAAGAATCAACTCTGCTGAAATTTTAATTACCGCCCAGCTTTTTTTCCAAGCCGGATCTCATCATGTTGTTATTTTTAAAGTCCCGAGTCAGACAAACTTCTTTACTTTACCAACATTTTAGTTATCGATCCTACGGTTCTGTTCCAGTTGGTGTGTGATGGAGTGATTCGTGCCCCGCATACATTTTGTCTTGTCCTCTTTGACTTTGAGACCACCTAGTTTCCGATGTTTTTTAGTTGCCTTTAAAGCTTATAACACATCTATTGGCGAGAAGTCTAATTTTCTGTTGAGTAAGCCTCTATGATTGTCGTTCAAACAATTTTAGATATTATTGAGATCTGAGAATAAATCGTTATTTGTGTCAATTCTGAGCCGGGTGGTAAGAGATCGCGTTGCGTCGCTCAATGTGACTCGAATTGGCAGTTGTCCACGTCTCCAGTTCCACGTCTTCATCCATGAGAGGCCAAATCCAACAGTTCACCATCGGTTAGGGTAATGTGGACATGGATCTCACCGTCAAAGATTCGCAAATGTTAATTCTCCTTAGTTAGGTAGAATGGGGGAACCATCCTTTTGATTTGATTGCGATTTCTTTTAACAAATGTCAGGCCTGGGCATGAAAAATGATTCAAATTAAAGGTAGTAGATTAAACCAGACTTCAAATTTTTTAATGTCGGCGGACAATATAATGGGTAGTCGAAAAAGTATTTTCGCATTTTGTCAATAGATGTCGTTGGAGTCCTCTATCTCCAGTGCTACCAAACAAATTGTGTCATACTATATAGTGATGTTGCATCTCTCTTGTGTGCAACATTTATCATAAAATTTGAAATAAATGAGAGTTTTAAGATTGATACACTTTATTGGTCAAATCCACACTTAAGACTAACTTAATGCTAGACGCCAACAAGATTGACGTGTGTTGTCTCTTATCTTTGTCTTCTCGCGAAAGACAAGGATAGAGACCATTTCCCGTTTCCGTGTGGCTTGGTGGAAAGTGTTGCCATTGTAAATATTATATAGTACATGTAATACATTTATTATATGACAATATGGTGTTGGAAAGGTAACATTTTAAGCTTCATTTGTCCAAACAAACATTAAATTCGGAGAAGTTAAAAAAAAAGTTACAGCTGTTCAAAAATGAAGAAATTCGCTGTATTTTTAAATTTTTGTATACAAAAGGGAAGAATGCCACGCAAGCCCCCAATGAAATTTGTGAAGTTTACGGAGACGATGCTGTATTAGTGCATGCAGCACAACAATGGTTCGCTCGCTTCTGTTCTGGAAATTTCGATGTAAATGATGCACCACGCTCTGGTCGACCCATCCTTGAAAAAGCCGATTAAATTATGGAAAAGATTAACCATGACCGTCACATAAGCAGCCATGACATCGCCAAGGAACTAAACATTCATCATCAAACGGTTTTGAACCATTTAAAGAAGGCTGGCTACAAAGGAAGCTCAATGCTTGGGTACCACATGAATTGTCTGTGAAAAAAGTTTGATTAGAAATACGAAAAGACTTTTTAGACTACCCATTACTATTCGTCATCGACTTTAACCCATCACTTAACTGATAATAAATGAGGGGACCAATTATGATCGGCATCATCTTCTTCTGACCAGCATGATCAACTAAAGGGGTCGCAGGGGTAAAGCACGCACGAAAGATCTCTAAGCGACTTGATCCTTTGTCATCGACTTTAACCCATCAGGAGTTGTACTCAAGCATAACCCGGCGATTTATGGACTTGGTCCAACTACCTCATCCTGGGTCTGCCAAGTGGTCGCCCACCTGAAGGAATCGCATTCAAGGCCCACCTTGAAAGTTATGATGATGAGAAACTTCGTGCCACGTGACCAAACCCAAAAGCATAGCCCTCTCCATTCGAAGGAGCAACTGCTCAACGTTGAGTTCCTCGCGCACTGTCGTGTTTCTCACCCTATTCCGCCAAGTAATTCCCACAACAGCGCGAAGAAATCTCATCTCAGCAGCTTGTATTCGCGATCTTATTCTTTCTGTCATTACCCTTAGAATTGGAACAAATACTGAGTTGAAAATCGCTTGGCTTTCACACCAAGCTCAGCCTTCCTGATTACACATCTCCCAAGCTTTGTCAAAACTGACCCAGCTTAACCAATCCTACTGGAAAGTTCAGCACTATTCCTCCCATCGCTCGTGAAGAAGACCCCCAGATACTCGAACTTCTCTACCTGCTTCAATGGAACTCCACTAACATGTACAGTGCATTGAACAGGCATTCTGGAAATTACCATAGCCTCTGATTTGTCCATGTTAACCTTCATCCCAGAATCAGCACACATGGCCACATACCTATCAAGTGCGCAGTGGAGTTCCGTTTGGCAAGATGTGAGGATAACTACTAGTTGTTGTAAGTCATCTAGTAAGTCATTCGCAAAAAGAAGATGACTTACCCTGAACTCTTCCAATGCGAACCATTCCTCGCCTCGGTTGCGCTGCAACACCCAGTCCATACAAGCATTGAAACGGAGAGCTGACAAGACGTTCCCTTGCCGAAGTCCAACGCCCACGGTTAGCACCGTTAACACGAACACAGAAGCGAGAGAGAAACTCAATGGTCCTCATTAGAGGACATCGATGAACTCCGACGTATGACTAGTCCTCATTTATAAAACAGCTGGAGATCAGTTTCGTCCTACTCCCAAGCCATCTCGAGAACCATTCTTTAAGTGAAAATCTGGTCCACACTTCAAGTTGTTTATATTCAACAGCCGTTCGCATTGTTATTGAAAAACTTTTCGCTATCACTGTTAAGTACAGCTTAATTCCTTAAGATCCACATTTCCTTCGCCTGTTTAAGATCAACTTGGCGAAACTCGGTCGACAAAGGATTTACTTTCGTGGAGTGTGCCCACCGGCAACCCCGTCGAAACTAGTTCAGTGGAGCTACAAGCGGCATAATTAGCATCCGCGCATGGAATCACAAACATTATCATTTAAATATTTCATTATCGAAAATTCATGAGTTCCGGCACCTCGCACGTGAAGGATTATGTTACACGCCCAGGGACCCGCTGTGAATTGAATATTCTCCAGAAAATTGAAATCGATCGTTGTTTGCACGACCTCGTTTCTGCAGTTGCCACGGCTTCGGAAATGAGTTTCCAAAAATATCTCCTCACTGACCAGTAGATCGTTTCATATTCTCCCACAAATTTGGTGCAAACAATTAAATTTCAAGCGAAACAGTATCGATTTCCCAGCGAACCCTCACATTTTGCATTTGTTTCAGGCCACCGGATATGCTGTGGTGCTGCTGGAGCTGCCGCCTCCACGGCCTCCCTCATACTCTGTGGCTTCTCTAAACCTACACCAGCTGTTTGCGGCGTCGGCCATTGTTTGTGCGCTCAATGGAAATGCAGAATGGTGTCCCATTACTTAATTGTCTGTTGTTTCACAGTTCATACCCCAACCACAGTTGTAGTGGGCACAACTTTTCCCATCAACTTTTGCATAATCTCGCAAGCTCTCCCAGAGTCCTTGAACCAGTTGAAGCCTTACATTGGTGGCACTACGTTCTAGGAAGTTGCAAGTCGTTGTCATTTTAATTACCCGCTGTATAGTGGCTGTTTGCTTCTGTTTACTGCATCACCATTTTCATAAAACGACACTTTTGACGCCAGCCCGTCTCTCCTGAGACTGTGTCCTCCTCGAGTGCTCACCGCCCTTTCGAATAATTTTGACATATTCCACAGCTTGTGTACGTTCGTGACGAGGTGGGAATTTATTCAAAATATGTGATAACTTCTAGGCCTTCCCGGAGTCCCACACAAAAGGATCAAAGTATTCCGTTCGCGTAGTGAGACGTTATTTTGCTGCTGTTGCCGTATTCCAAACAGTGGAGGTGCGGCTGCTTTAAATAAATCGACCTAAAAGGGAACTCGTTCGTGATTTATGCACGAGCTGTGTCTGCAGGATCTTTCGGGTGGATGCGTGTCAGTGGGTGTAATGTTAAATTCATACCTCAACTCACAAACGACGGACGTGCATTGGGGCCCATTCATTCGCTGACTGCGTGCGCCATATGCAGGGATGCTGCTGCGACTCCCGGAGGGAAATGTGTTTCCGTTATTTTTTTGTCAGACCAAAGTCTGATGACTCCCAGGAAGGACTCGGTGTTTGGAGAATAGAAGAGGACGTTGTTACGCTGTAGCCCTTGGGATATGTAGACATGATTGGAAATGTGAAGTTTTTGACTTTTTCCATTCGTGATTCGTGATTGCATCTGATATTTATATCAGAGATTCACCGTGATGTGCACTCTGACAACAGAGTGATTTCTCAAAGGCAAACTTTTGGTTGTTCGTCCTCTGCTCCGTCGTGGACGGGAATGAACTCAACTGAAATTTGTTTTGGACTAGGGCGCTCCTTTCTTGAGAAGATCGTGCAAGACTTACTGGACTTCACAAGAGGAATGACCTGCCGGCAGTCCATACAAATCTCTTAAGAAAATGACCTATCTTTGGTCCTGGTTGTGTGTGATGTATGTGACCACCCGAGAGGATGAAATGAAATGAAACGGCACGTTCTCTGTTCGGCTTAACATCAACTCTTTATTTCTTAGTTTATACAAAAATTTTTACAAAAACCTGTTTGCTAAGCTTAATCTGCGTTCTCTTATACTGCTCTCAGTAACAGTGTGGTGGGCAAGTGTGAATACATATCAGTGTGCACAGAGAAGATTGAGCCAACAAAGCACAGTGTGAGCTGTATAGCGACTTGAGTCCAGCCAGGAGTCTATGGATCCTACGCCTGCAGAAAGGCACCGACAGTTCTGTGAATGTATGAAAAATAACATTTTTCATTCGGATTGTGAACTATGTTTAGTGTAAAAAGAAAACTCTAGTATTTAATAACCACATTCATTCAGTTTTTAGTGAAATGCAAGAAAAGTGACACTATTTTATAGCTGTTATGTATTATATATTATGTATAGCTACCACGGGTAAATTAATGACCGTACCCTTTAGCGATCGAAAGACGATTGCCGATGCATGTCTTCTCTGATTCCTCCGATCGTTGGCCACCCTCTCTTGCACTAAAGAGGGTAGTTTATGTTGATGGTTGAGTCGATTGAGAAAAGGGACCATTTTTACTCCTCGTGCAATTTCGCTCAACAATATGGCCTCCCGAAAGCAGAGTATTTGCGCGTTTAGCAGTACCGCAGAAGCATTGTTTAACCACAAAAAGGGATTTCTTAGCCCTTTTTCATCTCTATTTGGCGCTACAGTCCGGGGTGGATCTGGGTCTCAACCAACAAGCCTCTCCAACTAGCACGGCCTATGGCTAGCTGTCTCCAGTGTTGCACGCCAAATTGGTTGAGGTCCTTCTCCACCTGGGTGCGACATCTTTAAAGCGGCCCTCCTCTCTTACGTTGTCCCACGGGTTCAGAGTCGAAGACCCCGAATTACCCCTTATTTTCTACAAAAACTACCTACAAAGATCCGTGCATTCCTGCTACTTTTTTCCTTTATTTAAGAATGGCATGAGTTGGCGAGATTAATAACCTGCGCTTGCTTGACATTAGACCACCTATGTTAGCCATTGCTCTCGCCATTTTCTACTGAGTGATGTTGTAACTCCAAAGACTTATTCCACTGCGAACTTTATCTGTTGACAGTTAGTTAGCTAAAGTTAGTTTTGTATCGAGCCTCAATCCCAAATAACCTCAAAACTCACCGCATCCTTGCTCTTAATGACGTCAGGGCCAATTTGGAAGTCGATTTCTTATTCGTCAGAAGGACTATCTCAGCTTTCTCTATAAGACCGTGCTCATCCATCCAGCAGGTTGGTTCAACTTTATTTGCGCGTTTCATTTCTTCGCGTGTCTCTTGCCGCTATCACTGCCGCGATGTCATCTGCGTATCCAATCAAGAAGATGTCTTCGAGCATCACCATCTGCAGCATATCAGGAGATATTCCAGAGGTCTGCTAACAAAACTGATCCCTTTGCTGCTCTAGATGTTACTGTCTTCCTTCGTGGGCTCATTGCACCCTACCAACCGACAAGTACCAGCGCGAGGATTGTGGCCTGCCAAAAATGTATAATGGACCACATATTCACATCTTGACAAGCACGGGAAGAGACTACCGAGTTAACAGTCTTTACCATTTAGGTAAGGTTAGGTAGGGGGTCTATTAGTGCATTCACCAGCAGACTTAGACCATATTGGTCCATTGTGATACCCATAGTCAGACCACTACCACTGATTGAATACTCCAGTGATAGTGCCGTTAATTTGATCCCAACTGCAAATGCTAACTGGACCAGCCTTGAAAGCCAGATAAAAGCGTATCTTTAACTTTGCTTTCAGTGGGATTCGAACTAGGGACCCCGCTAACTAGGGGCAGGTACTCTACCAACTGCGCCATCCAGTCGCTGCATCAGCATTTACGCTATAAAGCTGAATTTGACATCGTAAAGAACTAAATGATAATCACATAGCAATGACAGTTTTTGTTTCAGCCGCTGCCTAAGTTACCAATGCCATCAAGCTGTCAAAATATTCAGTGATGCCACTTCTTCATATAGTTTCCCGATTACCAAAGTCGCCTGAGGTCGGACGTCATCATGGCTTCAGTGTGCAGCCAAATTCGTCGTTTGGACCTTCAACCAAACGGAGATTGATGCGAAATAAAAAACACAACCGCCGTAGCGGCCAGTATCGAGTAGACTCAGAAATACAGTTTCTGTAAATGTTTTGCGGTAGCATTGGAATGGATGGCAGACCTGCGTCCCGAAAGTGTAGGGATTAGAGATGATGGATGATAGAGATATCCAACTTCGGCCATTTTTACCCCCAGTCCATAACGAAGATGTAGTGGTAATCTCTTGTGATTCACTTATACTTTTACAACGCTCGTCAATTCACCATAATATGGCGGCGGATTCGTAAATTTTGTGGGAAATAGCGGCAGATTTATGAAATTAGTGGGAGAATTGCCCACAATCCATGTACGACCCATGCAACATGCATGGATGTGTTGTTCGGGGGGTGTTCAAATGTTGACTCGTATTTTAAAGAGAATTTACTCACACTGTAATATGGACTTTCGTGAACAAAAATGTCTTGCAATGCCCATTTGACTGGAACTATTTGACCTAAAATTAACTCTTAAGTATATATACAGCCTATTCAAAAACAATACCTGACAAATTAACTCAAAAAATGGAGTCCGCTTTATACGCTTAATTCATGAATTCTGAAAAACTCATAAATTCAATTTAAACAATTTGATACGAACAATGGCAAGATATTGCAACTCTTACTAATGCATGAAATGGTTGTCAAAACTTCTTATTTGTGATTCCCGCTTTAATAATATTTTCATTATTGGTTAACTGAACGTGTGAATGTATTATTAATTTTTATTCATATGCAAAAATTCACACTTTGTTGTACATTCATTAATTATATCCTTGTATCTCAGATTGTAACTTGCTCAAAGTTTTAATGAATCGACTTCGTGAACATAAGCTTTGTCCGGTCGCTTACCCCTCCATACTGTGTTGGTAATTTAACACCGAAATTTGAAAAAACGTTCAAATAACGACCGATTTTTCAAATAAGAACTCTGACTCTCCCCATTACTAGGCGGGGAGGGGTATCAACTCATGTTCTCAAGAGCTCACACGTTTTCACAATCACGGGACAAAAAGCGTATCAAAAACGCTGTCAGATGAAATCAAGGGGCAAGGGAGGTAGAAGTTGGATGTCTCTATTATAGGTTATCTCTGGTATGGATACAGTGTCCTTTCTAGCGTCTGTTCACTACTATCCGGACTGTCACAGTGTCCCGGCAGTCACGATAGCTGGATGCAAAAATACTTGGCCATATATCGTTGATAGGTAGGGAGCAGTTCTGGGAAACTACTGAACTCAGAGATTTGGTCGCTGCCTGACTGTCAGAACAGATGGTCATATCTGTACTTGACATTGCGTTGTTTTTAGAAAGCACACACAGAGCTTCCCTTATCGCAAAAAATGTCTGCCAGAAAGATGATGCAGGGATTGACAGTTGAATATTTAGATCCTTGGAATAGACGCACACACACACCAAAGATTCGCAGAGGACCAGTCAGTCCGCAGAATGACCGACTGGTTCAGACGGCTTTTGACATGATCTGGGGGGAAACAAATTAAAGAAAATGGATGTCCTTCTAGGAGACGAGGTTGAGTGTAATTAGAATGGTATCTCCGAAGGATGGCTGAGTGAGAAAAGAGCTCTTTGAACATTTGCAGCTATTTCAATCTTTAAACTCACATGCCAACACTTGAGGTACGACCTTGCAGAAGTCCGTACAACTAGAGCGAATAGACAACTCAGCTCCGTGCCGAAGAGTCTTCGACTCCGAACCCGTGGGACAACGCCACAGAGGACGCCAGTGTTTAAGGTGGTGCGCCCAGGTGGAGAATGACCTCAACCAACATGGCGTGCAACACTGGAGTCAGCTATCCAGAGACCGTGCTAGCTGGAGAGGTTTGTTGGTTGAGGCCCAGGTCCACGCCGGACTGTCGCGCCAAATAAAGCAGAAGAAGAAGAAGCAATTTCAATCGCCGCAGGGAGAAGCGAAGAAGAATAGCCGTTGCACCCTGTCCAACTTTTTCCAGCTGATGTCTTTGACGTGTAGATGATGTGTATAATAGGTCCAAGGACTCAGCCTTGTGGAACACCAGGGGCAAGATAGACAAGCTTAGTGACAGGGCCATTATAGACATTTACTTCAAATTGGCCTAAAACATCGAACGATTTTGTGAATACGCTCAAATTGAATATTTCAAATAAAAGCCATTCACGCAAAGGGCTTCAATAAATAGCCAGAATCATGACTATTGATATTTCTACTGGATAGATTTATTCAAAATGCCTGCTGACTTCATAGTACTGGATGTGGTGTATTGTGGGCACGTTTGACGCTAAATTGCTCACTTGGATGTAAATTTTTATGAAAAGCTATGCTCTAAAATTCCTCCCCTCAATGCATTCTGAACTTCGATGTTTCATCAGTTAAAACTCGCAAAACTACCGCGCACTTTTCCACACAAAGTGCCTGGCGTGTAAATTCCAATGCCAACACCATACATGCGAATTCGCTTCGGATCGATGAAAACAATTTCAAATGGCACTCGTTAACCATTTAAGAAAAAATCAAAATGAATGCACAGTAGAGAGCCTTTGCACAATGCCCGAATGGATAGCGGTTCAATGGAAATCAGAAATGAATCTAAAAGAACTATGATTGGTTCGCATGATGCATGAGCACATGTGAGCGGAGTATCTTCGGGCCCTTTGTTTGTTTTCAATTCCATTCGAGTGTTTTGTTTGACAAGAGTCGAGCCATTTGCTTTGCTGCATTCCATATTTCTGCACAGTCTCGTTTATTTGCCAGCCAGTGTTTACTGCTTTGAGCAATTGTTTTCTGGCGTTGACCAGTATTTTACTGGATGCAGAAGTTGATGAAGCGAAATTTCAGGAAATAACAATTTAAAATAACCTTGTGATTGTAGCTGATGATGGTGGAAAGTAAATTGCATTTTTGAAGGCGGTCTTCGTCTAGTTTCTTGGATGCCCGGAGAAAGGGGCCATTCGGCTAGCTTTAGTGGTCGAGGTGAGTGTGTCTGCCTTTGAAGGTTTTTATGAATCACGGTGGCAAAAGCGTGAGAAGTTCTTCCGCTGACATCTCATCAGTTTTGCTGCACAAACGCTTAACTGGGACAAATGAAAGAGACCCGAAATTTACTTCGCATTTCTCCTCTTTTTTTCTTTGCTTCGTGTTATCGGTACAGTCACCTGGTTGGGACAAAACAAATTCGCACGAAGTGTCCCAATAAAGCGGAATCCTCTGCATTTGCCTCGGTTTTGGAATTTAACCTTCAAAATATCCAAATTCAACATATAAAATATTTTATTTGAATATACTGAAAGGTTGCTCCTATGAAACAAATAGCGTTGACAGGGATTCCGTGAACGATCTCCTCTCGACTCTGTCTTGGGCCAGCCTTGTCATTTTCGGCCAGGATTTACCGGCCTGTCCATGTTCTTTCTCCACGGTCTGTCACCAATTTGAGCGTGGTCGACCCCGACAGCGCACTCCTTGCCGTGTCCAAGTGAGAGCCATCCTTGCGATTGCTTTCCCGGTCTCTGTAGGGTCTGGCCAATCCAGCCCGACTTTGGATGTTGTATCTCTCCTTCTATTGGTTTCTGCGGAGGTCTATGAAGCAGTTTTTCGTTTGTACTCCATACCGGCCAGAAGACATTAAGGATTCGTCTCAAGCATTTGTTGACGAAGATATGAAGCATGCGAACTACGATGGTGGCTGTCTCTCAAGTCTCGCATCCTTACAGCAGTCCGGATCTCACTTTGGATCACTTTGGGTGGTTCTATAGACACTGCCAAGCGAGAGGTAAGCGTGGCGAGCTTTATTTATTCACTCCAAGATGTCGGTTTCTGTTCCTGCATCTTTTCACAAATTGCTGCGGAGGTAGCAGAATTTATTGACATCCTCAATTGGGCTCCCGCCTAGCAAGAGAGGTTTCTTTCATCTTGAGCCGACTCTCATCACTTCTGTCTTGGCTACGATGGTTTTCAGACCAGAGTTGAGGTCCAGAGCTTTCAATTTGTTTTCCTGAACGCTGTCTAAGGAGTTAGGTAGCAGACAGATTTCATCGCCGTAGTCGAGGTCGTGAAGTTTCTACATCATACACCATTGGATTCTGGAAAAAATGTACACCACGAAGAATACGAGCACGTCTGCTCAATAGGAAGTTTATTATGACAGTACAATTAGATATTAAAATTTTCAGAATATAAGACATAAGAATGAACAAGAACATGAATGTTGACTAGGGGTTGCTAGGTTGCATGTCTATACGTTTATTATTTTAACAGAGGCAGCGTTGCTTGTGCGATATAGGACAAGATCAAGGATCGTATCAATTGAATACATAAACAGAAATATTCATGCACCTAACTAATGTAGTGCAGTATTTTCTATTAAATATCATACATATGAATATCAAGAGACAATTCCTTTCAATTATTCCTGGCTTCAGTTTTGGAGTTCCCTATAAAATGAATAGAAGGAGAGTGTCGTCGTTATCCTCGTTTTCGGCATCTGGTGCATGATGGCCGAATCGTCCGCGAAATTTACCACTTCAGATTGAGGCATGTCTCTGTCCACAACAGGAATGTTTAAAGACCAAGGACACTCCCTTGAGGGATTCCGCAATGTCCTTGATTGCGGAGACCTCCGATCTGTTCTTAGCTCCGAAAAATCTGTTTTGTAAATAAGGTTTTGGAGATTTCAGGAATAGATAGGCTTACCTAGTATTTGTGGATGGTACATAGATCTGACAAAACGAGTGGCTTCTAATCGTGAAATGACCCAGAAATATATACCGGTCACGAGTAGCCACTCGCTCCCATAAGTAACAGTCACGCATAATCCAGACGAGGCTAGTTGTGTCACAACGAGGATCCAGTACAATCCAACCCCGCACACCATATAGAGCTTCTGATGGAGATGAATGATACTAATTCGTTGCTTGCTCAGTTCTGTCAAGCCGTTGAAATATATGACGTCTATGTGACTAGATAGAGAAGAGGGCGCTAATGTTGCATGGAAAATGTACGATGGTTTCTTCCTCCTTTTCATCTCTGTACCTTCTGTAGAAGTCATTGTAACACTAACCTGGAGGCGCGAGTACCTATTTGTACTGATCAGGCCTATTTATACTGATCAGGTCCTGTAAGCGCTTTGGATCGAGAGTAAGCCATAATTGTTTCAGCAGACCATCTACGTTTAGTATGAGTAAGATTAACAAGCTTTAGTAGAATGTCTAGTAGCAAGTGGAATGGATGTAAAAGTTCTGCGTTCAATCGTTGGTCCTGTTTGCATGGATGGTTCTTGGAAAAGCAGATTCAACCATGAACGGTACTGTCTGTACAGAAACATTATCCTACTCTCGGCTTCAAAGCTTGAGACGGCCAAGACATGTAGAGCACATGGACAACACTGCTCCAACCCGAAGAGTCTTTCACCCCGTACGGGACAACCCAGGTGGAGAACCAGACAGCAACCAACTTGGCATGCGCAATTAGAGACAGCTGGCTAATGATCATGTCAGTGGTTTGTTGGTTGAGGCTCTGGTCTCCCCGTACCGTAGCGCCACCAGAAGAAGAAGAAGAACGAATGGATGTCAGTTCTATATCCGGAAAAGAGTGTTTAGTAGAGAGTACCCGCACCTACATAAGTTGCATGCTGAAATACTTGGCCATCCTGTTGAGAGATGCGTCAATTAAAGAAGGTCTTGCAGTTGAAGGTAACTGTATTCAAAGCTGCATATGTGATGATAGATTGTTTTTTCTTAGCCAGGACAGAGTTTCGTTTATCGCTGTAGTTCCTGTCTGTATCTGCCCCTACGTCCCTGTTAATATAATAATATGGGTGGCGCGACAGTCCGAGGTGGACCTGGGCCTAGCTTCTCAGCAACCACTTGTGTTGTGCTTCACGAGTGAAAGGGACCTACAGTTTAATGCCGACTCCGAACGGCGAATTTGAGAAGCTTTTTCTAGACCGGAATACTCTTTGAGCATTGTCAGTGACTCGAAAGAGGTGGAGCCGTGAATAATCAAATGTGGTAAATTCCGGTATCGAACCTGGCGCCCTCTGCGTAGGAGCTGACGTACTTACCAACTACGCCACCAGCAACCCTCACTACGTCCCTGTTACCCCTAAGTTAATGAATTCATTTTCAAAGTCATTTTTAAGAACGCCTCCTGTACGTCAACATCTGACGGAATGTATAAACAATTCCTGTCACTCTACCCATCCCTCTATGGCTAACTACATCATTTGCTGTTCCACCTTGCACCATTTGTTAATCATGTGTTCAACCGTCGCTGGCAGCAAACGGCAAATAGTTCAGCGCCACTCAAGACCCAGCTTGATCCCTTGTTAGATTCAGAATTTGCCGTCTGCTCACTGCCGTGCAGGATTTCGATTAAGTTGTAAGTCTATTTCAAGACATTCAATATTCGTGGGAAGACGTCTTGTTTCTTGAATTTAAATTTAAGTTAAATTAATTTTGTTATGTTTAATTTATGTTAACATTCGTTTTTCCATTTTCCAGGCAAATTCCGTCGAGAGTTCCGTAACGCCCTGGACAAATGCCGATGCGGTCGCGTCCGCGTTGAGGATCGTACCTTCAATCAGAGCAACCCCACATCCAGACTACACAACATAAGTCCAAGTACTCGAAGCAATTACAATCTCACAAGTGTAAGGGACATCACCATCACACGAGATCTATCCAGACAGGTGGGTATCCCCTATTAACCAACGTCTCGAGGGAAAGCTAATGCTATTCTCTCTATTCACAGACAATGCAAACGACATTCGTTGAGAATGGCGGCAATGGCCACTCAGCCACCACTCCGATGTTAAACTCGAACAAGGAGCTTTGACGCGAAAGACTGCGGGTGTCGTGGTCGAAAAACGTTCCTCCGAGAGACTGTTACATTTCGCCTAGTTGTAAGGATCTAGTGATTTAAGTTCTCTTCTGCTCATTCTCAAAAGAAACAATTCAAGAAGATATGTACATGTATGTAATCTTTGTAAATACTTTATGGAAACAAAAACAAAAAGGATATGTAAATGTTAGGCAGTAAGATTTCAAAAATTTAATATACAATAATTATAAACTCTAAATTAACTGAAGGATTTGCGGTTTTAATTGTTCTTGTTGGTTGGGGAAATGTGAATGAATTTGTTCACTCATTGGCATGCAATGAGTTTCATGGGGATCAATGGGGGGATACGGGTTGCGCGACAGTCGGAGGCGGACCTAGGGCTTGCTTCTACAGCAATCACTCGTTTGTGCGTGCTATTGGTCTTTCATGAGTGTATGGGAGTTAAATGCCGACTCCGAATGGCGAAGTAGAGAAGATTTTGTCAGAGAGACAACATTTCATTTATCAATTTGAACCATGACGTTAATTTAAAATTAGGCTTTCCAGCTGGCACGATATTTAGCTAGCTGCCATTTCCAATGACAAGCCGGCTGGAGTCCTTCTCAACTTGTGTTAGCTAGTTTTCGATCTGAAGCATTATTGTCGATGTGCTCTACATGGCGATCTACTGCCTTGTATCCGTAGACACTTGGCTAGGCTCATATCGCTGAACATCCCAAACAGCTCGTGGGGGAATCTTCTTCTTCAAGAACCATCAGCGCACAAACGATCATAGGTTGGATGCAGAACTTTTCTCTCGAAAAGACCACGGGCCTATGCGTCCGCTCTTTACGTTGTCAATGTTTCCGCGTCATAGAGTAGGACAGAATGATCAAGCTTTCTATGATGTCAGCTTGGTACTTCGAGAGAAGGCTCGAAGTCTCTTCACCCCAGGCAGGGATCTTCTGTGATTTTTCAAGCAGAAGTGGCTGTCATACATGAGGTGAAACTTGGCCTGAAAAAACCAAAGCTTTACCGGCGGATCGATCACCATATTTTCTGACATTCTTACATCGAAGCTGGTTGGAGTGTGCAGACCATCACCTGTGCATCCTTGGGGAATTCAGTGAGCCTCTGTTGGGTACCGGGACTTACTGGAATCCAAAGTGACAATCTGCGGACGGACTCGCGAAGAAGCGCTTGGAGTTGGGGGAATCTTAAGCCAGTACACACTGAGTAATGTAGTCACAGACAGGAAATAATAACCATCATTAGAGTAATATACGAAGATTTGGATTTCGCGGTGCTGCATAACGGAAAAACCAGGGAATCTTTCCCTACAAATACAAGAGTAAAGCAAGGATGCCCATACTCACCTCAACTATTCGCAATTGTCCTGGATGATATTATGAGAGAAGTCTTGGTACAGAGACGTTGAATAAATTGGAGTCTCACGCGACAAGTCGTGGACTTATTTGTCTACTCTCACACAAGTTCAGCGACACCCAAGCTAAAATAGTGAATTCCGGAGATAAAAATCCGTAAGACTAAGTCAATGAGAATCAATACCTGCAACAGAGGAGACATTACCATCGAAGGAAACCCCGTCGAATATGAAGATGGGTAATACAATAACAACAGATGGCGGAGCAGAAGTAGATATTGATAACAGACTTTGAAAAGCCAGAACAGCATTCGGACAACTGCGAGCTATATGGAGGAGTTTCCAGATTTCCAGAAACACGAAGCTCAGAATATTCAACGCATGTGTTAAGCCAATACTGATATTTGGTTGAGAAACCGGGTTGATTTCGAACAACATTACATAGCATTATACATCAATTTATAGTTGATGAATACCAACTAGTCTCTTCAGTACCATCTCTCGAATATTCGAGTTCTCGCGAACGCGGAGTTGAAGCGGATTAAGACTGCTCTTGGGCGCTCATGTGAGAGTTACTCCTCGGAAACACAAGTCTCTCTAGCAAATCTAGAGCTACGGTCTGGCGAGACAAAGAAGCAACAATATTGAATAACGACTTCTGTAGAAGTTGTCCAAATGAGCACGAGAAAGAGGGACCCACAGGAAGCCGCACTTCTGTTTCTATCGCCGGGTTGTGTTACCGCCTGTGTCTACACTATTTAAGATTCTCCCGTGGTACAGTCCTTCGGTCTGGCTGAATTTAGATCATTAAAACTGTTGTCTCGCTTATTTAAACTAGGTAAGTTCATCTAACGAAGATTATTTTCAGTCGATTGTTAATTGATGTTGACTGTATGCCAAAAACAATAAATAAAACTCGACTACTGGCGATCCTACACATCTAACCGAGGACTAATATAACCGTTCAACTCAATGCGCACCAATTATGTTTGTCTGTCGTGTCTCTCTAAAGACATTTGTTAATTAAGTGACCAGAGGGAAGGTTGACAAAAAATATTCAACAGCCGCAATAGGCAATATACACTTAATTGTATTATAATAAGCCACAACTTAAAGGCTCCGCATTACCATAAGTCTTCATTCAGAAAACATACCCATTCTTCCTTATTCACTGGAAAATGAACACGCCCGTATTTTCCCGTCACTAGTGATGCCTTCTCGATTCTAATTACTCCCTTGGGCACACACAGAGGGAGCCCATAGAACCCAGAGCACTTGAATAAAATCTCCTATGGATTATTTATTTGCACTCATTTGGTGAGGCAGATATTTACAAACAATGACATTTGACTGGGGATAAGATTAATGGTCAGAAGGCCTCTTCGGAGCCCCGACGGAGATATGGGAGAAAGGCCGTGTCACATGTCATTAGACGTAACGTATCACTAAGTGTAATAAATGAGTGTTACTGGAGTGCAAGTGTAGGAAATCCAGCCTTCGCACCATCATCATAATTTTTTCCCATCGATTTTCCTTGCATCGAAAGACATTATCGGAATGAAGCTGCTGCCATGGTGATTTATTGAATCACCGAGTGCGTGAATGCATGACATGAACAGCTCTTAATGGTGGGCGAGTAACGTTGCTGAACCATAGACGCAATGATTAAAAGCTGAGTGTGGAGGATATCATAAAAATATGGTTTTGTCTTGAGGATATGCTGTCGAGCATTAAATTGCTGGGAAGGACCTTCCTGATTTACTGCAATTTTACATCGATCAGCGGTGCGTACAGTGTCCCCCAAAATGAATGCCAGACTCCTTGAAACTCCTTGCGAAAAGTTTTCCGCAGTTTCATAGTTTCAGGGTTATTCGCAGCACACGGAGGAAAACTACTTACCTTGTGAAACTGGGTTCTGACCACTTGTAAGTGAATTATGATTCTGCCTTTTGGATGAGAGTGATATGCAAAAAAACACATCACATAAAATAAATACATTAGTCTAGCTCTTAGCACGTGCTCCCAATTTCGTCCGAAAAACAACATCGGCCCTCCTGTCGGAGTAAATCCGATATCACAGGACAACGGTGGTTTGCAGTAACTTCCAGAAAATTTCACAAAGTTGTAAAGAAAAAGCAAAAAGCTATGCAATCAAGGATACGGGGTCAATTTCAAGTTACACATGTCGGCTGCTGTTTTTATTAGGATTCCACACCAGAGTGGTGCAGATGGCACCCCTACGGTTTCCCATTGCTGTTTGAGTTTAATTCCACATAAACAAATTTAATTGCATCAAGGCAGTATGTTTAAGTGTTTATCTGTCAGATTCTCTGCTGAAGCTGGAAGGAAATGAGGGCCATTCTAATTTTAATTTGCAATAAAACATTTGATTGGCCTCTCCTTCATCTTTGTGAGAGGATGCTCATAATGTCGTTGCTTTGAAATTCGTATGAAATATTGGTGAAGTCATATGTGCACATAAATCTAAGTGCAATATTACAGAAGGTACAAATAAATATGTTTATTCGTGGAAATGGTATGCCTCCCAAAATATTCAAATTTCATACGAAAACAAGCTTATGAATTATTTTCTTAGAATGTGACTCAGATTGAATAGTTCAGGCAATATGGTCTGTGGTTGGATAGCTTGTGAACAGGGTTTCCTTGAAATAGTTCTATTTAAAGATGTGAAGGGAGATATCACGCTTTCTTGCAATTATTCATCGAAAGCTGAGAAATGTGGCACATACGCCCGTGAGTCCGTGGATCAGCAGGCTCCTAGCCTACGACTGAGAAATGCTTCACATACGCCAGAGAGTGCGTGGATCACTAGGCACTCGGTTTTATGCTGAAAAATGTTCCGAATACGCAAGAGATTGAGTGCATCAGTAGGCATTCGTACAGGGTGCCAGAGGGTACGTACATCAGTAGGCAGCCAGCTTGAAACTGAGAAATATTCTACATACGCCAGAGGGTCCGTCGATCAGTAAGCACCCAAGTCAAAACTGAAAAATATTCCACATACGCCAGAGAGTCCGTGCATCAGTAGGCACCCAGCTTGAAACTGAAACAAGCTCCACATACGCCAGAGAGTCCGTGGATCAGCAGGCACCCAAGTTAAGACTGAAAAATATTCCACATACGCCGAGAGTCCGTGCATCAGTAGGCACCCAGCTTGAAACTGAAAAAAGCTCCACATACGCCAGAGAGTGCGTGGATCACTAGGCACTCGGTTTTATGCTGAAAAATGTTCCGAATACGCAAGAGATTGAGTGCATCAGTAGGCATTCGTACAGGGTGCCAGAGGGTACGTACATCAGTAGGCAGCCAGCTTGAAACTGAGAAATATTCCACATACGCCAGAGAGTCCGTGGATCAGCAGGCACCCAAGTTAAAACTGAAAAATATTCCACATACGCCGAGAGTCCGTGCATCAGTAGGCACCCAGCTTGAAACTGAAAAAAGCTCCACATACGCCAGAGAGTCCGTGGATCAGCAGGCACCCAAGTTAAGACTGAAAAGTATTCCACATACGCCAGACATACGCGTGCATAAGTAGGCACCCAGCCTAAGACTGAGAAATGCTCCACATACGCCATAGAGTCCGTGGAGCGGTATGCATTCATGCACAATCTTATCAGATGCGCGGCAGTCGATGACTATACGTATCAGAGTATGCGGCTCAACGCTCTTGTAAAAGCATGCTTTCAAGTTAAATATCCCTTGTATATGTATGCATGATTTGTAAAACTAAACAAACAAAATACGAAGATTTAATGAATCCTAAAGGATAATGGAGTGAGCGTAATACGTGCTTACGTTTGAAGAAACAAGTACTTACCTTGAAACACAAACTATTACTCCATCACTCCGTCTTGTTGTGGAAAAAGTTCTCTTATCCTCAGTAAAATTCCATATTCCATAACATGTTAAAGAAAACTACAAGCACCACCCAACTCCACCCAGACTCACCATGACGACAAGTGTCTCCGCATTCTGTATAACAATGGCCAATCATCCCTTGTCCCTCTACTCCAGGATATTTCTCCAAGGGCAACCCATCCACTTCCATAATTAAAGATAAGTCGTTGTCAACCTAGTATGTCTGAATGACTATTTTCAGAAGTTTTTGAACCCATCTTCGGTCGCATTTATCCCCACAGAAACCAACCAACTTTGTCCATGCCACCGGCTACTGTTTGCCTCGAGTGGGCCACACGTACACACATGTAGGGTCAAAAACTTTCAAACATCAATGCGTCGAATTAAAGTCATTTGTTCCTGATAGTCGCTTTTCGCTTTGAACTCAGTCACTGCCGACTAACCATTCGTAATGCCTGTGATCATATTTACGAAACTTTTCTAATATTAGTTCCACCCTGGCGCCGCCGCACCGTTCCACGGGACGGGAGAGTGCCAAGATGTCAAATACACGTCGCAAAAGTTTTGCTGTAAACAATTTAAACCATCCAAACTTTTCAAACTCCCCTTTAACACTTTCTTTGCTCACAGTTCTTGGATGGGATTGGAATGAGGCTCGCCAGCGACCACCCGGGATGTGCGTGTTGCTCCAGCCAACACATTCCTCATAAAATTGACCTTTCACCTGAAATAATCGCCGAAGGAGGTACGATAGGACGTTTATAATTTGTTTATCCTCGGGGGCGCCACACACACGCACTCGCATGTTTCGAATGACAACTCGCACTGGAATGTTGCCATTCTCAGCTATTACCAAACACAGCACGTTCGGCCAAGTGCGTCGGTAATGGAATGTGAACTTGCTGCTATTTCGACCGGTGGGGATAATTTTGAAATGCGTATCGTTTGCAATTTATGGAAAAGGTGAAAGGTAAGCAGGAACGACAAATGTAACTGCTGACCGAGGTGGTCTTGGTGGCAAATGCTGCTTTATTTACAGCAATTCATTTTATGCCTTTCGGCTTGTCGTTTGCGTTCTGTCTGTTCTGCAGGGTGCTGGTAAAGTATCTGAGAAATGATTTATAATTAAAGTGCTACGTCAAAGATCGCAATGAGATTTCGACTAAGGACGTTATTTATTAGATGACCTTTGGAGCACGTCGCTTTTTCTTCTGAATAAGACACTCCTGATTAAGGTGACGCACACACAAGTTGAAGGTGAAACGGCAAACCGTCTAATGTTTCACACGAAAAAAGGGTTGATCTCATTTCAATCGATAGTATTGATTTCTTGTGCGTGGTGGGACATTGAGATGCAACATTAATGATGTCTTGATGGGATACCAGACCAGTTTGCTCGTAGTAATGAGAACAAAGCATATTGCTCTCGAGAAAGGTGGATGCACTTGAAGCAATCACCCGACGTCGATATCTTTGATTGGATTTTGAAGGCGACGCGACCTGATTGCTGACCCAAGTGTAATCATAACTAGTCCCTCGCTTGTGTGCAAATCGATGACAAGTAGGCAAAAAATCAGAGTCCCCTTTATTATGAACAGGTGTAGTATGAGGGCAAAACTAATTGTTCTGGTGGAAAGAGAGTGATCACTCTTAACATGTTAAAGTCATGGTTTCCCAGTACAACCAATTTGTTTCAAGTGATATGTCGAAATTAAAGAGCACGCCTGATTTACAGTTTGTGCTTGCTCGTCCGTCTGTCTGGCAGTAACAGATTCATAGCGCTCCTACACATTAGTTCGTAGATAAAGAGTCTTGGAATTAGATATTTAAAGACTAGGTCTTACCGAATTTAAATTAATCATGGTAGGTTGGTAAGTAGTGGTGATTTGGTGAGAGCCTAATTAACACTATGTGTCACACTTCTGTTAGTTTATTTATAAAGTGTACTAGCCAGCCGTTACGGCTTCGCACGAGGGCAATGTAGATACTAATGTGGTGTCTGTTTCCAGACATATATAGCTTATTAACCATCCACGTGTGGGTCGCCGTGGCGTAGTGAGTAAGTGCGTCGACTCCTACGCAGAGGGTGCCAGGTTCGATACCCGAATTTAACTCCTTTCATAATTCACGGCTTCACCTCTTTCGAGTCACTGACAATCCTCAAAGAGTATTCCTGTCTAGAGAAAGGATCTCAAATTCGCCGTTCGGAGTCGGCGCGGCTCTGGGGAATGTAGTGTCAAATTTGCAATCGGTTAAATCGGCCAGGGACCTTTTGAGATATGCACATCTTTACAAACCAAACCAAGATTTTTGAGATATATCTGCGTTCAATCTGAAGTAAATACGAAAGCCATAGTTCCTTAATATCCTTCGCAAAGATCTCATCAAGTGAGTTAAAGAAGGATCTACGAAGCACTCACCTTCTGGCTCTAGCTAGATCCCGGCAGGCGGCAAAGAAATTAGTTAAGTTGAGGTGCCCCTCTCAGTTGTATCGACCAGTGTCCTGTACACATACGCACCAATTTAGCGATGTCCTGTCGAGTTCGCAGATGGCACATAGTCACATAGTCTTACTTGATATCACTTTTATACTTTATTGATTTATCTTGTAGGAGGATATACATCTACAGTACACTGCAAGTGAGCACTCATATATTTATTGAGATGTGACTTTGACCAGGTAGGGGCAATTTTCAACGGCCTTCTTAAGACGCTAGCTCAACTCAGTGTTCCTCAATTGATCATATCGCTTAATCCGGGTGGACGTTCTCATACTCGACTGGGGACCGGTTTCTCATAGCATATAAAAAGCGGTTGACTTGTGATAACTGTGCTTGTCATGAGTGCTTTGTCCCTTAAATGCACTAGGAGACCAGAGCCACGAGAAAAGTAATGAGAAGTGTCATCTTGTTCGTCTTCGACATTAGTAGCTCTAGCGTTCGTTGCGAGAATCTTTAGATGATTTTGAACCCCACAAGGTATACCATTCCAAACAAGAACCGTTCCTAAAACAGCTTGTAACATCCTGTTGGTCTTTCTTCTGGTGTACTTAGGCTTAAGTGTAAAGGTGTTATGTTTACAAAATAAGTGATTTTGACGTTCACTTTGTTCGCAGATCTCCCATTGGATCAGTTGAGACATACTCCAGGCTAAGTTTTCACCAAGCTATTAGCTGGTTACCAAGGCAACGACCGAAAGTTTTTCTTCTCCATCAATCTGTGAATTTGAAGAAATAATGCACCGGCTGACTAGCGGCCGTGGAATTGTGTCTATGTGCGTCGATGCCTAGACCCTCGGTCTCCCGTTTCGATTCGCGGAACCGCAAAAATAATGTTCACGGTCCCACCCCTTTCGAGCCTCTGACAATACTCAAGTAATATTTACCTGTCTTGAAAAACTCACTAAAACGTGCCCGCTCGGAGTTGGTATATCATTGTAAGTTCCCTTTCACTCGTGAGAGAACAGTAGCTTGCACAAAACGAGTGATTGCTGTAGAAGCTAAGCCGTGGCCATCTACGGACTGTAGCGCCATATAATTACTATTGCAATACGTTGACTGTTAAATGTCAAGTTCATTCAATCTCGGCTTCATCTTTCTAGGGTTATTTCAAGTGTTATAGTTGTGACTCTCCCCGTCTTCTCTTTTGAAACAACATGCACCGATGATACTGCCAACCAATCGTTCTAATGAAGGCTCCATAAAGAAATCCTGTTCATGAAACCCCATACCATCCATTTGTTTGTTGATGAAGTCATTCAAAGAAAAATAAACCTCATCAGAGAACAAGACCGTCGTCGCCCGACTCTGTCTTGTGAGCTGAACCTTGATTTTCTTACTTGCCTTTCTTCGTCGAATGGTTTTTTACGACAAATTTAGACAAAGCTACACCTTATCGTGTGGATTCTTGCAAGCATTAAAGGCATGATCTTTCAAAATTCCGTACAATTGCTGGCATACTCGCACTAACTTGACGTGATTGGTCGATATTTTACAAATTTGTTTTTTTACAGTTCTCTCGAACTGAAACTACCTCTTTGTGTTATTTTTTGCCTAACCAACAATTTTTTGAAATCATTTTTTTGTGTGTAAATACTTTGGTGTAATACGTCATCATGCCCATACCGCCTCTGTTCTTAAAATATCTATTGAATCATCTTATGGAACTCATTCACATTTTCCGCAGCCCAAGCGTGTGCATATGCATTTAAGATAATTAGGTTTTCTTTAAACACTTTCTGTTCTCTCTACCGTAAGCCATTCTCTTTTCCTCCTATATCCTGTTAAGAATGTAATTTAGTTGAAAAACGCCAGCAAATTAAAGAAAGAAAGAAATAAAAATAAATCTGACATTAGATGGACTCCGATTTCAGACATTTTGTACAGTCGCATTTTCTATCTTTTCCAATCTGTTCGCTACTTTTCTTGACATCTCGTTTGCATCTCTTGCATCTCTCGCATCTTTCTTAATCCTTGAACTTTTCCTTATTTGGCTTCCTACTTCTCGTGACCTCTTGTACTCCAAGGAACTATTCTTTTATTATAAATGTTTCATATGTATTATTTTTTTACCTTTTTAAGGACGTTTAAGGACCTACCGGCTAACAAATGGTTTTTGATCCGAATTTCAATTCAATACAATTCACAGAAAAATGTTTTGAAAAATGGTTTAGTTTAGGCTTTGACATGTGAGTGTTGACAACTAACAACTGACAACGAAAATTTTGTAAAATATCGAAGGCAAAACGAAGTATATATGCTGTCATTAAGAAAGGACGCACAACATCGTAGACTCGGTCCGAACGTCACTGTAGGCAGCTATAATTTAAGACTTCGTCTACCTCGGTACGTACAAACAACATCAGTACCGAAATCAAACTCAGACTAACTCCTGCAACTGCTGTTTTTTTTTCAGAGCCCTCTCTGGAAAGACTAAGTTGACTCTGTACAAGACCTTGACCTGCTCTACGGCATGGACTCTATCGGATTCAAATCGGATAACGAGGCTCATGGTCTTTTCGAGAGCAAAGTTCTGCGCCTGATCTTTCGTCCTGTTTGCGTTGATGGAGAGACATTTGGAGAAGAAGGTTCAACCAGGGACTGTATGGGCAACATGAGTTTAGCCAGGCGACTGAGGATTCCACGCCTAAGTTGCTTAATCCAAATTATCTCCAGCCCGCAGAGTCGTTGACTCTGAGCCTGTAAGACAATGCAACAGAGGACGTCCACGTACAAGGTGGAGCACCCAAGTCGAGAGGGAGGTCAGTCGGCTTGGTGTGGGAAACTAGAGACAACTGCCCGGAGATCGGGCTGGCTGAAGAGACATGTTGGGTGAGAAAATGAAGAGGATTTGAAAGAAATTGGCAAAGTATACTACCGACAAGTCAACTGTCAGTTGTCCCATTGACTGTCACTTCAAGCACTAATGGCACCTTGAACATCAAATCTTTAGAAAATAAAGGTCCTTACACGACTACAAGCATTTTTAAGAATTTGTCTCTCCTTTCCAAGAAAATAAAGAACATTGTACATCAATATCTGTGTCAAACTGAAGTGCATTAATGATCTAATCAAATTGTATCAGAAATCTCCTACAGCATATCTTAAGTTTGCCCGAAAATACCTTTCCCTATTCCCATTTAACCAGCAGAATACCCCTTAGAATTCAAAATGAAAACTATCCTTAGACGGATTAAATCCTATCATCCCTGCACCCCATTATCCTCTCGTTTATTAAATTTCTTCAAAACTCGCGAAGAATATTTTGTCTCTCACCTTCGTGCTGAATCCCATTCATCCACGCACTTGTGTTCGGCTTACTCCAAGGATACCCGCGAAATTAATTGAAATCCTCACACTCTTCGCTACATAAACTCCGTGACAATGTTAAACTCTTCGGAATTAATATTTAAACGGAGCGAGGAATCTCACAACTAGATTCTTGTCAATACAGACTTGTTTCCCGTTCACAAGAATTTGAGGGAGGGCATTGTAATCAGCACTAAATTAAAGGCGCTGGAATAGGGCGCTCGCGTCGGTGCGGTGAATTTTAATTCGTCGAGTCGGGGCCCCTTCGCGATTGGAATGTTTTCTTTTCGTTCGACAGCAGAAGTGCCTCCAGGTAAAGGAACACGTAAGTGGAAAAGCCATGCATTTTATGCGGTATGACTTAATTTGATATTCCTTCGGCAAACAATTATGAAAATTTCCATCACCTATCTGGGCTCGTTAGCTGCCCGGAGGGTGGGTTCGTAAAGTCGATTGGTAAACAGCATTTTTATGAATTTTAAACACGGTTAAGTTGATTAACGAAACAAGAAAATAAGAAACTTCGAAAGACTTAGACCAAATTTAAGACTGTTTGTTTTTGGCTTTTGTTAACAGGTTTGATCCAATGAATATGTAACGAGCGGAATTTTGAAACTTGGGTCGTCTGTGTGCACTTGGAGCAAGGGCTAACAGACCCATTTGAAGTGATTTTAACTCAGTAGCAGCGAATTATTCAATTTGAATGGGTTTATTATTTTTTACATTCTTCCCACCGATGAGGAATTTAATAATTCATTCCTTTAAGCAAAGCCTCGAAACGTTGTGGTCCCTCGACTTTGGACAGCTCCAAGAATGATTCAAGGCCTTATTTGGTATAACAAGCCATTGTCCAAGATTTTTGCTATTCCGGAACAAGAAGTCATTGGGTGCCAAATCATGACAGGACTATGTTTGTGGTGGACCATCAATTTTGAACTGCAGAAAAAAAATCAGCTGTTTCAAGCAATGTTTTGTCCTTTCCATCTAAGCAAGCCTGAACTATTAAAAATTGAACACAGTGTGCAGAGACGAATATCGAACCCAAATTAATTAAAAGCATTTTATACTCTCCCCCAGCAATTTTACAAAATGTACGGTACCCATTAAATCTGTTGAATACTAGACTCAATGCCCTAAGGTGTCGCTGAGACTACCCACGGACTTCTTTACTGCGCTTATGTATGCAACATTTGATTAAGTTATTTCAAATAACATCAAGTTTCCATCTCCTTCAGAGATCTGCACTTAAGACTTTTATGGATTTTTGGATATGGTCCACTGGGGCGTGAGTGGAAGTTTGGTATTTTCGAAACTATGAAAACCTCTTAGAACTACAGATTGAGTTACATTCACCACTTTAATCAACTCTTCGTCTCCTGTCATATAAAGCCCACGGTTACGGTACTTTATGCAAGTACACGGACTTTTTTCAATTAGTGTCCTATTCTACATTAAAATTGGAAGATATGTTTTAAAATTTCTGAAGATACTGCAGTTCCTTAAGATGGAAATAACTTTGTTTTTAAGAAAATATTGTTATACACACACGATCATTGTCCTACTCCCCCACTCTCTTACCGCTCTCTACCTCTTGTTCTCATTTATGAATGAAGCTCTCACTTTCTTCTTCTTCAGGAAGAGAGTTGAGATTAGCTTCCTCTTCTGATTGGGATCGCCAAGAAGTTCGGACGCGTGTATTTATTCAATCAAGTTTAAATTGTAATAAATGTTTAATAATTAATAAAAGTCTTTTATTTGAAAGTGTTATTCATTATTATATTAATGTAATTTTTGGTGTTTCTAATTGCGTGCAATTTACTGTATTAAAAATGTGTGTGGGATGACTAGCGTGTTCTAACTCATCCCTAAGTCTCCACCGCCTCCGAATCGCCCCAAGAAGAGTGATTTACCATCAGACGAGTATGGTTTAGGCTTTGAAACGTTCGCTTTTTTGAACTGATACCGCAAACGAAGTTATTTTGTTCTTTTTCCTCCTGTCCTAGATGAAGTTACAATTGTTTACGTTTACATACTGAACTACTTCCTTTTTTGGAAGAAAGTAATGCCTTACGCCTTCTTCAAAAGGCGTATGCGGTGTTAGCAGGAACTTTAAGTGAAGAGCCATCTGCCAAACTTATAAAAATTGTAAATTGAAAACTGGTATATAAAAATAGCTTACCACGTTCATATTACATACAGTGGACTCCCCCCAAGTCGAATTATCACGGGATACAGGAATTTGTTCGAGTTAGACAGTGTTTCGTCTTAGAGAGTGTTCGACTTAGGTTAGGTAGGTGCTTTCAATGAGATTCGAACCGAGGACCCCGCTAACCAAAGGCAGGCCCTCTACTAACTGCCCACTCAAGGCATTGAGAGTTCGTATTAGGGAGCGTTCACTGTATGTGTATTTTCTAAAAACTTCACTCCCCCGAGTCCAGGTCAATGTTCATAGTGTCTTATCTCATATCTTATCGAAATTCGACGTTTAGAGTCTGCTTACACTGAACGCTATCTGGTCTCCCATATAAACCTAACAGATACTATGGGACTTCAACCCAGATCTACCTCAGGATGTTACTAACGCAAAAAGGACTGAACTATACGATCGAACTGTCCACAGTCAACGTTACCCACTTTCGCTTGTGTCCATATGTCGGCGGAATACAACAAGACCGGGCTGGTCATGTTCTTGTGCAATTACCACTTATTTAGCTGGAACTCAAACAAAGGACGGGTTTCAAATAATATTTTCCGCTCAATCACGGAACTGATGGTCCGATGGTTCGGGTAGGCAAAGTATTTGTTATATGTGCCTACTCAACTACAAATCTTCTAGATCTTATTGCCATCATTACTGCCGAACCCATTTCACCTACTTCCGTTTCATTGCTAGCAAATGCTGGCGTTGATGGTCTTGTATTTTACAAATCAAGTCAACTTCACCGCGTCACTCAAGCACTTATACGTGTTGGCCTCCCCATGATTCCATGATCATCTCAAATCTGATGCTAAAGAAATCACACGGTCGTCATTCACAAAAGCTTTTTTATCTGTAAGGCCCCGATATGTGCATAACCAAGATTGATTTAGCTGCTCGAATTGTGGCGACATAAAATCTATAACTCAAAACCTACATTATCTGCATATTTAACGATACCTTAACTATCATGAAATGATATGCTGAAATAAATACTTATTCTATTACATTTTTGACTACGTTACTTTTTGTAAGCGCTACAGCAATAGACACAGTTTTCCACTTAACGTTCGACACAGTCCGTCGTCTCCTCTCCAGCTCGCGAAATATTGTCTTTGAGATTTTAATTAAGTGAATAAAACGAGGACATTATATTAGTCGATTATCTTTTCTGAACTCCTCTCAACCACCACAGAATCATCTATCACAATACATAACGCCAAAACTATGCAATTTGCAAGGCCCATGTTTTACCTGAACTGTAGTGGCATTCGAAGAAGGAGTATTAAAGTAATAGATGTATTTTAGACGAAATTGAATCCAAAGAAAATGTTAGTTCCACAACTCTACCGACCGAGAAGACTATAAACGTCTATAAAATCTTTTAAGACTTCTCCATTCGCTGGCAAAATAAGACTGTAGGAACTCCAGCTGCCTAACTTGGATAAACAAATTTAGCCCCAAGATGTGTCCCAATTAAGCGGAGTCCACTGTAAGTATCAGCTATGATAGCATAGTACACAGAGTGTGGTTCCAATCGCTCTCACTTACTTAAGCAAAAGTTATCGAACCTAAAATAATTGACTGGAGTGGCCATTATAGTCACCGTACGCATGCGATATGGACTTCTACTCAACTCAAAAGGCTTTGCTCTCTAGAAACCATTCTATGGGTGGATGTTCACGAGTGGATGTATTATAGATATGTCCTCGCATATAAGGCCGATTTTACACAGGAAACTTTTGTCGGCGATTTTTCCATCTTGTTGGCAATGGAGGTGAGACGCGCTAAGGGTAGCCCACGTCTCGTGTGCTAGGGGTTTCCTTTCGGATTTTCCGTATTCTCTTTTATCCCTCTTCGTATTTTCTTCAAGTTGATTTATTCGTATGTTCTCAATGTTGGGTCTTGGAAGCATGCTATAAATGTGTTAGAAAGAGATGACGCATGTGTGAGAGAGGGTGGGAAACAGAAAAGGTTCAAAGACTGAAAGATTTCCTGTGTGAAAGTTGCTTGAGATCAGAAAAGAGAATTTGAAAAAATCCCGACGAATTGTAACGAATGTGAAAGCGGCCCAACCTGAGTCTACTGTGTCTACACATTCGTTTGACAGTTGCTAGCACGGAATAAACTGTTCGCCTTATACTAGGCAAACCACAAATGAGATAGAAGAAGTAACGCTTTCGGTTCACACGTAAAATGTACCCAATTTAGACTGATTCCTCGCGAATCAGTCGAAGTGTGGACCATGTCCAATCAGAATGAAGTGGACCATGTCCAACATGAGCCACTGTACACTTCGAAATTGTTAATTAAATTACTATGTCCGATGAATAAGATCGCGTACACAAGCAGTCGAGATGAAATTTCTTCATGCTGTTGTGGGAGTTACTGCCCATCATAGAGTGAGAGACACGGCAGTACGCGAGGAGCTCATTGGAGGGCAAGTGATTCTTCGACCAGAAAAAGGTACAATTCGATGGTTTGATAACGTGTTACGAATAATCATGGCGAGTCATGCCTTGAATGACAGTGAATGTCAGGTTGGGGTGTAAGTAAGTAAGACTAAGTGTAAAACTTGTTAGAGTCGTTGGCGGAGGAGTGGCCTGGAATGGATTGCCCTGCGACCCCGTTTGTGGATCATGCTGGGCTGTCATCACGTAACTTTGCCTTCCTTTTGAATCATTTCGATGATTTGCTTCATGTAAGACAATCACTATCGCCTCGCCTATTGTTACAGTTTGAGTGCTCTGAAAATTATATCTCTCACCTCAAAATAACTTCTGTGATCTAGTTCCTCTCAGATTTCAGAAATACATTCTCATTTCAGTTTGCGAACAAAACTAATACAATTGCGACCTATCACTCTAAAATTGTCTCAAAAGAGTAGAACAAGATATGTCCACACAATTTTTTCTCATTTAATAGGAGACGAAACTGAAATAGGTATCGCCAAAAATCAGTCGTCGAGAAGATAGTTAATGACTGACTCTCAGACGTCGTTTTTAATGCTTACATGAAGCGAAACTATCCTCGAAACGCTAGCGCAAGACGATTGTCGATTTACGAGGTTAGAGCCCGGGTCAATGAAGATGAGCTGATTGTGTCCCCGAGTATTGAAAAGGAATTAAATTAAGACAAAGAGTGGATTTTGAAGAATCCCACCTATTAGTCCCCACCCTACTTTAAGCTTGCAATGAAAGCAAATTTTCTAGACCTGCTTGACAGCTTTAAAGTCTTTGATTTTTTCAACTGGACCAACTATTTGTTAATAGCTTTTGGCATCCAATAATGATCACCAATAGAAGACCCTTAACCACTCCTCGCATTAATGACCTGCCACAAATGTGATGACCTGACCCTTGGTCTTCCATTCACCTACACTTATTAACGACAATCATTCATACATGTCCAACCAACTAGGAAAACCATATTCAACGTCGTAAGGATATGTGACCAAAAAAAATGGTCGTTCATCGATTATCCCACCTAGAGGACCCATTAAATTTTTTTTCAATATCCTTCAGAGAGCATCTTCCAAGTCATCGGCAACAGTATTTCGGTGCACGAAAGTCCGGACGTAATTGATGCTTCAACGGAAGCCCACTTTTTATGGTGCACCGACTCTTATTTTGAGGTCCCCAATATAATTTGCCTTTCAGGACAGCTCCATAAAATGTTGCTCGGCTATAAATTGCACAGCGCCCTTACTCATCCCAGCTAAGACAAGTTACGCCCTTCCCCACTCTGCCAATCCACACCACGTGTCCTTTGTGTGAAAATGTCCTTTTCTTTTGTCGCACCGAAAACGAGGACAAGACCTTTTTTCTGCGTGGAAATATGAAATCCCAAAAGTTTCGAGGGATGACAAACCAAAAATGGACGTCAATCGATTAATTTGATGGGTCGCCTGCTAATGTCCTCTAATGTTTCACGCGTAGACGTTTGTGTAAGCGTTTTCAATTAACTTGCCTTCCAGCTGGGTTTGGTTTTCCATAATGGCCCCTTTGGGGACATGGGATGGAATCAAACTCCTCTGTTTATGCTGGGATTAGTGGGAACTTTTTAAAGGATTGATTTGGGGGAGGGATGGATCTGCTTGCCGAATAAAAGTAATAATGAGCGAACATCATGATGACAGTCGTAGGAAGACTATTAAGTGTCCCTGAGTTGGGGGCTGCAAGGGTGGCCATTCATGATTAAAACAGCCCAAGGGTGTGGCAGTGAGATTTGTTGATGGATCCACTCTCACTTGGTCACATGCAAGGCAATGAATCAAACATCAAATTCCTCTTTTTATCCCTCACATGATGGATGGGCTGACAGTGGACGCTCTGCACGTGTTCCGCAAAGGATTTAACAACGAAATCAAAAACTCTGCTGCTTCGTACACACTGTTTACATGTGGAAATGCTGGATTCATGTGAACTATAATTGGTCCATCTAGTCCTCGCATCAGTTGGGTGATCAATTGCGGAAAGGTTACGCAGGCACGTTCCAGTCATTATGAGTACATTCCGCTGTTTATGCACGTGTTAAATTCGGCACACTTTGATGGGGACTAGCTATGCACAGACCCACGATATGATGGCATCGTGGTGTTATTTATTTTTTTTTAATCTGAATACTGGATTGCTTATGATTTTAGTGGATTATCAAGCGGTCTTCTTGTCCGTGGTTGACCTAGGTCTAGCTCCCTGACGTGTGGAGGGTGACAGCTTTGAGCCGACTTCCAACAGCAAAGTTAGATATTTGTACATTTTCTCGAGAATGGTGGAGCCGCCAGTTAAAGAAGTTGTTCGTGTCGGGAATTGAACCCTGTGCATAAGGCAACGCCTCAACTCGACCACTCCTGGCACGGCCCTTGGGGTGGAACTGATCCTCAGGCAAAAAGCCTCTCCAGCTAGTACGATCTCCTTAGCCAGCTGCCTCAAATTCCTCACCCCAAGTTGGCTGAGGTTCTTCTTCACTAGCTTGCGCCATCGGTTTAGAGGGCCTCCTCTATTGTGTAATCCCACTAATGCGGAGTCGAAGACTTTGAGTTGGAGCAATGTTCTCCATGGCCTAGCCACCTTAGAACGAAAGCCCCCATGTTTCAAAGAGCTGCACACAATCTGTCTGTTCAAACAGTTTTCTCGTAATTCCACAAGATGAACGTATGTGACCTCGCAATGAATAATGTGTGGTGGAAGCATAGCTTAGGCCGGCCCTGAGAGAAGCCTTTTAGCATTGTCGAATGGATAGGGTTGGATTCGTGATTTGCGAAAATTGCTTGTATCGGGAAATCGATTCAGACACCCAAGTGGCGTGGCCCGAAATACCCCATACGCGATTGCGACGACTACTCCACTGGTTGACCATTGCTCTTGTTTATGTACATCGTTATCATCATCTTCTTACCTACATGATCTACTAAATGGGTCGCGGAGATAACGCACGGAGGAGACATCTACAGGCAACTGGATCGTCCACCATCGACTCCATTACTCTGACTCATCTGGATTTATGCCCAAGCGTAAACAGGCGGGTTATTGGACTTTTTCCAACCACCTTCACCAAGCAGTAGTCTACATTCAACGCCCACCCGGAAGAAATTCGAGGACATTCGTGCCACGTGACCCAACCATCGAAGCATAGCCCTGCTTCAATGGGACTTTATCAACATGTACAGGGCATTGAATTGGATATTACCATAACCTCTAATTTGTCCACGTTTGGTCGCATACCAGCATAAGCAAATACGGCCAAAAACCTATCGAGCGCACGCTGAACTTTATACACAAAGATTTTGAAACAAGCTCAATTGAATCATTCCATTCTCATCAATGGGTTACTGTCAATGCACTCAGTAATGGGAGTAGATGGTGTTGCGGCAAAGCTCTTGGAAGGAATCGTCCTAGATTTAAGCATATGGTCTTGCAGAGCCATGTTGAAGGTATCCCATTGTTTTGAGTCACAACTGACAGGAACTGGATCTTCGTCGCTGCAGTGACTGTGTGTATGTAATAGTCGGCGAGTGTCATTTTCGTATCGTCATACTTCAAATCTGCTCCATCACGGAAGGTAACGATCTCACTGAAACCTTTAGCATAAAAAATTTGTTAAGGTAAGGCGACACACTGTCTGTGACTTATTTAATGTCACTCGGAAGAAGATTGTGCAAGACTCACACGCCAACAGAAGATCTAGATGTCTTCTAACAGTCCGTACAAATATGAGCAATTGCGGATGAATTTGGCGTGATTGACATAAAACAGCGAGTCGTCAATGAGGCGTTTGTTGTGCTCGAGACAGAAGCGGCTAGAGTAGCTCTAGCGGTGAAGGAGGGCGAAGTAATTATTGCTGTCCTCAAGAGGGAACATTAAACATCGACGTGAAGATTCCACCACGAACTGTACAACAACATGAGTCTAGTCAGGATTCTACGGATCCTACGTTTAAGATGACTAAGCTCCACGATGGCTAGAGCGCAGAGACAACACCGTTCTCGCCCTAAGAGTCTTCGACTATCAACTTGTGGGACAACGCAAGAGAGGATGCCCGCGCTTACGGTGAAGCTCCGATTCGGAGAAAGACCTCAACCAACTTGACTAGGTCCACTCTTGACTGTACTCCTAATAAATGAGGAAAAGATGCACAGCTTGGATCGTTGTGGTCAGTGAGTGCTCCATAGGTAGGAAGGTAGTAAGTGGCTTGGATGCACTTAAGCCGAAGTAGGCCCATTGCACTGCCACGTGGGTTTGTCTGAAAAGAAAGGGGTGGGATGGACGATGGGAGGGGTGGGGGCTGCTGGGGGAGGAGGACGGGCCGACGTGGTTATTACGATAGCCAGCCAGATCTGTGAATGAAGTCTAATAGCGATTTGATTGATGTCTCTCTAAGTTCGCTTAGATTATCGAAGAAGTAGGAGCCTAGAGCAGCTTTCCTAGCTGAGGCAAGTGCCGGGCAGTTGCAGAGAAGGTGTTGTACACTTTCCTCTTCTTTCTCGTCTCGGCAACTTGTGCAGAAACCCTTGGAAAATAGTATTTTCGCGTGTAATACCAAAAGGTAGTGCCCGGTGATTACACCTACTGCCGCGTTAACTTTGGGTCTTTTTAATGATATGCCCCAACTACAGATTTGACCGCACACAGGGTCTGTCGGCTTGTTCACTCTTGGGTCAAAGCATTCGAGTGGTCGCCGCTATCTTTATGATTGTGTGGTTTTTCATGACATGCTGGTGAGTCAATAACATTGCCCCTTGACTGAGACCACTGACTCCCTTCACACAGACTCCCTTTCCTGGCAAGTTCATTTGTGCTACCATTGACCAAACATGGAGTAGTCGAGTGCTGCATACTGAAAACCTTGAGATCTTCGCGGCAGCTTGCGACCAGCTTGGGATTGATTTCTGTTGCTAAAATTCTTGAATATCTTTGACTGTCGATGAGAGTCATTATGCCAGCTAAAGGTGTTCTTGTCCTTGTCTTTACAACAGTCTTCGGATTTTTTTAGGATCCGATTAAGTTGGAACCTGGCACTTCTGACTGCACGTTGATGTCTTACGTGCGGTGTCCTTCCTTTGCCGTTGAGGCCTCGTATTCTGCAGTTGAACTGCAGCCAGACTTGTGGTCAGTGTTCGGCAACTGATCTGAGGAAGCCTTCAAGTATGCCTCCCGGTTTTTTGTCTGTCGCTTTTGGTGTTTTGTCCTGTTGTTGTTTAGTAATAGTAAATTGTTATTTAGTTGTGGTCCCACGAGTAAACCGGTGTGTATAGTAGCCGCCATAGCATAGCCGGGTCTACTATGACGACCGCCAACACACGACAGGCGTTGGCCAGTGCACCTCGCACCTCGGAGCTCGTTCACGGTTGACTTACCCTTCACCCATTCAACCCTTCGGTACGGTTTGTTGTTTGCTCCCACCACGATTGTGTTTTGGGGTTGATTGACTTAGTTCGCCGGGCACCCATCCGTCATATTGGGGTGAAGAAGAAAGCTCAACCTTGGTAGAGTCATCCCCTCAGCAGGCTTGGGGGCCGGCTTAAGCCCCCGCACCCCGTCTAGTTGTCCATCACGCGAACCATCACCAAGTAGCTGTCATCTGCATTTGGAGGTCAATACCTCATAAAATCCTCCATTGGTAGTGGTGGTCCATGTGACTCCCAGCCATTAAAATCTCTGAATAGTTTAAAAATTATAAAAGTGATGTGCACGTGTGTCTGAATGTCCGTAAAACAAGTCCAACATCCCTCATCACGCAAGAAACAAAGTGGCAGTCTTAAAAGATTTCCATTTGGCCAAAGGCCTCGTCACTGTGATCACTGAATAAATCCCTATCTGGACAGGGGTTTGCATAAAACGTCCAAGGCAGTTAAACGGTGACTTAGGTTGACCCGACATTTTGATTTCTTTTCGCATTTCCTTTTTCGGCACACGCCTCGTAACCCCAATTCGTTCAGCCTTTACCATCTATTTCTTTTTTTCCCCCGAAGAGTTACAGTTTTTGTGTCGACTCGACTGGAGCTGGGACACAAGGAATTTCGTAAGCCATTCACTTTGACGTGTCCATGGTTCCATCATTTGCATTCAACTAGGCAAGTTTTCTGAATTTTTTTTTAATTGCCCGGAACGAAAGCATTTGTTTCATCCACGGCGGGTGAGAAGGTGTGTATTTTTAAAAAAAATCAATTTAAGTTCATGGCGCTTGCATTCTGTTTGAGGGGAGAGCACGCCCGATGACTGTAAACGCTATTTAAAGCTTTCACTGGAATAGAATCTAATTACAAGGCGAACAAAAAGCGGCTTACCCGCTTGGTTCCCGTGGATCAATGTGAGGACACTCATTCTCGTCTGTGACGTGAACGTAAGCTCATGTTTATAAATTGTAAATTACATTAAAAAGAATCCCCGCACAGTCGCGAAATCAAATCAGATCTCATTTCGCTTGTATCCAATTTTAAATTCCATCACTCCGCAGTGACAGCTGATGGATTGCGCGACTTCGGTCGGTCCCACGCTCTGAATACAACATCATAGGCAATCTTGTCGGAAAGTCTCAAGGGCGCCTCATTAAGGAATTCAATCCGACGAGAGTTGACAGTCTTCCCGCGCATAAGTGAGTGTGCCCGTCGTCGCCGTTGTCGTAACAACACTCAGTGAGATTAGATGAAATTATCAAATTATGATCAGCTCTTGCAAATTAGCCAGCAATTAATTAGGCAATCAATTTGCATGACGATACCTTGTTTAAGTCTAAGCCGATTGGCAGTAATTATTTATTGGAACCTTGTTGCCGGTGGTGTGTGAGTGATGGCATGGACGGAGGGGATTACTGCGAGGAGAGCAGATGGTCACCGAATTATTAATTCCATCACGCATGCCTTGGAACAGGGATTGGGTGCTAAGTGCTTTCCTTGCAGGAAACGTGTCAAAGGGATTTCCTGATGAACAATACAAGGAATTCCACATCTGCACAAAGGAAAGCATGAATGTACCGATAATGTGAATTGACTCTACTGGGAATAGGACAAGAACCGGATCCTGATTCCATTCACCGGCAAGTGGATGGTGTTCGGAGTGAAAAGAGTGGTTGCGGTGAGAGCTATGAGCCATTTACCCTTTGTGAATTTCTTGCAGGATATTAGACTTAGGAATTTCGTGGAAGTGGTTGAAGGCTGATTCGGTTCCATGAAGCACCTGCGATGTGGGGAAATAGATACTACGGACTCATGACCAATATATATGTGCATTTATTTGGCCTATCCATTGGGCACATCATGCCTGGGAATGAGCTCTTTTCCAGCAGTTCACTGTGTTCTTGACGTTTCTTTGTCATTGAAATGAATTTGCACAAAAATTGAGTTGCGAGTGGATAGCCGATAACAGAAGACAAGTGGTAAGGGGATTAATTTCGAAAACTTTGCAAATTTTCCTCTTTAAACATTCATTTTGTCAGTCACTACGATATTCTGTGTGCCAGCTGAATTGGAGTCAGCAGCTGCCAGTCAGAGTATTCCACTCAATCTGAATGAGAAATAGACGAGAGCTCGGTCACCGCGCAGAGAAATTACCATGGTTTGATTCGTATCCTTAATGACCATTTGGACAAGGAAGAATAACCGGCCAGATGGATGTCCAGTTGAGACCAAACAGATTCGTCGGATTACTTCGATAATGACTTCACACTCTTTAAGCGCATTTCAAGCATTTAAATTTTACAGCGTTTCGCAACAGTTGATAAATCTTGGATACACCACTTCACACCAGGCAGGAAGGAGTAATCATGGCCGCACCACGCCGCAGACTGCCTTGGACCATTCGCATGGTGTGTGTGTGTAGTTTTAAGCACGCAGTACCATGTTCAGTTTGAGAATTTCACAAAAGGGCGGTTTCTGTTTTTGTTACGATTTAAAAGAGAGAACACACTGGAATTTAGATATCAATGCTACTGCATGCGTGGAACCACACATACTGATTGTTGCCGATGTTCTCTCATGATGGACATTTTTAAACGACAATTAGTTGCATTCTTTTGAGCATTGCTCGGCTTCATGACAATGCAAAAAGATGGTTGATAGCTCAAATGAATAAGGGATAGATTTACTAAAAAGCATTTTTTTTTGGTTTTTTAATCCAATAAGCCATTAATGAGCCAGGACTGTGTGAAGATGAAAAAATGCGGTTTTTGCCCCATACCCCGCAGAATAAGTAGACTAAGTACATCATAGACTAAGTAAGTAGCACACATAGACTAAGTAAGTAGACTAAGTACAAGATCAAATCTATCTCTCTACCAAATTTCATCAAAATCGGTTGATTGGTTTAGACGTGAAAGGGTAACATAGAGACAGGAAGAGTTACTTTCGCATTTAGAATATCATTAAGGATTCTCCACTGGTGGTCTAACGTGGAATGAACTTTGCCACTTTATTTCCCCGAAAGAAAACCCATAGTTTCTGGCCTTCAAACTGCTGCGAGGAGCGAAATAGAAGACCATCGCCTCTGGTGGGTGGGAGGTAACTAGGCCAAATAACATAGCATTTTTTTGTGTGTGAAATGTTTGTGCATACAGTTTTTTGTTTCTACGCTTTGCTTCACGTGATAAAAAAAAACGACACGCACAAAAATTACACTAAAAAAAAAATGTATTCCACACGGTCGTCGTCGTTTTGACGTCGTGAACGAGTTGTCTTGACGCATTGCTCGTCTTTGATGTCATTGTTGCGTGGTGCCACAGCATAATGCCCGTTTCCATCAGCAACGCCATCTCTTTTCAAACACGGTAACTTATTGCTCCACCCTCGAATAAACATTCTTGTCAATTCGAATTATTCTCTGCGTTGCAAAAGAAGACCCTACACATTGCGTTTATTGCCGATACGACGCTGATATATTTGCAAATTCTTTTTGAAGACAGTTTGCTTATTTTCACTTAGGTCAACGCCACACCCCCCAGTCGTTACCCATCCCACGACCACCGGCCAACCACACTAGACAATAACTTCTCATGAGTATTGCAGCCACGCACTTGCGAACAGCATGCCTCTGTGCGATGTCCGTCTGCCCCCTGGAGGAAAAATCGGCATCGCATCCTAATGATAATCCCTTAGAAGCCTTGAAGCTTACGATTCAGCAGTCTGGCTGTGAGACTCATTTTGTTTTCTTGGTCGCACTTGACATGCACGGAATGCAATAAAACCGACGTGACCGCGACGTTGGGTATGTGAATAAACTTCAACCCGGCCTCTGCCCCGGCATGTCCTACGGCCTGCTGTGTCTGAGAAGAATAAATTTGCCACGGTCACAAAGAACGGAGTGGCGTGCGCCCTTGGATGGCCAAGGGGTAGGCATTCGAAGTCCTTTAATTACAATTGCTGTGATTTGTCTGTTAATTGCATGTTGCTACGATTTCCAAACACACGTCTGAAATTCGAGCTCGGTGTTGGTGTTAGATGCAGACAAGGCAACAAGATGTGTTCCATCTACATGCGGGGATATATGTACGTCCTTCCAGTTCAATTTTCTAATTCATCACCTAGAGAGAGAGAGAGAGTAATGAATCCCTCGTCATTGATCCGTTTTATCCGGCGGACACTTTGAATGAGATGAATGAACAGGTGCTCCTGAGTAAATCAAGTGCAAAGGGAACTGGAGTCCCCAATTTCACAGTTGATTGCTTGGAGTGGACATTCAGTTTGATTGGCAAGGAAGGCAATACCGAGTTGACAGATGGGAATTTCAGGATTTCGTTTCAAATAAAATCAAATTACGAGCTTCATCAGGAAGTACATTCGAAGGGAAACAAATGAACAACAATTTGATTTTTAAGAAGTCGTGTCAATCTGTGAAATGATGTTTGAGGAACAAGCAGACAAGATTACTTCGAGTACCGCAGTAGCTGGGTTTCCAAAGAGGTTATTTTTATGTCACGCGACTTCAGTTAGATCAGGAGTGCTGCCAGTAGAGTTTTGCTGGACAGTTCGGACGACACACAGGGGTTTGAGAGGCGAAAAAAATCAAAATGTTCGAAAACACATTTCGATTAAATGGAGAAATATTTTTCCTTTTCATTCATTTTACATATTTTTTTATAAAACTCTTGGTACAACCCTAGAATTTATCGGAACGGCAAATTTGAGAAGCTTTTTATAGACAGGAATACTCTTTGAGGATTGTCAGTGACTCGAAAGAGGTGGAGCCGTGAATTATGATAGGTGGTAAATTCGGGTATCGAACATGGCACCCTCTGCGTAGGAGTCGACGCACTTACCCTGGCTTTTGTGAACTCAAGATAGCCGAAGCTTTGCGGAGGGCAGACTGTTTTAAGTCTTGACGGTACTTGCTACCGGTCCTGGGTCCGGCTTTCATCATCCTGAACTGTGTTCTTAGCTGAGCGGTTCTGGTTCTTGCCTTTCTGCATGACAACAGTGAATTCCCTGCCCTTCTGGGCTGGGATTACAACCAAGCTCTTCTTGTGAAGCAGGCCGCTGTACGTTTACGAACTGACATTCGTGAGGTTGTTTGGTTCCGTGCCATGAAGGGTTTCTAAACGTCCCTCTTCTTCAACAAATATGAATTGTTGTTGCGGATGATCAACCAGTTGAGATGCGACGATGTGGTGGCCATCTTGTACGGTCTATGGAAAAAAAGGCCTACTGCACGACTAAAGAAAACGTTTTCCTGACTTTGAGTTTCGTATTCGGTTAGCAGCTAATCATTTTTAAAAAAATCGTCAAAAAATCAATATTTGCGAAACTTCAGTAGACCAGAACTAACGAGTTCCAAATCGCTCCAAACTGATACTTGTTTCAAAATATTTAGACCCTTGCTTAAGCAACTATACAAGTTCCAGCTGCATCAACCCTCGTCCCCTGCAGCAAGAGCTTTGGCGGCCTTTAGAATCCAGCTCTAAGTGGGTAAATCAGGCTCTGATTAGGACGGTACACTTCTTTCCCGAATACACCTTTGGCCACCTTCAGAATCCAGCTCTAAGTGGGTAAATCAGGCTCTGATTAGGACGGTACACTTCTTTCCCGAATACACGCAGGTTAACTAATTTAAACCTTAAAAATATGATAATGGTAAAACTCTAACATCTGTAGTAAACAATCAACATGAGTTTCGATTCGATAGAGCTTCCGTCGGGCACTTCATCTTATGCTGCAACTGATATGCTAGCAAACGAGTAGCTACGCATTTCAAATGGAAAAACAAACTTCCCCTATACCACTGGACCAATGAGAATAAGCAATCCAAGCGATTAATAGGCAACATACTCCTCTGCATCAACAAGGAGAGTATAACACAACTTAAGAGCTTTTTCTTACTGGCCACTGCGGCCTTACTGCCTTTGAGAAATGAAACTGTGCCTGGGCAAGGAATTCCAGCATTGTCTGGAAGAGGTTGAAATTCCAAAGACATTTTATGTGAATGCCCAATATTGCTCTGCTTATGGATACGTTTTTAAACATAGCGTTCAATCTTTGGGCCTGCCTGCGTTGATGGTTATTGAAGAGGAAGATTCAACCACGAACTGTACGGATTGTACAGCGGCATGAGCCTAGTCAGGCGTCTACGGATTCAACGCCTAAGATGGCTGGGCAATGTAGAACGCATGGACAACACTGCTCCAAGCCGAAGAGTCTTCGACTCCGAACCAGTGGGACAACGCAATAGAGGACGCCCACGGAACCGATGGAGCACCCAGGTGGAGAAGGACCTCAATCGACTTGGTGTTCGCAGTTGGAGGCAGCTGGCTATAGATCGTGTCGGCTGGAGAGGCTTACTGGTTGAGGCCCAGGTCCACACCGGACTGTAGCGCCACCAGAAGAAGAAGAAGGGATACGTATTTGCTATAGGGAGACACTATCTTTAGTGGAAATACTAGGACTACAACTCCTATTTTTCATAAGGGAACCAGAACGTCGCCTGAATAAACTCCATATCGCAATGGTGGCATAGGTTGTGCAAGAGTGTAGGAAATAAACCAGCCGATGTCGTTCCGATGTTTGCCCAAGTTATTGAAAAAGTAAGCCCCTAGATAAGGGTTCCTACGGTTGGCCAGAGTATTGCTAAGAGGTGAAGTGTTGTCTAATTATCTTACTCCATGCAGCATCTGCAGAAATCGTTACATCGGTCAAATATCCAGCGGTCTTGTGCCCAAATTTTCGCCTTTTATGACGCCGTCGATGAGAGTCCTAAGTTTGGGCTACTGGTCTTCTTTCTTCTTCTTTATTTGGCGCTACAGTCCGGGGTGGACCTGGGCCTCAACCAACAAGCCCCTTCAGCTAGCACGGTCTCTGATTAGCTGTGTCCAGTGTCGCATGCATTAAGTTGGTTGAGGTCCTTCTCCACCTGGGTGCACCACCTTAAACGCGGGCGTAATCTGTTACATTGTCCCACGGGTTCAGAGTCGAAGACTCTTCGGGCCGGCACGTGTTGCTTATTTACGTACTTATAAGACCAACCACCCCTGGACAGTCTGGACCAGAGCTACAGCTGCAGATCGTCCATCACAGACGTTCCTGGACAAGTTGCTTCCATTCATCAAGACCAAGCTGTCTTGCGTCCACGATAACTTGGTCTTTACACCAGAGGTTCGGTGTTCCTCTCCATCTGGAGGGTTGATATCCATGCACTTGATGTGGCCAAACCAATGCAGTTGACCGATCTTTTCGGACTACATTCACATCTGGGTACAGGTCGTGCAGTTTGAAATCAAGTCTTTTCTTCCACTCACCTTCCTCTCAGACTAAACCATTTCCGACGTAGTCTAGTATTTCGAAGGTACAAAGAATCAGTTCTACTGTTTTGCCCCAGCTGGACAAACTCCTTTTCTATCTAAAATTTGTACATGTCGATGGTGATGTTGATGTCTAACAAGCAGTACATGTCAAGCGTCCAGAAGAGCCATCACCCAGGGAACAGTCACCCTCAACTCAATTCGCATCACCCCGCCATGTCCCACACTGTACCATCCAGGCATAGTCGGCAAGCGCGTTCACTCCTACGCATAGGTGCCAGGTTCGATACCTGACTTTACCACCTTTGATAATTCACAGCTCCACCTCTTTCGAGTCACTGACAATCCTCAAAGAGTATTCCTGTCTAGAAAAAGCTTCTCTCGTTCGGAGTCGGACTTCCACTCGCGAAAGAATAATAGCACCCACAACACGGGTGGTTGCTGAGAAGCTACAAGAAACCCAGGTCTGTCTCGGACGTTCGCGCCATTCGTATTATTATTATTAATCACTCTACCCACCTAGTGGTGAATTAAAGTGGTGAAAACCCTTGCCGTTTACATGTCGATTGCCTGGCTCTTTGCATCGAAATTGGTTATGAATTAATTTGAACATTGCAAGTTCTCTCATGCGAAATTATTAAATTTGGACGTGTCAACGTTTTAATAAATTATTCACGCTCATAAGCATATTTGCCCACACATTAACGGGGGCACCTGCACATTACTTTTTTTTAATGTGAAAGCACTTCTAGCGCTTAATTCACTTCGCCATTATTGCCCAGTTCATCATTTTTGCAGGCGTGCACGCCACAGCAGGCACAGTTCACGCCTATTTGCATCACTCACGATAATTATCCTGTCCATCACCTGCTTCGGCTGGCATATCTCGTTGCGTGTGGCGAGAACGTCGGCATAGATCGAGTTCGTAATTGCTGAAAGCAGAGCCAACCAATTTGCACATGCAGCCAGGTGTCTGGATGGGGGCTCGGTCGGTGAACTTAAGTGCTGCGTTGATTCTGTTTCAATTAGAGGAAGTTAACATCTCATCAGTCACATGGCCAGGGACAACGAGCAAGCAAGGGAAACTTGCCAAGTGGGAGTTGTTGGTTCAGACTCAAATTTGAGAGACATTTAGTTGGCATACATCTCACTGCCAAGAAAGATCAGATTCCAACATCCAACATTTGTTTTTATGTAATTCCTTCCAAGTATCCCACGCATTCAACAGTCGCCAAGAATAGTTTGCCAACTCTACTTGGACCGAGAGTAACGAAGGAGCGTATTTAATTAAATTGAAACAAGGAATACATGGAAGACCCCTTCCAGCCAATGAACCTAACTCTTTCACGCTCACGCTCTTTAATTTCCAATATCTCATTGCGAATGCACGATTGAACCCACGTTCGAAAGTTGCGATGCCCAAGAGCACATGCATTTGAAGGCCATTGTAGGCGATGGAGAGATGATTCTGCAAGACTGTCCTATATTCGGCCCTTTCGAAAAGGGGTCGAAAATAAAATATTCTAAAATAAATTGTGTTACTGGGCTCATTGATGTGTAATCCCGGCCATTGTCCTCGAGCGATGAGGACGTTCGATTTGGTTTTATTGAATTTAGGCGCTTATTTGGATTTTATTTTTATGTCAAAAGCGTCTTAAAGCGTAAAGTTATTCATTGTCGTTCATTTTGCCTTTCATCCATCTTCGGGCCTTTGGAAGCGGAAGTTATTTTTACGTAAATGGCAGAATAGTTGGCTCATGGCCCGCAGTGTGATGACGCTGTGACGTCGGCTGGTAGAATGGGGTGGCTTTGCAGAATGTAGGTGGACATTGATTAAATAAATCTTAAATTTATTAATATCCAAAGAAAGGGAACTATTTAACGTTAATGTCGAAGCGAGGCAGATTTCTGAAAAGGATTTCTATTGGTGAGTAAACAGGGAGTGGCATATGTACCTGGCACTCTCCCTCTTCCATGCCCAAAGTCTAGAAATTGCCTAGCACGTCCTCTCAATGGACAATAATCTATAATGACGCCAATGACTATACTCGTGTTAGAACAATTTAGATAATGCTACTTCTTGTGCATCATAATCACGTCGGGTATGTCGTATTGTATGTTCGCATGTCTTCGACTCCGAACCCGTGGGACAGCGCAACAGAGGATGCCCGCGTTTAAGGTGGCGCACCCAGGTGGCGAAGGACCTCAACCAACTTGGCGTGCGACACTGGAGACAGCTAGCCAGAGACCGTGCTAGCTGGAGAGGCTTGTTGGTTGAAGCCCAGGTCCACCCCGGACTGTAGCGCAAAATGAAGAAGAAGAAGAAGGCATGTCGTATTCCATTCTCTTGATGTTGGTTGGGGTATGAAAGATTCTTGCTTAAGGAAAGCGGAAGGGATTCACAGCTAGCAAGATAGTCCACTTTGCGGTTTCTTGTGGTGTGCCTGTGATGAGGTATCAACATCGTATTGTAAACTGTTCGGCCACCATTCTTGACCACCAATCTTGAGACACCATTTCCAGTGCATTATTGTCATCTGACAATTTATAGAAAATTTTAAATACCACGAGCCGATATAATGCTTCTCGAATAGCAATAAGCTTTTCCCGGATTACAATACCGTGGTGGACAATACTTATAGAGAGACAAATCCTAGTCCGGCCATTTGTGATGGAAAACATGAATAAGTTGACTAAACCTCACCTAAGTCATAATGGCTTTTATACACTTTCTCAACAACAGAGCGATCTGCTCCAAGCTTGGTGACACCACGATCTGCAGAGCGTTCAACTGCCTATCTCTTAACGAGTTGTGCTTATGTGGATGCCGTGACACAGTGATATCCCAGAGAATCGCGAAGCAGACGAACTTGCTGAAATGGGTACTACCTTAACACTCCTTCCGGATGGAGACCTGCCGTCCACGCCTACAGCTATTAGAGCGCATCCACTAAAGCTCGAAATGCTCACTCAGGTCAAACGTAGATGGTCTACTGGGACTTGATGCCTCATCGGAAGACAATTATGGCCTACTTTCGATCCAAAATGCTCATGCGACCTAATTAGTATGAGTAGGCCGAATCTCAGAACTCTCTTCGCTGTTATAACCGCGCACGGTGCCATCGATACTCACACCTCCAGATTAGGTATACCCTACAATGACTTCCAGAACAACTGGATGGTGGGTTAAGGATAAGTGGGTTAAGTTCCTGCCCTCGGTTAGTGGGGTCACCAGTTCGAATCCCAGTGAAAGCAAAGTTAATGGGATTTTCTTTGTCCAGTTTTCCAGGCCCAGTCACCATTTGTCGTTGGGATCAAATTAACGGCACTATCTTTGGAGTCTGACTCTGGGCACAATGGAAAAACATGGTCTAAGTGTGCTGGTGACTTCAGTAGCAGCCACCCTAACTTGCCTACAAAGACTTCCAGGGAAGCTGAAACGATGAATACATCTTCTATGCAACTGGATCGCCTTCCTCCCTTGTAGATTTAGTGACTTGGATGCCCTATACTTTAGCGACTTATCGGAACTAAAAAGCATTAGTATTAAGCTTCTTCATCGCTTCATTAAAAGCTCTAATTGTTTGCGGAACAGGATCGACTGGATACCCCTAAGTGTAGGTGCTACTCATGGCATTCAGCCACCCTAACCTAACTAAACCTAAGTGATAAACTGTGACCATAATGTGCTTCTTCAAGAGTCAAACTTTATCCTTTTCTCTCTGCGTACGTAAATGTAGATGTAGGAATTTTTCAGAAGATCCCAGATTTACTTAGTATAATATCATAATAAGGGTGGCGCGACTGTCCGAGGTGGACCTGGGCCTAGCTGCTCAACAACCACTCGTGTGGTGCGTGCTAGTGTTCTTTCACGAGTGGAAGGGACCTACAGTTTAATGCCGACTCCGAACGGCGAACTTGAGAAGCTTTTTCTAGACAGGAACACTCTTTGAGCATTGTCAGTGACTCGAAAAGGGGTGGAGCCGTGAATTATGATAGGTGGTAAATTCGGGTATCGAACCTGGTGCCCTCTGCGGAGGAGTCGACGCACTTACCCACTACGCCACGGCGACCCACCCAGATTTACTTAGAGCCACTTTAAAATTAGACGATGCTTCTGTCTACTTTTCGCTCGGTTCCAACTTCAGCTTAAGTTAAAGTGGCTCAGTTATTGCTAGGCCTTAAGTCTTGGAAGGAGACTTCTCGCCTCTCCTTCAACAGAATCATAGTTTTCGCAAAATATACTTCAGACTTATCTCCTTCTATTGTGAAAATGTAGGTTAGATAAGGTTACATTGACCACAGATAAATGTCACACTTGGGCTTATATCATTATATCAGTCCACTATGATACCACACAAATGGGATAACCAACGTTTCTAGAACCAATAGGTGCTTGATACCAAGCGGTTACGCTGCTGTCAATCGTGCAGATTTGTGATGATTGAACCTCATCCTCGACGTAATGCACAAATGATTTTATTGCACAGCCACCCAACGTGCATGCAAGCCAATAGCGCAGTATCGTCTTATCTGATGGATATCCTGATTGCTGCCCTACTTGCCTGAGCAGACGTGTTGAACAAATCTGACACGTGGTGCCTTTCAAACATTTCTCATTAGTTATCCTGATAGGTTAGGTTAGGTGGTTGGGCTGCTAGTGAATTCACCAGCACACTTAGACCATGTTGTTCCATTGTGCCCACAGTCAGACTACTACCACTGATTGACTACTCCAGTGATAGTGCCGTTAATTTGATCCCAACGTCAAATGGTGACTGGACCAGATTTGAAAACCAGATAAAAGCGTATTAACTTTCCTTTCACTGGTATTCGAACTGGGGACCCCGCTAACCAGGGGCAGGCACTCAACAAACTGCGCCATCCAGTCGTTTTTTCTTGATAGGACAGGATTGGCTGGTTGAACTCTCGGTCGAAGAGAAGTGGTCGCACCATGCCTCTCGAGTTCATCGGCTTTGAAATCACTGTTTAGAGAAAATCGACAAATGAGAACAGTTTTGAAATAGAACGCGCCATTGTCCAGGAACTTAATCACAATCTGCATGTCGGAGCAGATAATAACATCATCATTTTTGGGTATCACATTGTTCTCGAGCCAGAAGAGTGCTTCACTGATCGATGGGATTTCTGCGGGTGAAGAAATTTATCTTGAATCGAGATTGAGTGAACACACGTTCGGTGTCGTATTGTAGCCCAATTTTGACTCATTGTGAATAGTTCAGTGACGAAACCATGGCTGGCCCCTGATAGAAGTGTTTATGATTGAACCGTCCTTGACAAACCCCTGCCTTCTGAGTACATCCACCGGTGAATGGGGTACTTCATGACACTCTTCTAAGGAACATGCAGGATAGTCTTTGCACTCGCTGAAGACTTATAGGTTAGGAAGTTTGTATCTCAACTTATTGTCTCCGTATAAAGAAAACAAATGACCCGAGCCCTAAACTCGTCGTTTTTTATTTTCTTTTTTCAAAGTCTTAAAGTTGTTATATCGGTCTATTGACACACAAGAATGGCCCTGAGTCACCAGGTCCGCCAAAGTCCTTAATTCACACACTCTTCCTCCAACCATTGCCCACAACGTCATACTCCAGTCAAATACATCACATTCGTGTTGACGACGTCATAATATAGCCCAATTTCAAACTACAGATCCACCTCTTGCGAATGCCCTCTTGCAGAAGCATTCGTGCTTGTCCATCAAAAGCAAAGGATTTTTAATAAAAACAAATTTTCGAAATACCCCCCGTCAAGGTATCCCCATATTGGCATTCCTTGGCGTAATACGAAATTACACACGACAGAGCTCCAAACCAGCTGAAGACATTTTGCTTTCGCATCGGAACCTGGAGAGGGTCAAACACGACCTTAGCCACAGCAGTTGTCCAAATTAATCCCATCCCGAGCCACTTTCTCACATGTCATTGGTTCTGTGTCCCAAATGTGAATATTCTTGGGTCGGGCATATTTTTATGCGAGGACCTTTTTTCCCATCCATTCTAATCATGCCTCCCTTTCAGCAATCTCCAGCACAAGAGCAACCGGCCACCCTGTTGATGGCACTTACGGATTTCTTTAAATACATCCGATTTTGCTGAACGTTGTGCTTTCTTATTTAAACTTACACATCTTTAAGCGAGATCGCAATTTATGAGAAAGCTAAGAGGACACACAGGATGTGTGCAATTCCCTGTGGGCAGGATAACAAAGGATGCTTAAGGGGTCGCTGCGGTTGGGAATGAATGCAGTGGAGACGTAATTCTCCTCCAAGTACAAATCCCTGACAGTGATTTGAAGGGTGACACCTAATCGTGTGGACGAAAAGTAAATTGAAAGCAAAGCAGGCCGGGCAAGTTGGTTCATTGAATTCTCGGACGGCACCTACGTTGACAGTTTCGTTGTTAGTGAGTCTGGACTTGTGACGGCCGTGATTTTTGATAAGAAACATTTGCCATTGACTCTGAGACCTTAAAGCACGCGTCCACCCCGAGAGTACTAACGTGTGGCATCAGGTGGCACTAATGACGGGCCAATGGAACCCATCTCGTGAATGTTAAAGGTAAAGTGACTTCTTGTGACCAACGAAACTGTGTGTGGGTGGTTTCGATCGTTTAAAGGGTCTGTTCACGAGTTCTGGAACTTTATGTTAGACACGAATCTTATGACACACAGAACATCAATTTATTTTGAAAGGTTACGACGTGGGTCGAGTTGGCGTCGTAGCATGTTTTAAGTATTGACTCCAACGTAGGTTCCAATTCAAGGAGAACGCATTTCTCGAGTCGAGGCCATCGTGAGACGCTCAAGGATAACGCTGGCACGCAGTAATGGAGCGGTAATTAATCAATGCATCCGGTACAAGACATTGGAGCTATATCCTGTCAAGAAAAATGTGGTTCAACCCATTTGGAGTCTGATCAAATAATTATTCGTCATTTCCGTACTTTGTGTTTCTTCAGCGTTCTTTTTTGACAGGCCACGCGTCTTGACTCCGCCAAATTCAAACGTACTCAGTTAGGATAGGCATCTCATCGTGGAAAAGCTGAGGCCGATCGGACCGACATATACCACCAAAGGTGCTTTGTGAAGACAGTAGTTCCGGAGTGGCGATCTGGTGACGATTCCCTGGTGAAAGTTTACACAGATTACATAGAATGCACAAAAATATCTCAATTCTAGATTGGAAAGTCTAACTGGAGGTATTTTCAATCACCTTGCATCCTTCAGACGTTTTAGAAAGACTTTCATCTTGATTCATCCTGATTTTCCACAGCTTTAATAGCAACAAATCGCATTCAGGTGAGATTTGCCAACGCCATCCTAAGCCTACCTAAAGTCCCCGCTTAGTAGGAATTTCATTGAAAACCCTGTTAGAAGCAACACAATTCATGCCCATGCGTATGTGCTATTATCCAGGGTGTACTGTAGTATTTTTTTCAAAGATAAGCAGACGAATGTGAGAACAACGTTGCCGTCAATGGCGCTCGTTATGATCCAATGACTTTGGATTTCTTTCTTCCCAGAGTGCACGAGCTAGTGGTGGACTTGTGGTTTCATTCATGTACATGTTGATCAAGACAACGTTTTAAGTGAACTTTCCTCTGTCGAGTCACTATTTCGAGCATTTTGACTAGTATCGCGCTAGCGCTAAAGCCCATTGCTATGTTGTCCTGATGAATCATAGGCCTCAAAAGCCTATGATCAAAAATTGGAGCACCGAAAAACCAAACAGACATTGTTACACGCTAATTTTTATCAAACCAGCTGATTAAGCATTTATCTGATTTCTCACTGAAGTGGCCGATCACCCGATGACTGTGGGTATCACAATGGACCAAACAGCGCCTTTTCCTACCCTACTAAGGTACCCCTGAAGTCGTTTTTGAATTCCATTGTAATCAAAACTGAAGTGACGCCACCCTAAAGAATTACTTTGAATATAAATATTTGCACACGAAAAATCTTCCAGCACACACTTGCAAGAAGTGGCAAAAGCATATAATTTGGACTACAAACTGCTACCTAATCCTGCATATACTTCAGATTTAGCCACCCAATGTATTGAATGGACGGTGTTAGCTTTTCCTATTATTTGGAGGAAATCGCTAAATTGGGGAAACAATGGACTAAATATATCGATCTGAAAAGAGTCATGTTGAGGAACAAGACGCTACAACAATATTTTGAAAAGAAGCATCTATTAGCATACCTTGGGAGTAAAACTGACTCGTTTGAAGTGACTTAAAGCAGCATGACGCTGTCACGCCATCATGTCCTCTCTACAGCAATCGATCCACCTGTCGACTCACTTTTGTGTGTTTGAGCGTTAACACCTTCTTCTTCTTTCTTCTTTATTTGGCGCTACAGTCTGGGGAGGCCTGCCATCATGCCTCTCCAAATAGCACGGTCTCTGGCTAGCTGTCTCCAGTGTCGAATGCCTCTTGCCTGGGCCACCTGGGTGCGCCACCTTAAACGCGGGCGTCCTCTGTTGTGTTGTCCCACGGGTTCGGAGTCGAAGACTTTCCGGGCCGGAGCTGAGTTGTCCATACGGTCTACATGGCCTGGCCATCTTAGCCATTGGATCCGAAGACGAATGCCTAGACTCATTTCGCTGTACAGCCCGTACAGTTCGTGGTTGAATCTTCTCCGCCAGAAACCAAACGGTCAACGCAAACAGGACCAAAGATCGCACGCAGAGCTTTTCTCTCGAAGAGACCACGAACTTCGTCATCCGCTTTTGGGATTTTCCATGCTTCCGCGCCCTGGAGCAGGACTGGGATGATCAAGGTCTTGTATAAAGTCAGCTTGGTCCTTCGAGAGATGGTTCTACTACTCAAGTGCCTCTTGAGCGGTTGCCAAAAAAGGTTTAAGACAATGCGACGCTCTGTCATGTGATTTCTTTATCATCATCCTGGAAAAAAACGTGCAAGACTCACACGCCAACACTAGAGGCACGATCTTCCAGAAGGCCGTACAACTGTTAGCATACACGGACGACATTGACGTGATTGGCAGAACACAGTGCCACAGCTGGCAATGAGGCGTTTGCTGGCATTGAGGCGTAAGCGGCTGAAATGGGTGTAGATTCACCGCTACAGGGCAAAACGAAGTATATGCTGTCATCAAGAAAGGAAACACAACATCGACGTCACGATGGGCAGCTATAACTTCGAGGTATTCAAGGACTTTGTCTGCTCTCTGGTGCGGAGGTATCAACAATCTCAAAAGCGGATGAAGAAGCACTTGGTCCTTTCGAGAGAAAAGTTATGCGTTCAATCTTTGGTCCTGTCTGCGTCGATGGTTATTGGAGAAGAAGATTCAACCACGAACTGTACGGGCTGTACAGTGGCATGAGCCTAGTCAGACGTCTAGGAATTCAACGCCTATGATGGGTGGGCCATTTAGAGTGCAAGGACAACATTGCTCAAGCCCGAAGAGTCTTCGACTCCGAACCAGTGGGACAACGCAGTAGAGGACGCCCACGGAACCGATGGTGCACCCAGGTGGAGAAGGAACTCAATCGACTTGGTACGCGCAGTCGGAGGGAGCTGGCTAAAGATCGTGTCGGCTGGAGAGGCTTACTGGTTGAGGCCCAGGTCCACCCCGTACTGTAGCGCCACCAAAAGAAAAAGAAGAATTTCTATACAAGTTTTTATTAATTATAAATTCTAACATAACGATATAAATTCTGCATCTATCCAAATTCAACCACGACACATGAGTCAGCCACATGAGTCTAGTCAAGTGTTTACGGATTTAACGCCTGAGGCGGCTGGGCCATGCAGAGCGTATAGAGAACTCAGCTCAGGCCCGAAGAGTCTTCGACTCCGAACTTGTGGGACAGTGCAACAGAGAGCTGCCGCATTTTATGTGGCGTACCCAGGTGGAGAATGAACTCAACCAATTCGGTCTTGGAAGAACCTTCTAGACCTGAGCTCGAAATATGTCGGAGTAGCTCTAGAAGGAGAGCGCACCATGTAGCTCCTGCGAACTGGAGTTTTGGATGCCGCCGTTGGTCAGACCGTCCTTCAGCTCCTCCAGCGTTGGTACAGACTCTCTCGCCCATACTCTCTCGTCTGCAGCCGCCCCGCCAGCGACATCCCGCTTTGAGGTGAGAGTAGGAGTTCGTTAATAGATGCTGAGGACGCATCGCATGTGCCTGCATGTGATGCCATATCAACACATGGACAACTCCTTCGGAAGTTCACAAATTAATATTTTGCACAGCCAGGACTGTAATCTTTGCATAATCTGTGGCAGGCTCAACAGAATATATTGATGAAAGTCCGAAGACATTGTCATGAAACACAACGCATTGATATAACCTTTCACCTCCAATCACAGACTGAATAAAACACCACTCCGCTCATCAAAAAATAATCAAGCTTTCAAAAAATCGATTTCAAATTTTCCACATCATTTTATTCGACATAAAAGAAGATTACGCAAACGTTCTTGTCCAACACCATCGAGAGCGTTAAAAAGAATCGCCGCACCAGTCAACAAGTGCAAACCATCCTCTCCTCGCACTTGGTCAATAAGTACGCTACACAAAAAACAAGAGAGCAGTTGAATTTTTTATTTCCTCGCTTTAAAGCGCAGCCACCCTCATGAATCACAGCCAATCAAATGGGAACCATAAAATTAAAATCAATATTTCATTTTCCAAAGTACATAAGCTGTCCATTTATGTCGCGGACGTCGATATCGTAAAACTAATACCCGCCGCAACGACGGAAAATGCTGTCATAAAGGAATTATAAGCGTCCACGGCGTGGCGTTTAAAAGTACACGCCAGAGTCGTCAAATAAGGTCACGATTTCTCATTAACCGACTTCATAAAATTGAAACTGAAGATGACATCCTTGAGAGTGAATCAATACTATAAATAGAGCTTAAGGGAACGTCCCGGCCGAAGGCAGGTGGTGTAAACTAAGTGATTTTATCGAGACGTTTGAAGTTTGCAGGGCACAACTTTGTGAGCAACGACGACAGTTTGACATTGTTTTGTGGTCTTCGCAGGAACAGCTGCTGCTGATCGATGTCCTTTGTTCGATAATTGGTTGATTCTCTGTGGTGGGGACACTGTCGGTGGACAATTTCCTGCCAGGCCATGCTTTTGGCAGCTCCTCTGTGCTATTGACTTTTGTGGAAACCACTTACAGGGATGACGTGATGAAATGTGATATTGATGATTTATGTTTCTAGGCAGTCTGGCTTTTTAGGCGGAGTAAGTGCTCATATGTACCTTCGACAGGAGCTGTCAGGAAATTCATATCGGCGTCGGTTGGGGGCACTTTGATTGTGGGAAAGTTAATTTCGTACGATGAACATAGTGTTTTTTGGATAAGTGGACAGCTTGACTTAGGCTCGTCAACGTCAGGATCGTGGTTTGTAAAGTTATACAAGTGAAATGAGTTTCTTGCTGAGTTGCGGGAATTTCGACGTCGAATATTTCCAAATTTATTATTAGATTTTGACATTGTGTGTTCAGCAGTCAAGCCGCGAGCTCAGTTTGGTGGACATCATAAAAAAATCAGCTGTCAACTGGTTACAAGAGCTGGCTTCTATGTGATCGATGAGAAGTTGGGCTGGTTAGCTTAACATACCATATACTGATCGATGACAGTCTAAGAGGTGGTAGGTAGGTAGGTAAAAGTGGTGGTGGGAAAAGAAGTTCCTTAATATATTTATAATAATATGGGTGGCGCGACAGTCCGAGGTGGACCTGGGCCTAGCTCCTCAGCAACCACGTGTGTTGTGCGTGCTTTTGTTCTTTCACAAGTGGAAGGGACCTACAATTTAATGCCGACTCCGAACGGCGAAGTTGAGAAGCTTTTCTAGACAGGAATACTCTTTGAGCATTGTCAGTGACTCGAAAGAGGTGGAGCCGTGAATCATGATACGTGGTAAATTCGGGTATCGAACCTGGCACCCTCTGCGTAGGAGTCGACGCACTTACCCACTACGCCACGACAGTTCCTTAATATCCTTCGCATTAATCTCAGCTAGTGAATTGAAGAGGGGCTTACCGAGTGCTCGCTGTCTAGCTCTAGAACGAGGCGGGGAGAATGGCTGCTACCGTCTACCATTTCTATCATCGTCCCGAATATCTACTCGTCCGCATTCATTGTTTTTTCTCTTGGAAGAGGTCCTGTCCTGCTCTTATTCCCGACGGTTTTTATCTGGCATTGTATAAATGCTTAATTTTTATGATAAGTCATAACATATTCTTGTTCAGTTCATAATACAATACTATGGCAGGCCGAATTAAATGCAAATAACTTTTTGTATTTCAGCACGTTGTCCAAACATATTCCTAATAATGGGGAAAAATAAGCGGGCTTACCTTAAGATTTGATACAAGCATATGAAAATGGTTTTCAGGATTTCCGGACTAAGGCAATTTTTCGTTTGCACTCGTTATAGTTATGCTACCAACAAAATTTTTAAACACTGACATCCAACTTAAAGAAAAATGTGATCACGTCTCTTTGTTGTACTTTCATAAATCATACCTGCCCACACTGCACAGTCATGAGTTATTAATCATCATCATTGTTTGGAAGCACGTACGTAGTGTAAAATTAAAACAAACATGTTAGATGAACACCTTAAGGACTGCCAGTGAATTGAAAACACATCAATCGAACTAGATATTGTCGCAATAGTTTCTCAACTTCAACAACAAGTATCACATTCATTTTAGGATCTAAAGATCTAAAACTTATAAAACAATGTTCTGTTCAGCTGCATAGACTAATAAATTATAAATTACTTAAACATGAAAACTATATATTTTAAGTTTCATTTACGCTCGTCAGCTGTGGTTGTATATATGTGGCCAAACACGGCATGTCTTCTTCCAATGTTATGCAAGGAAAAAAAATGTAAGACCTCCTTGGTCATAAACCTTATTTTTCGACGACGTTTCGAAAAAGTCATGGCTTCGAAAAATCTGTGTTTTCAATTCTTGGACTGTTCGGAACTGCAAGCTTCGATGAGAACAGGGAACACATTTTCTCTCCTATTGGCCAAAAGTGGTCAGTTCTGCGCGATTTCTTTCCACAATTGTTTCAAAGCAAGTCTGAACAAAGAGTGTGTCAGTAGAAAGAAGCTCATAGTAAATGTATCCTGTTCCAATCGCTGCAAAAACACAATAGAACGTTTTTAGCCATTAATCTTGGCTCGGCCACTGTTTTTGCCACCACACCCGCATCAGAGATGTGTTGACTTTATTCCGATTCAGCAGCGATTTGGAGATGAAAATTCATGGGGTTTCTCGTAGCCCTTGCTTCTTGGTTTGAAATGGTTGATACACGTTCTTTGCTTAATCAGTCGGGTTATAAGCTTAAGCCTGCTTCCGTAAATACCCCCAACCCTGCAACAATGTCCGGGATTGTTGTCATCGACAGGAAGCCCACTTTTAAATTCGACAACATCCGCTGAGGGAAGTCCCAATTTGCTAACCCAAACGCCTGTAGAATCTGCAGGCACAAGTCACCCACCATTTCCTTGGGTTTTTCTATATTTTTCACAAGAATTCCAATCGCAATGAAATTTCCCTGCGAACAGCTAGCCATGGTGAAGGATTTGCCAACAATGACGGCCACTGAAGGTCGTGCAAACAATTAAAAAATTAATTAAGGCAGACAAAGGAAGGCACAGCGCGCGGCGTCGGGGTAATAACGTAAATTCACTAACATTTACGCAAGAGGATGGTACATTAATTAAGTTTGTTTGACAGACCCTTAGCCAAATTACAAGCGACCGGTATCTAATTCAGGACAAACTTTCCCAAAATCATGCACCCGACTGCGTCCGCTGTGGGCTAATGGGTCCACGCTGCTCATGTTACACTGGCACGGGATAAGTGATTCTTTCTTAATGCAAATATACCTTTAAGTCTCATTGAAAGTGGCCTTTCAGTTGTTCGCAGAGCGTTGGCATTCCAGGCATTTAAATGCGATTACTTCGTCTATTGGCTTTGCTTGGGAGTGTTTAACTAGATGAAAGGCACCTGCCATCGGCGATGTTGTTCCGGCTTTGACGATAATCTACTTTTTGATAGTTGGCCCAGGGTAGGCGATAGGGCTTGATGGTGCAGTTAATCAGGGCATGATTTAAATTGCTTGTTTCGTCTTATTGGCTTAAGTAAGTGAAGTAAACGAGTTGGAGTTAAGAGTATGTTCTTAACATTGCACGTAATCCCTCGGTAAAATCAGAAAACTGCTTAACTGGATCACAGTTCACTGTGAGCAGGGAATTACCTCTGTAGAATTAAAGGAGGAAGGAGGCCTTTTTTGTGGATGGGGCATATGTAGCCGATATTCCAGTCGTCGTGGATGGTTTCGACTTTCCAAAGTATGAAAATGGCCTGATTCATGCTCCCAACCAGAACATTGACATCGGGCTTGAAGAAGTCTTACAGAAAGTAGATGAAGGTTTTACAGACAGTAGATACATGAAAGTAGATGTGAGCGGATGAGTCTCTCTTCCCTTCCATAATTTTGATAGCTATTCACTTGTGTGTTGAGTTGAACTTTCCTTCTTTCCGAATGATCTTCCCCCTCGAAATTCGAAAACACTTGCATGCGTCCTTTCCATTTGTCAAAACACATTTTGACAGCTGTCAAGCGAAAGAACACCGATTCGATCCCATAACTTTCATTTTTCATGACACGATAAAACAGAGAACCAAACGCAAATTCCATCAGAGATTCAAACGCAAATGATTTCTTCATCTCAATGGTCTTACAATTACGTGTTCAAACTTGTCAAACGGCCTGACTCTGGCTCACTCTACTCATAAACTCATCTTGATGGCTCTGCCGTCTGCTTCAGAGTTGAGGTTTTCTGATTCTATCACCTACCACGGTATCTTGGTCGTCCCCGCTAAGTAGTTCTTGGAAGTGCTGCTTAAGTAAGTTTAAAAATATTTTCTCCGACTCTCTTACAAGATTATTAAAGCTACTGTCTTGTCAAAGCAGCTTACTCTTATTTATTCAAATCCCTCGATGTGCCTAGATGGCGCTTAGTCGAACGGTTTTGGTGGAGTAGACAACGGCTTGGTTTAAAATTCTTGGCTAGCCTCTAGTCGTGTCAAGTTTATGTTTTGAGCGCGTGTTCACATATATTCATTTAAAATGTTATACCGGATCTATTAGCCAAAAAACATTGCCTCGCATCACGTCGCTCACCCAGTCGATTAACTTTGTGATATATTCGATGTCATATACACGCTTTGTCCAGAAATTCATTTCGGTACGGGCCGAAATTACTTTCTGGACAAGGTTTGTCCAAAAACTCACTTCGGCCGAAATTAGCACACGACGTATGTGGAATATTCTTAAACTACACAGCGTATGTGGAGTGTACTCTGACCACACGGCGTATGGGGAATATTCTGAGACTACACGGCGTATGTGGAGTGTACTCTGACCACACGGCGTATGTGAAATATTCTGAGGCCCCACGGCGTATGTGGAATATTCTGAGACCGCACGGTGTATGTGGAATATTCTGAGACTACACGGCGTATGTGGAATATTCTGAGACTACACGGCGTATGTGGAATATTCTGAGACTGCACGGCGTATGTGGAGTGTACTGTGACCACACGGCGTATGTGGAATATTCTGAGACCGCACGGTGTATGTGGAATATTCTGAGACTACACGGCGTATGTGGAGTGTACTGTGACCACACGGCGTATGTGAAATTTTCTGAGACCACATGGCGTATGTGGAATATTCTGAGACTACACGGCGTATAAGGAGTGTACTTTGACCACACGGCGTATGTGAAATATTCTGAGACTACACGGCGTATGTGGAGTGTACTGTGACCACACGGCGTATGTGAAATTTTCTGAGACCACATGGCGTATGTGGAATATTCTGAGACTACACGGCGTATGTGGAGTGTACTGTGACTACACGGCGTATGTGGAGTGTACTGTGACCACACGGCGTATGTGAAATATTCTGACACGACACGGCGTATGTGGAATATTCTGAGACTACACGGCGTATGTGGAGTGTACTCTGACCACACGGTGTATGTGAACTGTTCTGAGACCACACGGCGTATGTGGAATATTCTGAGACTACACGGCGTATGTGGAATATTCTGAGACCGCACGGTTTATGTGGAATATTCTGAGACTGCACGGCGTATGTAAAATATTCTGAGACTACACGGCGTATGTGGAATATTCTGAGACCGCACGGTGTATGTGGAATATTCTGAGACTGCACGGCGTATGTGAAATATTCTGAGACGACACGGCGTATGTGGAATATTCTGAGACCACACGGCGTATGTGGAATATTCTGAGACCACACGGCGTATGTGAAATATTCTGACACGACACGGCGTATGTGGAATATTCTGAGACTGCACGGCGTATAAGAAGTGTACTGTGACCACACGGCGTATGTGGAGTGTACTGTGACCACACGGCGTATGTGAAATATTCTGGAACCCCACGGCGTATGTGGCATATTCTGAGACCGCACGGTGTATGTGGAATATTCTGAGACTGCACGGTGTATGTGGAATATTCTGAGACTACACGGAGTATGTGGAATATGCCGAGACTACATGGCGTATGTGGAGTGTACTCTGACCACACGGCGTATGTGAACTGTTCTAAGACCACACGGCGTATGTGGAATAGGCTGAGACTACACGGCGTAAGTGGAGTGTACTGTGATCACACGGCTTATGTGAAATGTTCTGAGACCACACGGCGTATGTGGAATATTCTGAGACTACACGGCGTATGTGGAGTGTACTGTGACCACACGGCGTATGTGAAATGTTCTGAGACCACACGGCGTATGTGGAATATTCTGAGACTACACGGCGTATGTGGAGTGTACTTTGACCACACGGCGTATGTGAAATATTCTGAAACCCCACGGCGTATGTGGAATATTCTGAGACTACACGGCGTATGTGGAGTGTACTGTGACCACACGGCGTATGTGAAATGTTCTGAGACCACACGGCGTATGTGGAATATTCTGAGACTACACGGCGTATGTGGAGTGTACTTTGACCACACGGCGTATGTGAAATATTCTGAAACCCCACGGCGTATGTGGAATATTCTGAGACTACACGGCGTATGTGGAGTGTACTGTGACCACACGGCGTATGTGGAATATTCTGAGACCACACGGCGTATGTGGAAAATTCTGAGACTACACGGCGCATGTGGAATATTCTGAAACCCCACGGCGTATGTGGAATATTCTGAGACTACACGACGTATGTGGAGTGTACTGTGACCACACGGCGTATGTGAAATTGTTCGGAATGTGAACAAGGGAATCTTTTCTAAAGCTTAAGCAAAGAAATAAAAGAAACTGAAAATTAAATACACTGTTTCTTCCAACGTTACAACCGAAGTAGTGGCTTTTTTATTCACAGCAATCTCCTTTATATTGGTAGTTTTACATGTTTGTTTACATTTTTCTTGTTGACATTTGTTGTTTATTTTTGTTCTTGTGGGGCATTGTTGCGTGTAGTACATGTTTGATTTGTTCATCGTCGAATCGCTCTGTGATCGCGATTCGAACATTCTCCCCGCCGGTGACAACGTCTCAACTTCATTCGGATTGCGCCTATTGATGATACAATCTTAATGTGAGCGCTTCATTATATGCCTCATGCGAACCTGCCTTGGACTCATTATTGTTTCATGCAAAGAAAAACCATATTAGTGTAATGGAATGAAACATATGCAAATGGACAAGGACAAGACGATACACTGGTACAAAGATGATCTACGTTCATCTCCTTTGCACTGCTGCCTGGATCGCGTGAAATGTTCGGTTGCATTCCGAACGTGGACTGGAATGCGGGGCACAGTGTGAAGTTATATGCATTATGCACAGCTTGTGGACTGGAATGCGGGGTGCAGTGTGTTCGGCATCTCATTAAGTTTTCGTGTTTCATTTTCGGTGTCGGTTGTCGCTGTTTTACCTCGTGTGATTATGTAATTTGTTAATGTTAAGTTCAGTGTTTATTGTGATAATTATATTATTCTTATATTATTCTTATTGGTTATATTGTGTGGTTTAATGAGTTTTACCATTGTGTGTTGCTTGCGTAAACTTATATGTTTGAATGCGTGTGTTTGGGTTGTAAGTTTTTTCATGTGTGTGTGATTTGAGTGGACTGTACTTGTTATATTTCGTATCATGTGAATGAGTGGACTGAATGAATTTTATTTTCGAAAAAGTGCATTTGAGGTACCTATGAGCGGGTTGCAATACCTGGTTGAGTGAAATGTTTGATCGAGAGGGGTAGACTGCAAAATGGAATGATCGTTCTATCTTATGTATGTTTTGTGTTTTCTTCAGAGTTTTCCGTGGTGATTTCCTTTACCTCTTGAGCTTCGTTTGTTGGCAGTGGGCACAGTTTTCTGATTGGCCTTTTCGTTGTCCCTTGTTGTGTTTTCAGCCTTACGACGCGTACGAGTGTGTCTGGGCCCGGGTATGTTTCTATGATGCGGCCTAAACTCCACTTAGCGGGCGGTAGTCGTTCATCCTTAATAAGCACCAGGTCTCCTACCTTGAGTTGTGCCGTTGACTTCAGCCACTTGGGACGTTGTTGGAGCCGTGATAGATACTCTCCTTGCCAGTGTTTCCAGAATGTTTGGAGTTGCGTTTGGATTGCCTTCCATCGATCCATGTGTCCTTGCTTGCCTGTGGACATGTCTGGTTCTGGCACTGTGAATAACGTGGTTCCGATTAAAAAGTGTGCGGGAGTAAGTGGTTCAAAATCTTCTGGGTTCTCTGATAATGGACATAGAGGTCTCGAGTTGAGACACGCTTCTACTTGCGTCAGAAGTGTGTTGAGCTCCTCAAAGGTAAGTGTCCCATTACCGATTACCCTTTTCAAGTGGTACTTGACACTCTTCACCCCGGCTTCCCATAGTCCTCCGAAGTGTGGAGAAGCAGGGGGAATAAAGTTCCAGCTAGTACCTTCTGCTGCTATAGTTTCCGCGACTTCCTTCCAATCGTGAACCGCGCTATTCAGTAAACGTCGTAACTCCGCCTCGGCTCCTACAAAGTTCGTTCCGCAATCGCTGTAAATTTGACCACATACTCCTCTTCTCGCCGTGAAACGTCGAAAGGCTGCCAAGAACCCTTGGGTGGTGAGATCGCTGACCGCTTCCAAGTGTATTGCCTTGGTTGCAAGACATACAAATAATGCTATGTAGCCCTTGTAGCATTTTGCTCCACGGCCTTTCCATGTTTTTATGCTGATGGGCCCTGCATAATCTACGCCTGTGTGAGAGAATGGTCTCGACATTGTTACGCGCGGTGTTGGTAACTCTCCCATCAGTTGCTGTGCTGTTTTACATCGGTGTCTGTAGCAGGTTGTGCACGTGTTATTGTGTTGTTTGACCGCTCCTTTAATTTGGAAGACCCAATATTTTTCGCGAATGTGAGACACCATCAACTGTATTCCCCCGTGTAGCAGTCGTAAGTGGGAATGACGAATTATAAGTTTGGTAAAGTGGTGCCTGGGTTCCAGGATAATCGGATGTGTGCGGTCATACGACAGGTTGGCTTGACTTAGCCTGCCCCCGACACGAATGATTCCTTCTCCGTCGATGAATGGGTTCAGAGCTCCCATTCCTTTGGATTTTATGCCTTCCATAAACATTTCTTGCTGGGAGCAGTGTGCAAGCACTCTTTCGGCGTTACTGAGCTCTATTGATGTCAACGGTCCTGTGATGCGGGTGGATCTGGAGGCGTTGTTGGCGAAACGTTTGCACCATGCTGTGGTACGTATCAGGAATGTTAGTTGCGACGTCCGATGAATGAGGTTAGTAATTCGGTTTGGCATTAATCCTGAACAGAACACTTGAACCTTTCCTTTACCTTCTTCTGTAGTGGGATTCCTAGGTTGGTCTGGTGTTTGGAAGATCCAGGACGACTGCAGGAAATCGGGTCCATTCCACCATAGCGTTTCCTCGACGAGAGCCGATGGCAGCATGCCTCTGGACGCTAAATCCGCTGGGTTGCTCTTTGTCGGTATGTGCTTCCATATGTGAACGTCTGTCAGCCGTTGGATCTCTCCTACCCGATTCCTCACAAATGTTTCCCACCTTGAAGCAGGCGCAAGAATCCAAGCGAGAGTGATTGCTGAGTCTGTCCAGGCGTGCAGTGTCGCGTTCTTCTTCTCCAGCGTGTTGACTACGTAGTGCATCAATTTCGCCAACATTACGGCCCCGCAAAGCTCCAACCGGGGTAGGCTGACCGGTTTTACGGGAGCAACCTTCGATTTTGCCATCAAGAGATGCATGTGGACTTTACCTTGGTCATCTTCGGTCCGAAGATAGATTACTGCTCCGTAAGCCTTCTCTGACGCATCACTGAAACCATGAATCTCCACCCGTTTGCTCTTCCTGTCGATCTGAAGCCATCTTTGTATGCGAATTGAGTTGACGTTAGGTAAGTCCGCGTATAAATTTTCCCATGTACTTCTTAATTCATCGTTGATGATCTCATCCCATTCAAACTTTTTTTTCCAGAGAAGTTGCATAATAATTTTGGCCATTATGATGCAAGGCGTTATCCATCCCATGGGATCAAAAAGTCGAGCAATTGTCGATAAGATGAATCGCTTTGTTGGCTGAGGGTTCTTTGGTGCTAAGAAGCGGAAACAGAACTTGTCGGTGTCTGGAAGCCAATAAATGCCCAATGTTTTGACTTGGTCTGGGCACTGTGTTGGAACTGCTAGAGACGACTCTCGATCATGATGTGGAATGTCGGTGAGAAGGTCCTTGCTGTTTGATGTCCATTTCCTCAAGTTGAAACCCGCCTCCTTTAGGACATTTTTAACCTCGTTTCTTTTTAGAATGGCTTCTTCTATTGAGTCTCCTCCCGAAAACAGATCGTCCACGTACATTTCTGATTGGATCATCTTAGCAGCTCTGGGATACTCCCGTTTTGCCGTCATTGCTGTTTCCTCCAACGTCCGCATTGCCAGGTACGGAGCTGAAGCCGTTCCGAATGTGACTGTCTGTAGGCGGAAAACCCTTATTTTGTCTGTTGGGTGCCTTCGCCAGAAAATTAGCTGATAGTTCGAATCCTGCTCCTTTACCCATATCTGTCGGTACATTTTCTCTATGTCCGCAGAAAAGCAAACGCGATATTGTCTCCAGCGTAATGTGATCTCCGCGATATTGTGTTGTAGTGTTGGGCCTGTCATTAGATGGTCGTTTAGCGATGATCCATCAGAAGTTTTAAATGACGCATCGAACACTACTCTCAGCTTAGTTGTGGAGCTGGTTTCCTCCATAACGGCGTGGTGCGGAAGGAAATAGTGACACGTGTTATTTAATTTATCTTCATTTACTTTTTCGATGCATGACGTGTACTGATGACGTAGGTGTTCATCTGCCGCTAACCGTCTCTCCAGAGACTTGAAGCGTTGAAGAGCTCCCTCCATTGACCTACCTAGGACAGGATGGACATTTTCTTTGAATGGCAGAGATACTTGGTAGCGTCCATCTGCCATACGTTTCACATTTTTCACGAAGTGATCCTCACATGCCTTGTCTTCGGTGGTTTCGTGAAAGTTGAAAGGAGTCTCTTCAATTTCCCAGAATCTTCGGATTTCTGCATCGATGTTGTGAGTCTGCATGAACGTTCTGATGGATTGTGGTTTGGTTTTTGACCTTCCGAACAAAATCCATCCTAATCTTGTGTGTTGCGCTATAGGGGTGGCTTCATCGTTGTGTCGTACCAGCTCTGGTAGGATTATGTCGGCCAACACGTCGCTGCCCAGTAATAGGTCGATTTTCGCCGGCTTGTGGAAACACGGGTCTGCTAAACGTAGTCCAATGAGATGCGTCCAATCACCAATTGCTAGCCTGCGTGCCGGGAGATGGCCAGACAACGACTTGAATACAAGTGCTCGTATTGTCGTGTGGAAATTGGTGTAGCAGGATTCAATAGTGATATCCACCACTTTCTTGCACTTACCCCTGCTGACCGAGCCTATCCCGGACACTTCAACATTGGTGAATTGGGGTTTCCGACGAAGAAGTTGAACTGAAGCCTCAGTGATGAATGAGGCCTCGGAACCTGAGTCTAGCAGTGCTCTGAGTAGAACCGTGTCCCCTGATGAAGTTTTCACCTTGACTACTGCTGTGGCGAGCAAAACCTGTGTACTAGTGTCGTGTGTGGTGTGATGGCTTCTCACTCCAGAGCTGGTTGACGGTTCTTCGGATGATCGGAATGTTGCTTGATGGTGTTGTGTTGTTGTTTTGCTGAGATTGTTTGTGTTGTGTGAGTATGGCTGTGCAATTTGACTATTGATGTTTGATGTGGTGGAATGAATGAAACTATGATCAGGGTTATTGCATGAATTATTTATTTGTGGATTGTTGTTTGAGCTATTGTGTAATAAAGAATGGTGTGGTTGTTGACAGTAATAACATCTACGTGCACTAGGACAATTTTGTGTTGAGTGACTATACGCTAGACAGTTGATACAGATATTTAATTTATTTATAAAATTGATTTTGTCTGGAATGCTCATTCGCAGGAATTTACTACATTTCCTTACAGCATGTTGCCCTTTGTTGCAAATCTTGCAGACAAATTTCGCACTGCTCGGTTGAGCCAGGAATGAGCTTCGCTGCTGTCCCTTTCTTGACACTTCTGTTGTTGGTTTCACGTGCTGAGAAGTAACTGCCTCCAGAGTGCGGAACCTCATTTCCAGAAAGTGAGTGAATTCTGCAAATGTAGGTAATTCCTTGCTGTTTTCCTTGCAGCCTAGTTTCTCCTCCCAAAGCTGTTGAGATTTCGATGGTAATTTTTGAAGCAGCACAAACACTAACACGGTGTCCCAATGTTCAACAGGGACATCTAAACTTCTAGGCTGTGGACTATTTCTATTGTTCTGTCTAAGAGTTCTTTGATCGCATCAGAACGTTCCTGTGAGATTGACGGTTGATTAAACAGACTTTTCAACTGTGTATTCACTAGGAACCTCTGATGATCATATCGCTCATTTAAAATAGCCCACGCCTTACTATAATTCCCATTAACTATGGGTAAATGCGATAAAATTCGTTCGGCTTCACCCGACACACTCGTTTTGAGGTAATGTAAACGTTGAATATCGGATAGCGACATGTTGTTGTGAACAAGGGATTGAAATATGTCACGAAAACTTCGCCACGACTCATAATCACCCGAAAACACTGGAATAGGGATACTTTTCAGTGCGATTTCAGCAGTATGGGATGTTACGTTGGCCTTTGATTGACATTCAGAGGAGTCGCTCATGGTGATTGTTGTCTTCACCATATTTATCGAGTCGAGCAGATCTGCTCTGTACTCAAAATACAGTTCACGAATTTGTTCGAACGCATCACCTACTTCCGAACATTTATCCTCATCACCGTCTGCAAGCCCACTCATATGTTCCTCATACACATTTTCCGCTGTTTTAAAGTTGTTTTCTAGCACAGACAATCTACCAGACAAATAATTTGCCGATCTAGTACTTGATCCTCTTTTGCTGAAATTGGATATATCTTTCTCCAACTGGGCAAGTATTCTGCACAATCTCTTCGCAGCTTTGGACATCTTGGGTACTTATGTATATATATATATATATCTCTACTACACACAACTAACTACAGTCCACTTACTTTACAGATGATGGCTAATCCTCAAGACACACTCGATGAAAGTAGCACACTTGATGTCCAGATGATTCTCAGTTTCGTGATGAACGGCAGCGGTTAATCAGCACAATCGGTTATAAATTTAATTTAGGTTTAATATTATCTTTATCATTTATTGTCTCTCACAAACGTAAGTTATGTTATTTTCTTTGTTGTAAGTTTAGGCATATGTACGTATATGTATATCTGGCTCGAAAGGACCAAAATGTTCGGCATGTGAACAAAGGAATCTTTTCTAAAGCTTAAACAAAGAAATAAAATAAACTGAAAATTAAATACACTGTTTCTTCCAACGTTACAACCGAAGTAGTGGCTTTTTTATTCACAGCAATCTCCTTTATATTGGTAGTTTTACATGTTTGTTTACATTTTTCTTGTTGACATTTGTTGTTTATTTTTGTTCTTGTGGGGCATTGTTGCGTGTAGTACATGTTTGATTTGTTCATCGTCGAATCGCTCTGTGATCGCGATTCGAACAGAAATATTCTGAGATCAAACGGCGTATGTAGAATATTCTGAGACTGCACGGCGTATAAGGAGTGTACTGTGACCACACGGCGTATGTGGAGTGTACTGTGACCACACGGCGTATGTGAAATGTTCTGAGACCACACGGCGTATGTGGAATATTCTGAGACTACACGGCGTATGTGGAGTGTACTGTGACCACACGGCGTATGTGATATTTTCTGAGACCACATGGCGTATGTGGAATATTCTGAGACTACACGGCGTATGTGGAGTGTACTGTGACTACACGGCGTATGTGGAGTGTACTGTGACCACACGGCGTATGTGAAATATTCTGAGACCGCACGGTGTATGTGGAATATTCTGAGACAACACGGCGTATGTGAAATTTTCTGAGACCACACGGCGTATGTGGAATATTCTGAGACTACACGGCGTATGTGGAGTGTACTGTGACCACACGGCGTATGTGAAATATTCTGACACGACACGGCGTATGTTGAATATTCTGAGACTACACGGCGTATGTGGCGTGTACTGTGACCGCACGGCGTATGTGAAATATTCTGAGACGACACGGCGTATGTGGAATATTCTGAGACTGCACGGCGTATAAGGAGTGAACTGTGACCACACGGCGTATGTGAAATATTCTGAGACGACACGGCGTATGTGGAATATTCTGAGACTACACGGCGTATGTGGAGTGTACTGTGACCACACGGCGTATGTGAAATATTCTGGAACCCCACGGCGTATGTGGCATATTCTGAGACCGCACGGTGTATGTGGAATATTCTGAGACTACACGGCGTATGTGGAATATTCTGAGACTACACGGCGTATGTGGAGTGTACTCTGACCACACGGCGTATGTGAACTGTTCTGAGACCACACGGCGTATGTGGAATATTCTGAGACTACACGGCGTATGTGGAGTGTACTGTGACCACACGGCGTATGTGAAATATTCTGACACGACACGGCGTATGTGGAATATTCTGAGACTACACGGCGTATGTGGAATATTCTGAGACTACACGGCGTATGTGGAGTGTACTCTGACCACACGGCGTATGTGAACTGTTCTGAGACCACACGGCGTATGTGGAATATTCTGAGACTACACGGCGTATGTGGAGTGTACTGTGACCACACGGCGTATGTGAAATATTCTGAGACCACACGGCGTATGTGGAAAATTCTGAGACTACACGGCGTATGTGGAGTGTACTGTGACCACACGGCGTATGTGAAATATTCTGAGACTACACGACGTATGTGGAGTGTACTGTGACCACACGGCGTATGTGAAATATTCTGAGATCAAACGGCGTATGTGGAATATTCTGAGACTGCACGGCGTATAAGGAGTGTACTGTGACCACACGGCGTATGTGGAGTGTACTGTGACCACACGGCGTATGTGAAATATTCTGAGACCACACGGCGTATGTGGAAAATTCTGAGACTACACGGCGTATGTGGAGTGTACTGTGACCACACGGCGTATGTGAAATATTCTGAGACTACACGACGTATGTGGAGTGTACTGTGACCACACGGCGTATGTGAAATATTCTGAGATCAAACGGCGTATGTGGAATATTCTGAGACTGCACGGCGTATAAGGAGTGTACTGTGACCACACGGCGTATGTGGAGTGTACTGTGACCACACGGCGTATGTGAAATATTCTGAGACCACACGGCGTATGTGGAAAATTCTGAGACTACACGGCGTATGTGGAGTGTACTGTGACCACACGGCGTATGTGAAATATTCTGAGACCACACGGCGTATGTGGAATATTCTGAGACTACACGACGTATGTGGAGTGTACTGTGACCACACGGCGTATGTGAAATATTCTGAGATCAAACGGCGTATGTGGAATATTCTGAGACTGCACGGCGTATAAGGAGTGTACTGTGACCACACGGCGTATGTGGAGTGTACTGTGACCACACGGCGTATGTGAAATATTCTGAGACCACACGGCGTATGTGGAATATTCTGAGACTACACGACGTATGTGGAGTGTACTGTGACCACACGGCGTATGTGAAATATTCTGAGATCAAACGGCGTATGTGGAATATTCTGAGACTGCACGGCGTATAAGGAGTGTACTGTGACCACACGGCGTATGTGGAGTGTACTGTGACCACACGGCGTATGTGAAATGTTCTGAGACCACACGGCGTATGTGGAATATTCTGAGACTACACGGCGTATGTGGAGTGTACTGTGACCCCACGGCGTATGTGGAATATTCTGAGACTACACGGCGTATGTGGAGTGTACTGTGACCACACGGCGTATGTGGAATATTCTAAGACCACACGGCGTATGTGGAAAATTCTGAGACTACACGGCGTATGTGGAATATTCTGAGATCACATGGCGTATGTGGAATATTCTGAGACTACACGGCGTATGTGGAATATTCTGAGACCGCACGGTGTATGTGGAAAATTCTGAGACTACACCGCGTATGTGGAGTGTACTGTGACCCCACGGCGTATGTGAAATATTCTGAGACCACACGGCGTATGTGGAATATTCTGAGACTACACGGCGTATGTGGAGTGTACTGTGACCACACGGCGTATGTGAAATGTTCTGAGACCACACGGCGTATGTGGAATATTCTGAGACTACACGGCGTATGTGGAGTGTACTGTGGCCACAAGGCGTATGTGAAATGTTCTGAGACCACACGGCGTATGTGGAATATTCTGAGGCTACACGGCGTATGTGGAGTGTACTGTGACCACACGGCGTATGTGGAATATTCTGAGACTACACGGCGTATGTGGAATATTCTGAGACTACACGGCGTATGTGGAGTGTACTGTGACCACACGGCGTATGTGAAATGTTCTGAGACCACACGGCGTATGTGGAATATTCTGAGACTACACGGCGTATGTGGAGTGTAGTGTGACCACACGGCGTATGTGGAATATTCTGAGACCCCACGGCGTATGTGGCATATTCTGAGACTACACGGCGTATGTGGAGTGTACTGTGACCACACGGCGTATGTGGAATATTCTGAGACTACACGGCGTATGTGGAGTGTACTGTGACCACACGGCGTATGTGAAATGTTCTGAGACCACACGGCGTATGTGGAATATTCTGAGACTACACGGCGTATGTGGAGTGTACTGTGACCACACGGCGTATGTGGAATATTCTGAGACCCCACGGCGTATGTGGCATATTCTGAGACTACACGGCGTATGTGGAGTGTACTGTGACCACACGGCGTATGTGGAATATTCTGAGACTACACGGCGTATGTGGAGTGTACTGTGACCCCACGGCGTATGTGAAATATTCTGAGACCAAACGGCGTATGTGGAATATTCTGAGACTACACGGCGTATGTGGAGTGTACTGTGACCTCACGGCGTATGTGAACTGTTCTGAGACCACACGGCGTATGTGGAATATTCTGAGACCGCACGGTGTATGTGGAATATTCTGAGACTACACGGCGTATGTGGAATATTCTGAGACTACACGGCGTATGTGGAGTGTACTCTGACCACACGGCGTATGTGAACTGTTCTGAGACCACACGGCGTATGTGGAATATTCTGAGACTACACGGCGTATGTGGAGTGTACTGTGACCACACGGCGTATGTGAAATATTCTGACACGACACGGCGTATGTGGAATATTCTGAGACTGCACGGCGTATAAGGAGTGTACTGTGACCACACGGCGTATGTGGAGTGTACTGTGACCACACGGCGTATGTGAAATATTCTGGAACCCCACGGCGTATGTGGCATATTCTGAGACCGCACGGTGTATGTGGAATATTCTGAGACCGCACGGTGTATGTGGAATATTCTGAGACTACACGGCGTATGTGGAATATGCCGAGACTACACGGCGTATGTGGAGTGTACTCTGACCACACGGCGTATATGAACTGTTCTAAGACCACACGGCGTATGTGGAGTGTACTGTGGCCACACGGCGTTTGTGAAATATTCTGAGACCACACGGCGTATGTGGAATAGGCTGAGACTACACGGCGTATGTGGAGTGTACTGTGACCACACGGCTTATGTGAAATGTTCTGAGACCACACGGCGTATGTGGAATATTCTGAGACTACACGGCGTATGTGGAATATTCTGAGACCGCACGGTGTATGTGGAATATTCTGAGACTGCACGGCGTATGTGAAATATTCTGAGACGACACGGCGTATGTGGAATATTCTGAGACCACACGTCGTATGTGAAATGTTCTGAGACCACACGGCGTATGTGGAATATTCTGAGACTACACGTCGTATGTGGAGTGTACTGTGACCACACGGCGTATGTGGAATATTCTGAGACCCCACGGCGTATGTGGAATATTCTGAGACTACACGGCGTATGTGGAGTGTACTGTGACCACACGGCGTATGTGGAATATTCTGAGACTACACGGCGTATGTGGAGTGTACTGTGACCACACGGCGTATGTGAAATATTCTGAGACCACACGGCGTATGTGGAATATTCTTTGACTACACGGCGTATGTGGAGTGTACTGTGACCACACGGCGTATGTGGAATATTCTGAGACCACACGGCGTATGTGGAAAATTCTGAGACTACACGGCGTATGTGGAGTGTACTGTGACCACACGGCGTATGTGGAATATTCTGAGACTACACGGCGTATGTGGAGTGTACTGTGACCACACGGCGTATGTGAAATATTCTGAGACGAAACGGCGTATGTGGAGTGTACTGTGACCACACGGCGTATGTGGAATATTCTGAGACTACACGTGGAATATTCTGAGACCACACGGCGTATGTGGAAAATTCTGAGACTACACGGCGTATGTGGAGTGTACTGTGACCACACGGCGTATGTGAAATATTCTGAGACCACACGACGTATGTGGAGTGTACTGTGACCACACGGCGTATGTGAAATATTCTGAGATCAAACGGCGTATGTGGAATATTCTGAGACTGCACGGCGTATAAGGAGTGTACTGTGACCACACGGCGTATGTGGAGTGTACTGTGACCACACGGCGTATGTGAAATATTCTGAGACCACACGGCGTATGTGGAATATTCTGAGACTACACGACGTATGTGGAGTGTACTGTGACCACACGGCGTATGTGAAATATTCTGAGATCAAACGGCGTATGTGGAATATTCTGAGACTGCACGGCGTATAAGGAGTGTACTGTGACCACACGGCGTATGTGGAGTGTACTGTGACCATGTGGAATATTCTGAGACTACACGACGTATGTGGAGTGTACTGTGACCACACGGCGTATGTGGAGTGTACTGTGACCACACGGCGTATGTGAAATATTCTGAGACCACACGGCGTATGTGGAATATTCTGAGACTACACGACGTATGTAGAGTGTACTGTGACCACACGGCGTATGTGAAATATTCTGAGATCAAACGGCGTATGTGGAATATTCTGAGACTGCACGGCGTATAAGGAGTGTACTGTGACCACACGGCGTATGTGGAGTGTACTGTGACCACACGGCGTATGTGAAATTTTCTGAGACCACACGGCGTATGTGGAATATTCTGAGACTACACGGCGTATGTGGAGTGTACTGTGACCACACGGCGTATGTGGAATATTCTAAGACCACACGGCGTATGTGGGAAATTCTAAGACTACACGGCGTATGTGGAATATTCTGAGATCACATGGCGTATGTGGAATATTCTGAGACTACACGGCGTATGTGGAATATTCTGAGACCGCACGGTGTATGTGGAATATTCTGAGACTGCACGGCGTATGTGAAATATTCTGAGACGACACGGCGTATGTGGAATATTCTGAGACCACATGGCGTATGTGGAATATGCTGAGACTACACGGCGTATGTGGAGTGTACTGTGACCACACGGCGTATGTGAAATATTCTGAGACTACACGGCGTATGTGCAATATGCCGAGACTACACGGCGTATGTGGAGTGTACTCTGACCACACGGCGTATGTGAACTGTTCTGAGACCACACGGCGTATGTGGAATATTCTGAGACTACACGGCGTATGTGGAGTGTACTGTGACCACACGGCGTATGTGAAATGTTCTGAGACCACACGGCGTATGTGGAATATTCTGAAACTACACGGCGTATGTGGAGTGTACTTTGACCACACGGCGTATGTGAAATATTCTGAAACCCCACGGCGTTTGTGGAATATTCTGAGACTACACGGCGTATGTGGAGTGTACTGTGACCACACGGCGTATGTGGAATATTCTGAGACTACACGGCGTATGTGGAGTGTACTGTGACCCCACGGCGTATGTGGAATATTCTGAGACTACACGGCGTATGTGGAGTGTACTGTGACCACACGGCGTATGTGGAATATTCTGAGACCACACGGCGTATGTGGAAAATTCTGAGACTACACGGCGTATGTGGAATATTCTGAGATCACACGGCGTATGTGGAATATTCTGAGACTACACGGCGTATGTGGAATATTCTGAGACTACACGGCGTATGTGGAATATTCTGAGACCACACGGCGTATGTGGAAAATTCTGAGACTACACGGCGTATGTGGAGTGTACTGTGACCACACGGCGTATGTGGAATATTCTGAGACTACACGGCGTATGTGGAGTGTACTGTGACCACACGGCGTATGTGGAATATTCTGAGACCACATGGCGTATGTGGAATATTCTGCGACTACACGGCATATGTGGAGTGTACTGTGACCACACGGCGTATGTGGAATATTCTGAGACTACACGGCGTATGTGGAGTGTACTGTGACCACACGGCGTATGTGAAATATTCTGAGACCACACGGCGTATGTGGAATATTCTGAGACTACACGGCGTATGTGGAGTGTACTGTGACCACACGGCGTATGTGAAATATTCTGAGACCACACGGCGTATGTGGAATATTCTGAGACTACACGGCGTATGTGGAGTGTACTGTGACCCCACGGCGTATGTGAAATATTCTGAGACCACACGGCGTATGTGGAATATTCTGAGACTACACGGCGTATGTGGAGTGTACTGTGACCACACGGCGTATGTGAAATGTTCTGAGACCACACGGCGTATGTGGAATATTCTGAGACTACACGGCGTATGTGTAGTGTACTGTGACCACACGGCGTATGTGGAATATTCTGAGACCCCACGGCGTATGTGGCATATTCTGAGACTACACGGCGTATGTGGAGTGTACTGTGACCACACGGCGTATGTGGAATATTCTGAGACTACACGGCGTATGTGGAGTGTACTGTGACCCCACGGCGTATGTGAAATATTCTGAGACCACACGGCGTATGTGGAATATTCTGAGACTACACGGCGTATGTGGAGTGTACTGTGACCACACGGCGTATGTGAAATATTCTGAGACGAAACGGCGTATGTGGAGTGTACTGTGACCACACGGCGTATGTGGAATATTCTGAGACCACATGGCGTATGTGGAAAATTCTGAGACTACACGGCGTATGTGGAGTGTACTGTGACCCCACGGCGTATGTGAAATATTCTGAGACCACACGGCGTATGTGGAATATTCTGAGACTACACGGCGTATGTGGAGTGTACTGTGACCACACGGCGTATGTGGAATATTCTGAGACTACACGGCGTATGTGGAGTGTACTGTGACCCCACGGCGTATGTGAAATATTCTGAGACCACACGGCGTATGTGGAATATTCTGAGACTACACGGCGTATGTGGAGTGTACTGTGACCACACGGCGTATGTGAAATATTCTGAGACGAAACGGCGTATGTGGAGTGTACTGTGACCACACGGCGTATGTGGAATATTCTGAGACCACATGGCGTATGTGGAAAATTCTGAGACTACACGGCGTATGTGGAGTGTACTGTGACCCCACGGCGTATGTGAAATATTCTGAGACCACACGGCGTATGTGGAATATTCTGAGACTACACGGCGTATGTGGAGTGTACTGTGACCACACGGCGTATGTGGAATATTCTGAGACCACATGGCGTATGTGGAATATTCTGCGACTACACGGCATATGTGGAGTGTACTGTGACCACACGGCGTATGTGGAATATTCTGAGACTACACGGCGTATGTGGAGTGTACTGTGACCACACGGCGTATGTGAAATATTCTGAGACCACACGGCGTATGTGGAATATTCTGAGACTACACGGCGTATGTGGAGTGTACTGTGACCACACGGCGTATGTGAAATATTCTGAGACCACACGGCGTATGTGGAATATTCTGAGACTACACGGCGTATGTGGAGTGTACTGTGACCCCACGGCGTATGTGAAATATTCTGAGACCACACGGCGTATGTGGAATATTCTGAGACTACACGGCGTATGTGGAGTGTACTGTGACCACACGGCGTATGTGAAATGTTCTGAGACCACACGGCGTATGTGGAATATTCTGAGACTACACGGCGTATGTGTAGTGTACTGTGACCACACGGCGTATGTGGAATATTCTGAGACCCCACGGCGTATGTGGCATATTCTGAGACTACACGGCGTATGTGGAGTGTACTGTGACCACACGGCGTATGTGGAATATTCTGAGACCACATGGCGTATGTGGAAAATTCTGAGACTACACGGCGTATGTGGAGTGTACTGTGACCCCACGGCGTATGTGAAATATTCTGAGACCACACGGCGTATGTGGAATATTCTGAGACTACACGGCGTATGTGGAGTGTACTGTGACCACACGGCGTATGTGGAATATTCTGAGACTACACGGCGTATGTGGAATATTCTGAGACTACACGGCGTATGTGGAATATTCTGAGACCACACGGCGTATGTGGAAAATTCTGAGACTACACGGCGTATGTGGAGTGTACTGTGACCACACGGCGTATGTGGAATATTCTGAGACTACACGGCGTATGTGGAGTGTACTGTGACCACACGGCGTATGTGGAATATTCTGAGACCACATGGCGTATGTGGAATATTCTGCGACTACACGGCATATGTGGAGTGTACTGTGACCACACGGCGTATGTGGAATATTCTGAGACTACACGGCGTATGTGGAGTGTACTGTGACCACACGGCGTATGTGAAATATTCTGAGACCACACGGCGTATGTGGAATATTCTGAGACTACACGGCGTATGTGGAGTGTACTGTGACCACACGGCGTATGTGAAATATTCTGAGACCACACGGCGTATGTGGAATATTCTGAGACTACACGGCGTATGTGGAGTGTACTGTGACCACACTGCGTATGTGGAATATTCTGAGACTACACGGCGTATGTGGAGTGTACTGTGACCCCACGGCGTATGTGAAATATTCTGAGACCACACGGCGTATGTGGAATATTCTGAGACTACACGGCGTATGTGTAGTGTACTGTGACCACACGGCGTATGTGGAATATTCTGAGACCCCACGGCGTATGTGGCATATTCTGAGACTACACGGCGTATGTGGAGTGTACTGTGACCACACGGCGTATGTGGAATATTCTGAGACCACATGGCGTATGTGGAAAATTCTGAGACTACACGGCGTATGTGGAGTGTACTGTGACCCCACGGCGTATGTGAAATATTCTGAGACCACACGGCGTATGTGGAATATTCTGAGACTACACGGCGTATGTGGAGTGTACTGTGACCACACGGCGTATGTGGAATATTCTGAGACTACACGGCGTATGTGGAGTGTACTGTGACCACACGGCGTATGTGAAATGTTCTGAGACCACACGGCGTATGTGGAATATTCTGAGACTACACGGCGTATGTGGAGTGTACTGTGACCACACGGCGTATGTGAAATGTTCTGAGACCACACGGCGTATGTGGAATATTATGAGACTACACGGCGTATGTGGAGTGTACTGTGACCACACGGCGTATGTGAAATGTTCTGAGACCACACGGCGTATGTGGAATATCCTGAGACTACACGGCGTATGTGGAGTGTACTGTGACCACACGGCGTATGTGAAATGTTCTGAGACCACACGGCGTATGTGGAATATTCTGAGACTACACGGCGTATGTGGAGTGTACTGTGACCACACGGCGTATGTGAAATGTTCTGAGACCACACGGCGTATGTGGAATATTATGAGACTACACGGCGTATGTGGAGTGTACTGTGACCACACGGCGTATGTGAAATGTTCTGAGACCACACGGCGTATGTGGAATATTCTGAGACTACACGGCGTATGTGGAGTGTACTGCGACCACACGGCGTATGTGGAATATTCTGAGACCCCACGGCGTATGTGGCATATTCTGAGACTACACGGCGTATGTGGAGTGTACTGTGACCACACGGCGTATGTGGAATATTCTGAGACTACACGGCGTATGTGGAGTGTACTGTGACCCCACGGCGTATGTGAAATATTCTGAGACCACACGGCGTATGTGGAATATTCTGAGACTACACGGCGTATGTGGAGTGTACTGTGACCACACGGCGTATGTGAAATGTTCTGAGACCACACGGCGTATGTGGAATATTCTGAGACTACACGGCGTATGTGGAGTGTACTGTGACCACACGGCGTATGTGAAATGTTCTGAGACCACACGGCGTATGTGGAATATTATGAGACTACACGGCGTATGTGGAGTGTACTGTGACCACACGGCGTATGTGAAATGTTCTGAGACCACACGGCGTATGTGGAATATTCTGAGACTACACGGCGTATGTGGAGTGTACTGTGACCACACGGCGTATGTGGAATATTCTGAGACCCCACGGCGTATGTGGCATATTCTGAGACTACACGGCGTATGTGGAGTGTACTGTGACCACACGGCGTATGTGGAATATTCTGAGACTACACGGCGTATGTGGAGTGTACTGTGACCACACGGCGTATGTGAAATATTCTGAGACCACACGGCGTATGTGGAATATTCTGAGACTACACGGCGTATGTGGAGTGTACTGTGACCACACGGCGTATGTGAAATATTCTGAGACCACACGGCGTATGTGGAATATTCTGAGACTACACGGCGTATGTGGAGTGTACTGTGACCACACGGCGTATGTGAAATATTCTGAGACCACACGGCGTATGTGGAATATTCTGAGACTACACGGCGTATGTGGAGTGTACTGTGACCTCACGGCGTATGTGAACTGTTCTGAGACCACACGGCGTATGTGGAATATTCTGAGACCGCACGGTGTATGTGGAATATTCTGAGACTACACGGCGTATGTGGAATATTCTGAGACTACACGGCGTATGTGGAGTGTACTCTGACCACACGGCGTATGTGAACTGTTCTGAGACCACACGGCGTATGTGGAATATTCTGAGACTACACGGCGTATGTGGAGTGTACTGTGACCACACGGCGTATGTGAAATATTCTGACACGACACGGCGTATGTGGAATATTCTGAGACTGCACGGCGTATAAGGAGTGTACTGTGACCACACGGCGTATGTGGAGTGTACTGTGACCACACGGCGTATGTGAAATATTCTGGAACCCCACGGCGTATGTGGCATATTCTGAGACCGCACGGTGTATGTGGAATATTCTGAGACCGCACGGTGTATGTGGAATATTCTGAGACTACACGGCGTATGTGGAATATGCCGAGACTACACGGCGTATGTGGAGTGTACTCTGACCACACGGCGTATATGAACTGTTCTAAGACCACACGGCGTATGTGGAGTGTACTGTGGCCACACGGCGTTTGTGAAATATTCTGAGACCACACGGCGTATGTGGAATAGGCTGAGACTACACGGCGTATGTGGAATATTCTGAGACCGCACGGTGTATGTGGAATATTCTGAGACTGCACGGCGTATGTGAAATATTCTGAGACGACACGGCGTATGTGGAATATTCTGAGACCACACGTCGTATGTGGAATATTCTGAGACCACATGGCGTATGTGGAATATGCTGAGACTACACGGCGTATGTGGAGTGTACTGTGACCACACGGCGTATGTGAAATATTCTGAGACCACACGGCGTATGTGGAATATTCTGAGACTACACGGCGTATGTGGAGTGTACTGTGACCACACGGCGTATGTGGAATATTCTGAGACTACACGGCGTATGTGGAGTGTACTGTGACCCCACGGCGTATGTGAAATATTCTGAGACCACACGGCGTATGTGGAATATTCTGAGACTACACGGCGTATGTGGAGTGTACTGTGACCACACGGCGTATGTGGAATATTCTGAGACTACACGGCGTATGTGGAGTGTACTGTGACCACACGGCGGATGTGAAATATTCTGAGACCACACGGCGTATGTGGAATATTCTGAGACTACACGGCGTATGTGGAGTGTACTGTGACCACACGGCGTATGTGAAATGTTCTGAGACCACACGGCGTATGCGGAATACTCTGAGACTACACGGCGTATGTGGAGTGTACTGTGACCACACGGCGTATGTGGAATATTCTGAGACCCCACGGCGTATGTGGAATATTCTGAGACTACACGGCGTATGTGGAGTGTACTGTGACCACACGGCGTATGTGGAATATTCTGAGACTACACGGCGTATGTGGAGTGTACTGTGACCACACGGCGTATGTGAAATATTCTGAGACCACACGGCGTATGTGGAATATTCTGAGACTACACGGCGTATGTGGAGTGTACTGTGACCACACGGCGTATGTGGAATATTCTGAGACTACACGGCGTATGTGGAGTGTACTGTGACCACACGGCGGATGTGAAATATTCTGAGACCACACGGCGTATGTGGAATATTCTGAGACTACACGGCGTATGTGGAGTGTACTGTGACCACACGGCGTATGTGAAATGTTCTGAGACCACACGGCGTATGCGGAATACTCTGAGACTACACGGCGTATGTGGAGTGTACTGTGACCACACGGCGTATGTGGAATATTCTGAGACCCCACGGCGTATGTGGAATATTCTGAGACTACACGGCGTATGTGGAGTGTACTGTGACCACACGGCGTATGTGGAATATTCTGAGACTACACGGCGTATGTGGAGTGTACTGTGACCACACGGCGTATGTGAAATATTCTGAGACCACACGGCGTATGTGGAATATTCTGAGACTACACGGCGTATGTGAACTGTTCTGAGGCCACACGGCGTATGTGAAATATTCTGAGACCGCACGGTGTATGTGGAATATTCTGAGACTACACGGCGTATGTGGAATATTCTGAGACTACACGGCGTATGTGGAGTGTACTCTGACCACACGGCGTATGTGAACTGTTCTGAGACCACACGGCGTGTGTGGAATATTCTGAGACTGCACGGCGTATAAGGAGTGTACTGTGACCACACGGCGTATGTGGAGTGTACTGTGACCACACGGCGTATGTGAAATATTCTGGAACCCCACGGCGTATGTGGCAAATTCTGAGACCGCACGGTGTATGTGAATATTCTGAGACCGCACGGTGTATGTGGAGTGTACTGTGACCACACGGCGTATGTGAAATATTCTGAGACTGCACGGCGTATAAGGAGTGTACTGTGACCACACGGCGTATGTGGAGTGTACTGTGACCACACGGCTTATGTGAAATGTTCTGAGACCACACGGCGTATGTGGAATATTCTGAGACTACACGGCGTATGTGGAATATTCTGAGACCGCACGGTGTATGTGGAATATTCTGAGACTGCACGGCGTATGTGAAATATTCTGAGACGACACGGCGTATGTGGAATATGCTGAGACTACACGGCGTATGTGGAGTGTACTCTGACCACACGGCGTATGTGAACTGTTCTGAGACCACACGGCGTATGTGGAATATTCTGAGACTACACGGCGTATGTGGAGTGTACTGTGACCACACGGCGTATGTGAAATATTCTGAGACTGCACGGCGTATAAGGAGTGTACTGTTACCACACGGCGTATGTGAAATATTCTGAGACTGCACGGCGTATAAGGAGTGTACTGTGACTACACGGCGTATGTGGAGTGTACTGTGACCACACGGCGTATGTGAAATATTCTGAGACTGCACGGCGTATAAGGAGTGTACTGTGACCACACGGCGTATGTGGAGTGTACTGTGACCACACGGCGTATGTGAAATATTCTGGAACCCCACGGCGTATGTGGCAAATTCTGAGACCGCACGGTGTATGTGAATATTCTGAGACCGCACGGTGTATGTGGAGTGTACTGTGACCACACGGCGTATGTGAAATATTCTGAGACTGCACGGCGTATAAGGAGTGTTCTGTGACCACACGGCGTATGTGGAGTGTACTGTGACCACACGGCTTATGTGAAATGTTCTGAGACCACACGGCGTATGTGGAATATTCTGAGACTACACGGCGTATGTGGAATATTCTGAGACCGCACGGTGTATGTGGAATATTCTGAGACTGCACGGCGTATGTGAAATATTCTGAGACGACACGGCGTATGTGGAATATGCTGAGACTACACGGCGTATGTGGAGTGTACTCTGACCACACGGCGTATGTGAACTGTTCTGAGACCACACGGCGTATGTGGAATATTCTGAGACTACACGGCGTATGTGGAGTGTACTGTGACCACACGGCGTATGTGAAATATTCTGAGACTGCACGGCGTATAAGGAGTGTACTGTGACCACACGGCGTATGTGGAGTGTACTGTGACCACACGGCTTATGTGAAATGTTCTGAGACCACACGGCGTATGTGGAATATTCTGAGACTACACGGCGTATGTGGAGTGTACTGTGACCACACGGCGTATGTGAAATATTCTGAGACTGCACGGCGTATAAGGAGTGTACTGTGACCACACGGCGTATGTGGAGTGTACTGTGACCACACGGCTTATGTGAAATGTTCTGAGACCACACGGCGTATGTGGAATATTCTGAGACTACACGGCGAATGTGGAGTGTACTGTGACCACACGGCGTATGTGAAATATTCTGAGACTGCACGGCGTATAAGGAGTGTACTGTGACCACACGGCGTATGTGAAATATTCTGGAACCCCACGGCGTATGTGGCAAATTCTGAGACCGCACGGTGTATGTGAATATTCTGAGACCGCACGGTGTATGTGGAATATTCTGAGACTACACGGCGTATGTGGAATATGCCGAGACTACACGGCGTATAAGGAGTGTACTGTGACCACACGGCGTATGTGAAATGTTCTCAGACCACACGGCGTATGTGGAATATTCTGAGACTACACGGCGTATGTGGAGTGTACTGTGACCACACGGCGTATGTGAAATATTCTGAGATCAAACGGCGCATGTGGAATATTCTGAGACTGCACGGCGTATAAGGAGTGTACTGTGACCACACGGCGTATGTGGAATATTCTGAGACTGCACGGCGTATGTGGAGTGTACTGTGACCACACGGCGTATGTGAAATATTCTGAGACGACACGGCGTATGTGGAATATTCTGAGACCACACGGCGTATGTGGAGTGTACTGTGACCACACGGCGTATGTGAAATATTCTGAGACGACACGGCGTATGTGGAATGTTCTGAGACTGCACGGCGTAGAAGGAGTGTACTGTGACCACACGGCGTATGTTAAATATTCTGAGACGACACGGCGTATGTGGAATATTCTGAGACTGCACGGCGTATGTGGAGTGTACTGTGACCACACGGCGTATGTGAAATATTCTGAGACGACACGGCGTATGTGGAATATTCTGAGACTGCACGGCGTATGTGGAGTGTACTGTGACCACACGGCGTATGTGGAATATTCTGAGACTGCACGGCGTATGTGGAGTGTATTGTGACCACACGGCGTATGTGAAATATTCTGAGACGACACGGCGTATGTGGAATATTCTGAGACTGCACGGCGTATGTGGAGTGTACTGTGACCACACGGCGTATGTGGAATATTCTGTGACTGCACGGCGTATGTGGAGTGTACTGTGACCCCACGGCGTGTGTGGAATATTCTAAGACCACACGGCGTATGTGGAATATTCTGAGACCTCACGGCGTATGTGGAATATTCTGAGACCACACGGCGTATGTGGAATATTCTGAAACCACACGGCGTATGTGGAGTGTACTGTGAGCACACGGCGTATGTGAAATATTCTGAGACCACACGGCGTATGTGGAATATTCCGAGACTGCACGGCGTATGTGGAGTGTACTGTGACCACACGGCGTATGTGAAATATTCTGAGACGACACGGCGTATGTGGAATATTCTGAGACTGCACGGCGTAGAAGGAGTGTACTGTGACCACACGGCGTATGTGAAATATTCTGAGACGACACGGCGTATGTGGAATATTCTGAGATCACACGGCGTATGTGGAATATTCTGAGACTGCATGGCGTATGTGGAATATTCTGAGACTACACGGCGTATGTGGAGTGTATTGTGACCACACGGCTAATGTGAAATATTCTGAGACCTCACGGCGTATGTGGAATATTCTGAGACCACACGGCGTATGTGGAATTATCTGAAACTACACGGCGTTTGTGGAGTGTACTGTGACCACACGGCGTATGTGGAATATTCTGAGACCACACGGCGTATGTGGAGTGTACTGTGACCACACGGCGTATGTGAACTGTTCTGAGGCCACACGGCGTATGTGGAATTATCTGAAACCACACGGCGTATGTGGAGTGTACTGTGAGCACACGGCGTATGTGAAATATTCTGAGACGACACGGCGTATGTGGAGTATTCTGAGACTGCACGGCGTAGAAGGAGTGTACTGTGACCACACGGCGTATGTGAAATATTCTGAGACGAGACGGCGTATGTGGAATATTCTGAGACCACACGGCGTATGTGGAATATTCTGAGACCTCACGGCGTATGTGGAATATTCTGAGACCACACGGCGTATGTGGAATATTCTGAAACCACACGGCGTATGTGGAGTGTACTGTGAGCACACGGCGTATGTGAAATATTCTGAGACCACACGGCGTATGTGGAATATTCTGAGACTGCACGGCGTATGTGGAGTGTACTGTGACCACACGGCGTATGTGAAATATTCTGAGACGACACGGCGTATGTGGAATATTCTGAGACTGCACGGCGTATGTGGAGTGTACTGTGACCACACGGCGTATGTGGAATATTCTGAGACTGCACGGCGTATGTGGAGTGTATTGTGACCACACGGCGTATGTGAAATATTCTGAGACGACACGGCGTATGTGGAATATTCTGAGACTGCACGGCGTATGTGGAGTGTACTGTGACCACACGGCGTATGTGGAATATTCTGTGACTGCACGGCGTATGTGGAGTGTACTGTGACCCCACGGCGTGTGTGGAATATTCTAAGACCACACGGCGTATGTGGAATATTCTGAGACCTCACGGCGTATGTGGAATATTCTGAGACCACACGGCGTATGTGGAATATTCTGAAACCACACGGCGTATGTGGAGTGTACTGTGAGCACACGGCGTATGTGAAATATTCTGAGACCACACGGCGTATGTGGAATATTCCGAGACTGCACGGCGTATGTGGAGTGTACTGTGACCACACGGCGTATGTGAAATATTCTGAGACGACACGGCGTATGTGGAATATTCTGAGACTGCACGGCGTAGAAGGAGTGTACTGTGACCACACGGCGTATGTGAAATATTCTGAGACGACACGGCGTATGTGGAATATTCTGAGACTGCACGGCGTATGTGGAGTGTACTGTGACCACACGACGTATGTGGAATATTCTGAGACTGCACGGCGTATGTGGAGTGTACTGTGACCACACGGCGTATGTGAAATATTCTGAGACGAGACGGCGTATGTGGAATATTCTGAGACCACACGGCCTATGTGGAGTGTACTGTGACCACACGGCATATGTGAAATATTCTGAGACGACACGGCGTATGTGGAATATTCTGAGACTACACGGCGTATGTGGAGTGTACTGTGACCACACGGCGTATGTGAAATATTCTGAGACGACACGGCGTATGTGGAATATTCTGAGACCACACGGCGTATGTGGAGTGTACTGTGACCACACGGCGTATGTGAACTGTTCTGAGGCCACACGGCGTATGTGGGATATTCTGAGATTGCACGGCGTATGTGGAGTGTACTGTGACCACACGGCGTATGTGAAATATTCTGAGACGACACGGCGTATGTGGAATGTTCTGAGACTGCACGGCGTAGAAGGAGTGTACTGTGACCACACGGCGTATGTTAAATATTCTGAGACGACACGGCGTATGTGGAATATTCTGAGACTGCACGGCGTATGTGGAGTGTACTGTGACCACACGGCGTATGTGGAATATTCTGAGACTGCGCGGCGTATGTGGAGTGTACTGTGACCACACGGCGTATGTGAAATATTCTGAGACGACACGGCGTATGTGGAATATTCTGAGACCACACGGCGTATGTGGAGTGTACTGTGACCACACGGCGTATGTGGGATATTCTGAGACTGCATGGCGTATGTGGAGTGTACTGTGACCACACGGCGTATGTGAAATATTCTGAGACGACACGGCGTATGTGGAATATTCTGAGACTGCACGGCGTAGAAGGAGTGTACTGTGACCACACGGCGTATGTGAAATATTCTGAGACTGCACGGCGTATGTGGAATATTCTGAGACTGCACGGCGTATGTGGAGTGTACTGTGACCACACGGCGTATGTGGAATATTCTGAGACTGCGCGGCGTATGTGGAGTGTACTGTGACCACACGGCGTATGTGAAATATTCTGAGACGACACGGCGTATGTGGAATATTCTGAGACCACACGGCGTATGTGGATTGTACTGTGACCACACGGCGTATGTGAACTGTTCTGAGGCCACACGGCGTATGTGGAATATTCTGAGACTGCACGGCGTATGTGGAATATTCTGAGACTGCACGGCGTAGAAGGAGTGTACTGTGACCACACGGCTTATGTGAAATATTCTGAGACCACACGGCGTATGTGAAATATTCTGAGACGACACGGCGTATGTGGAATATTCTGAGACTGCACGGCGTATGTGGAGTGTACTGTGACCACACGGCGTATGTGGAATATTCTGAGACTGCGCGGCGTATGTGGAGTGTACTGTGACCACACGGCGTATGTGAAATATTCTGAGACGACACGGCGTATGTGGAATATTCTGAGACCACACGGCGTATGTGGAGTGTACTGTGACCACACGGCGTATGTGAACTGTTCTGAGGCCACACGGCGTATGTGGGATATTCTGAGACTGCACGGCGTATGTGGAGTGTACTGTGACCACACGGCGTATGTGAAATATTCTGAGACGACACGGCGTATGTGGAATATTCTGAGACTGCACGGCGTAGAAGGAGTGTACTGTGACCACACGGCGTATGTTAAATATTCTGAGACGACACGGCGTATGTGGAATATTCTGAGACTGCACGGCGTATGTGGAGTGTACTGTGACCACACGGCGTATGTGGAATATTCTGAGACTGCGCGGCGTATGTGGAGTGTACTGTGACCACACGGCGTATGTGAAATATTCTGAGACGACACGGCGTATGTGGAATATTCTGAGACCACACGGCGTATGTGGAGTGTACTGTGACCACACGGCGTATGTGAACTGTTCTGAGGCCACACGGCGTATGTGGAATATTCTGAGACTGCACGGCGTATGTGGAGTGTACTGTGACCACACGGCGTATGTGAAATATTCTGAGACCACACGGCGTATGTGGAATATTCTGAGACTGCACGGCGTATGTGGAGTGTACTGTTACCACACGGCGTATGTGAAATATTCTGAGACGACACGGCGTATGTGGAATATTCTGAGACTGCACGGCGTAGAAGGAGTGTACTGTGACCACACGGCGTATGTTAAATATTCTGAGACGACACGGCGTATGTGGAATATTCTGAGACTGCACGGCGTATGTGGAATATTCTGAGACTGCGCGGCGTATGTGGAGTGTACTGTGACCACACGGCGTATGTGAAATATTCTGAGACTACACGGCGTATGTGGAATATTCTGAGACCACACGGCGTATGTGGAGTGTACTGTGACCACACGGCGTATGTGAACTGTTCTGAGGCCACACGGCGTATGTGGGATATTCTGAGACTGCACGGCGTATGTGGAGTGTACTGTGACCACACGGCGTATGTGAAATATTCTGAGACGACACGGCGTATGTGGAATATTCTGAGACTGCACGGCGTAGAAGGAGTGTACTGTGACCACACGGCGTATGTGAAATATTCTGAGACTGCACGGCGTATGTGGAATATTCTGAGACTGCACGGCGTATGTGGAGTGTACTGTGACCACACGGCGTATGTGGAATATTCTGAGACTGCGCGGCGTATGTGGAGTGTACTGTGACCACACGGCGTATGTGAAATATTCTGAGACGACACGGCGTATGTGGAATATTCTGAGACCACACGGCGTATGTGGATTGTACTGTGACCACACGGCGTATGTGAACTGTTCTGAGGCCACACGGCGTATGTGGAATATTCTGAGACTGCACGGCGTATGTGGAATATTCTGAGACTGCACGGCGTAGAAGGAGTGTACTGTGACCACACGGCTTATGTGAAATATTCTGAGACCACACGGCGTATGTGGAATATTCTGAGACTGCACGGCGTAGAAGGAGTGTACTGTGACCACACGGCGTATGTGAAATATTCTGAGACGACACGGCGTATGTGGAATATTCTGAGACTGCACGGCGTATGTGGAGTGTACTGTGACCACACGGCGTATGTGGAATATTCTGAGACTGCGCGGCGTAGAAGGAGTGTACTGTGACCACACGGCGCATGTTAAATATTCTGAGACGACACGGCGTATGTGGAATATTCTGAGACTGCACGGCGTAGAAGGAGTGTACTGTGACCACACGGCGTATGTTAAATATTCTGAGACGACACGGCGTATGTGGAATATTCTGAGACTGCACGGCGTAGAAGGAGTGTACTGTGACCACACGGCGTATGTGAAATATTCTGAGACGACACGGCGTATGTGGAATATTCTGAGACTGCACGGCGTAGAAGGAGTGTACTGTGACCACACGGCGCATGTTAAATATTCTGAGACGACACGGCGTATGTGGAATATTCTGAGACCACACGGCGTATGTTAAATATTCTGAGACGACACGGCGTATGTGGAATATTCTGAGACTGCACGGCGTAGAAGGAGTGTACTGTGACCACACGGCGTATGTGAAATATTCTGAGACGACACGGCGTATGTGGAATATTCTGAGACTACACGGCGTATGTGGAGTGTACTGTGACCACACGGCGTATGTGAAATATTCTGAGACGACACGGCGTATGTGGAATATTCTGAGACTGCACGGCGTATGTGGAGTGTACTGTGACCACACGGCGTATGTGAAATATTCTGAGACGATACGGCGTATGTGGAATATTCTGAGACTGCACGGCGTATGTGGAGTGTACTGTGACCACACGGCGTATGTGGAATATTCTGAGACTGCGCGGCGTATGTGGAGTGTACTGTGACCACACGGCGTATGTGAAATGTACTGAGACCACACGGCGTATGTGGAATATTCTGAGACTATACGGCGTATGTGGAGTGTACTGTGACCACACGGCGTATGTGGAATATTCTGAGACTACACGGTGTATGTGGAGTGTACTGTGACCCCACGGCGTGTGTGGAATATTCTAAGACCACACGGCGTATGTGAAATATTCTGAGACGACACGGCGTATATGGAATATTCTGAGACTGCACGGCGTATGTGGAGTGTACTGTGACCACACGGCGTATGTGGAATATTCTGAGACTGCGCGGCGTATGTGGAGTGTACTGTGACCACACGGCGTATATGAAATGTACTGAGACCACACGGCGTATGTGGAATATTCTGAGACTATACGGCGTAGAAGGAGTGTACTGTGACCACACGGCGTATGTGGAATATTCTGAGACTACACGGTGTATGTGGAGTGTACTGTGACCCCACGGCGTGTGTGGAATATTCTAAGACCACACGGCGTATGTGGAATATTCTGAGACCCCACGGCGTATGTGGAGTGTACTGTGACCAGACGGCGTATGTGAAATATTCTGTGACCACACGGCGTATGTGAAATATTCTGAGACCCCACGGCGTATGTGGAATATTCTGAGACCACACGGCGTATGTGAAATGTTCTGAGACCCCACGGCGTATGTGGAATATTCTGAGACTACACGGCGTATGTGGAGTGTACTGTGACCACACGGGGTATATGAAATGTTCTGAGACCACACTTCGTATGTGAAATGTTCTGAGACCACACGGCGTATGTGGAATATTCTGAGACTACACGGCGTATGTGGAGTGTACTGTGACCACACGGCGTATGTGAAATATTCTGAGACTACACGGCGTATGTGGAGTGTACTGTGACCACACGGGGTATATGAAATGTTCTGAGACCACACGGCGTATGTTGAATATTCTGAGACTACACGGCGTATGTGGAGTGTACTGTGACCAGACGGCGTATGTGAAATATTCTGAAACCACACGGCGTATGTGGAATATTCAGAGACTACACGGCGTATGTGGAGTGTACTGTGACCACACGGCGTATGTGAAATATTCTGAGACCCCACGGCGTATGTGGAATATTCTGAGACCACACGGCGTATGTGAAATGTTCTGAGACCACACGGCGTATGTGGAATATTCTGAGACCACACGGCGTATGTGAAATGTTCTGAGACCACACGGCGTATGTGGAATATTTTGCGACCCCACGGTGTATGTGGCTTGTACTGAGACCAGACGGCGTATGTAGAGTGCACTGAGACCACAAGGCGTATGCGGAATATTCTGAGTAGAAACGAGGCATGACCGAGATGCAAGACTTCTCCCTTGCCCCTTAAAATTTTTGACAACTGTTTTTTTTATCGTTTTCTCAGACCAAATTGACAAACCGGAGAAGGGCATTCAAGGACAAGCTTTGTCCAGAAACTCATTTCTGTAGGCCGAAATTACTTTCTGGAAAAGCGCAACAAGAAAGTAGTGTATTCGTTCAACATCTTAACCTTAACAAATCAATTCACTTACCAAATCGCTGCGTGTATTCCTTGGTATTTTATTTACATACATTAACCAGTTCAAGTTATCGAAAAATCAATGAATCATGTGAAACCATAACTTACAGACAGTCGACGTGAGTCGTGATGCCGTGTAATGGGTTGAACTAACATACGAGTATACATGCATAACATCTTTGTATGGCGTTGATGACTGATGAAGTCATTCACGTAAAATAGTTTTATTCGCCGCAAATTCCTTTATCAAACTTACTTACGAAGGTTCCATCTTCGAAATGAATACAACTCCCACTTGACAAGCTCTATTTGCCAAAGATAAGGGTGTGTTGTGTCTAGACGCGACTAATGCTCTTCAATCACAGGATTGTAAGGTCATCGAAATCTACATCCCCTACACCTCTCACAGTGACAGCACTATGAAAGAAATTTTGTGAAAAGATGCAAGGAACGAGCGTAAAATTTGTATTTGTATTTAATTTGGGCAATACTCCCACTACATCAAGTATAAGCTTGTAACTAGTACAGGATATATGTTTACAATTAGATTTTAGGAAATAAAAATATTACGACCAAGCCCAGGTTTCTGCGACCAATTCTTTATTCTTTCTTCTGTTTCATATTAATCTTGCCACCACTGCCATCGACAGTTAAAATCTCATGTACAGTTTCGCGTACGCCGCAAAGTTGACTGTGTCATCTTCAATTGCCAAAAAAAACGAATTAATTAAGCCCTGACACTCAAAATTCAATAACTTTGAGCAACTTTCCTCTAAATATTCAGCACACGCCTTGCTGGCATCAATTATGACTTGATTGTTCTGACCAAGTACAATCAAAATAAAAACCGTGTCCTAGAAGAACATATGGACCATCCGCTGTTAATATGTCTAAGTGTCCCGTCTATGTGTGTCACAATGAAGAAATGCTCGCCAGCAAAAAAAAAACTCTAATTAATCACATAAAAATTCCGTCCAAGCCAGCAAGGGACAGCCCCCATTCCATGGAAATGAAAATAATTTCAAATGTCAAATGCAATGCACGGACAAATTGTCAGCAGCAATGGTGGCGAAATAAATTTGTAATTAATTTAATTTATAACGGGGCAGCAAAAAAAAAATTAATCCGTCGTAAGCCACCCGAAGAGCCTACCATTAATCAAAGACCGCGACTATTCTCCATGGGGCACAGACCAGGGAAGGAGGAAACCCCAATTATGAAATCGTTAAAATTTTTTTTCCGCTTTAAGCCACGAAACGAACATTTTCATTTAAAGGCACGAGATTACAGACGAGACAAATAGGTGCAAACAAAGGTTGATGCTGTTGAGTTAAGTAGGTAGGATAAGTAAGCCCTACTTGGTGAGGCATATTTTATTAGTTCTCTGTCTAGGCGACGGCAAGGGAGTTGGATCGGCGGTTTTATAAGTCAGTGGTTTTGGAATAACAGAAATTTCTTTCTGCAAATAAGCCGTTAACGACACCGTAAATTTGGATAAACGGATACTTGCAGATCACAAAAAGCTATGTGACCTGCCTGTCTAACCACGAACTCTCTGGCGTATGTGGAACATTTCTCAGCTTCAAACCGAGTGCCTGCCGTTCCGCGGACTCTCTGGCGCATGTGGAACATTTCTCAGCTTCAAACCGAGTGCCTGCCGTTCCGCGGACTCTCTGGCGTATGTGGAACATTTCTCAGGTTCATACCGAGTGCCTGCCCATCCACGACCTCTCTGGCGTATGTGCGACATTTCTCAGGTTCCAACCGATTGCCTGCTGCTCCACGGCCTCTATGGCGTATGTGCAACATTTCTCAGCTTCAAACCGAGTGCCTGCCGATCCACGGACTTCTGGCGTATGTGCATTATATTTCAGCTTCAAACCGATTGCCTGCCAGTCCGCGGACTCTCTGGCGTATGTGCATTATTTTCAACTTCAAACCGAGTGCCTGCCGATCCGCGGACTCTCTGGCGTATGTGGAACATTTCCCAGGTTTAAACCTAGTGCCTGCCGATCCACGGACCCTCTGACGTATGTGGGAAATTTCTCTGGTCCAATCCGTGTGCCTGCTGGTTCGCGGTCTCCCTGGCGTATGTGCATTATTTTACAGCTTCAAACCGAATGCCGGCCGACCCCCGCAACCTCTGGCGTATGTGGAACATTTCTGAGGTTCAAACATCAACTCACCCGACGTGAAACATTTCTAGCCCCGACTGGTCTGCAACATTCATAATGAAAAGCAGAGGTGACAAGAAACACCATTGTCGAAGTCCAACGCCCCCTGCGAATGATATACAATAGTGTCAAAATTGGTCACTTTGGCTGGAATGCCTCGCGCACTAGGTCGATTATGACGAATATTGTCTGATGACTAGCGGTCTTTTTTTGTTCATAAAACCTAGAGACGCTGGAATGACTCCAGTAATCAATCATCTCCCAGTAAATACGTTCGGTGTTACTGCTGAAGTGGTGACCATCATCTGACTTTCTAGAGACTCGTAAACGCCGTCCAATTCTGTTTCAATTTGCGCACGTGTTTTGGCAACGTTCACCTGCATTAAAATAATGGCAAGCTCGGAGTGACCTTGAAAGTTAAAGGCTTAACTTAGGTAACATCCCCACGCGATCTATTATGGCCTCCATTCGCCGGAGCCGGATGATTAAACAAACCCTAAAACCGGTGTACGAACGGCCATAAACAACAAGGGAAGAATAATGAAAATAAACCTGAAACGCCAGTTAACACAGACGGAGGATACATCTGCCAGAGGGAAATAAGAAAAGCCCGTGGCAAGGAAAAAGGTTGATGAAAATGTTGATAAGGGAACAATTCTTAATTATCCAAAGAGAGGCATCCATTCATCATCCATAATGGCTTCAGCGTTTTATTTCCCCGTTCGCGCGAAAAGGTGTTCACCTTATTCGCACATAAACTTCACTCCCAAATCGGGTGTTTTATGGCGTCTTGACGAATCATCACCTCGCCCTCGTGACGTTTATTGAGGTCGTGATTTTTATTACGCGGCAACTTGTCAAGACGACGTTTATTGCCGATGTGGAAGGATTCAAATCTCCTCGGGCCCACATCAAAATCTCATTCGCTCCCAACTGAATTTCGCCGGGTATTAGCTGATGGGCATGGAGACAAGGAGTGAGTGAAGGGACGTGTGCTGTGCAGTTGGAGAGGGCGTGCGGAGTGCAGACCCTACTCCGGTTTTCTAATTTATTCAGTTAAATTGCTAAATTGCTTATTCCACAGGACTCACAATACTTCACCCTGCATCCGATCCGAGGTACGCCGCCGTCGTGTTCGTGTTTCGAATAACTTAGAACGAGCATCTTAAGGTGGCAGTGTTCCGCACAACATAATATCCCAGGTGGGGCAAGGACAAGAGAGACGTTGATGTAATTTATGCAGCACACTGTAAGTCGATATCGCAAATGTGGCAAGGCGGGTAATCATAGAAAAACGAAGCGCCTCTGGGAGGGCTAGGGCCACGGCACATCCTGCATGTGCTCGTATGTCGGCTGTGTCCAGGCGAAGTGTGTGTATATCTAATGAGGAAACAGACGCTTAGGACAAGTGAAATCAGCAAATAAACTCTGGAAGGTAATGTGTACCGAGGCACGCAGATGAACCCGAAAAGGTGTCTGTTCTGGGGTGATTTAATAAATGAAGATAAACCGACATGATGCCACTGTGAGACCATCCTATGCGGGGACTGCTTTAATCTTACTGGTAAGCAGGGTAAACGGTCTTTTATTGCTTTCGCCGAAATGAGTGAGGAATATCTAAGCGAGCGAATGGACTTAGCAATCAATGAGTTGTGAGGGTATGTCGTCCAATTTCTTTGCCTTAACAATCAATAAGTGGTTTACTGACTGGATCGCAATCATCGATTTTGAAGAATCAAATTAACGGTTCTCTTTGGTGGCGAAGGTGTGTGTGGTGAAGACGTGACGGCGTCTATCTAGAGGAGCTCCATATACAGGGCGGGCCCAATACAAGTTTCTTTTTAAAAATGCTGTAAAATGAAGAAAATTAAATTGTGTCCATGTATTATGAGTTTTTTAGTAAGAACAAACATTGTCATTAATTGTGAAATACAGCGACCTTCAAGTGGCTGCCTCAGCTGGCTTCGCATTAGCCAGTAGACCCTGTTGATGGTTTTGGGCTGTAGCTGACATTGGCCTCAAGTGCTTGATTCGTTTCCTATCTATTGGCATAACATCGCTCCTTCACGGTTCCCCACAAACAAAAATCCCTCGTAGCTCCGAGGCGGCCAATTGTGCCAAGACAGCTGATAACACAGTTTGGGAATCAAGTAAGAAATTAAGCAAAAGATTGATTGTGGCATGGGCTGTGTGGTAGGGCATGGCGCGCAATGCTGCATGAACCAGAGGTCGCCCAAATCCATGTCTTTAGGTTAGGTTAGGTAGGCGGGCTGCTACTTCATTCACTAGCACACTTAGATCATATTGGTCCATTGTGATAGCCATAGTCATAGTAGCCATAGTTCAATGATAGTGCCGTTAATTTGAACCCAACGGCAAATGTTGACTGGACCAGGTTTGAAAACCAGATAAAAGCGTATTAACTTCACTGGGATTCGAACCGGGGATCCCGCTAACCAGGGACAGACACTCTACCAGCCCACTGTTGACCGAAAAGTTGTTCCTAACCCTATTGATTCTCTCGCCCCTAGCAGCCACATTCTCATCTGTGCGCATTGTATGACGACGGAGACGTGCGATGTACCATGACCACATGAGTGAACACTGAGTCTCATGGACTTGTTGCACAAGGTATCGTACAGTAGTCCATGTGGGTGCTCTATTTCGGGTATAACTCATTTTCAAAATAACGCGGCTTTCAAACAAAACAATTTGATGATGCTTGACACAAGCTTTAACTACCGCATGACAAGTCTGCCATTTTGTTGGCACGAGCGTTCACGTTGACGATTTGCCTATCAACCACGGTTTTCAAGCAAATTGTCGCGGCAAATTGTTGAGTGTGAACTCGGCTTTTGGGCTGCACAGCCCTCACTTTGGAAATAAGTTATCAATATTTCCCAGTGTTGTTCAAGCGAAAAGCGATTGTCATTATGACTTCCTGTCAAGATTTCGAGCGGGAAACAGCTGCCAGAAATAAACCTATGATAACCTATGATTAAAGAAAACCACAGATGGCACATCCTGAACAATTATCGAACCATTTTAGAGTCTCTCAGGCAGAAACTATGGAGATCAGGTTAGCTTTATCTTAGCTAAAGAAGATTTCGATATAAAAGACAGAAACCGTCATGTGTTCCAACAGCCAGGCGGCAACCAAGTCTCTGGATGCACTTCCATTTAACTCGAACACTTCTCTGAATTCTCGAAATCTCCTAAAGAGATGACTGAGTGTAAAAGCATCCATCTCAAGTAGGTCCACGTACACTGTTATATTGCATCGTTTTATCTCATAACACTCAAGTATTTCTTTTAGACGAGCCTTCAGCTTAAAATTGAATTAGGTTCTGCCAAGAGATGCACTCAGCTGCGAATCAGAAAAATTTCGCCTGAATTATTTAGAAGATAACTTTTTCGAAAACTTTTCAGTAAACTGTCAAGAAATGTCATCACATCAAGGAACTACTTTCGGTTCGGGACAAATTTAATAAACTACAAGTCACATGAAGTGGCAACTTTCCGACTGAAAATACTGTTCCAGTAAATCCTTTACAATGTCCCCGAGTTTCATGTTTAATGTGGATATGCCTCCTAACATTATTCGGGTGCGTACATCTACCCATCGCAACGTTTGCATTAACAGGAGGAGAGTAACAGCACACAATAAAATCAGTCACATATACGTTAGGTATGTAAGCCTGCATGTGCCAACTCTTGCGGATACATTGAACATGCATACGCCCACGATAATTTGTATTCGGTCCCATTTTTTTTATTCTTTTTTGCTCTCATCACTGATGAACAAGAATTGATATACGATGTGTGTGAAGAATAATTTGACTCTAATCTGAAACGTTAACAGTGACAGATTCCTTTCAGAATCCACTCGCAGGCGGAGGAGTTAGGCTTTATTGAAAAATAAAATTTTGTGTCATAAATAAACAATTCGGGGAAAATCCAATCACGAGGGGATTTTCGCATTTGAATTCAAAATCGATTCCTCATCCGGAAGGAACAGCTCACAAGTAGCTATTATCTTGTGAGCGAGATATTTACATATACGTGTATCCGCCCACGCGCTGCGGTGTAAAAAGGTATCTTTTGGATTAAATTCGAAAATTATTTGGTGTTTACTGCTTTGAATGGCTGCAGGTAAGCAAATTTAGGTGATCATGGGAATTTAGGCATTTCCTTCGAGGTGATGTGAGACATGTTTGCTCTTTTAATGGTAGTGGAGTTGGTTGCGGCATTACTAGAAGTATTTGCGTCATCATAGTAAATATCCTTCGATCTATCCCATCAATTGTCCAACCACTGTAGTATATTCCAGGCAGAAGTAAAACCTATCCAAGAGACTGCCCCCTTACTGGCAATGAACCCGATAGACGGGCTATCTATCGTTGTATACATAGACAGTCAGGTGGTCATCAAGGTTTTGGATACACCATCAATCAAATCTAAAATGGTAAGACTTTGCCGTCTATCTCTTAGGGAGATAGCGGTCAGATGCAACCTAACCCTATGCTGGGTCCCTGGACATAGTGGCATTCCAGGCAACGAAGGGGGGAAGAGGTAGCTAGAACAGGGATGGGTTTACCGATGGAAAGTAATCAGGACACCCCATACCCCTCTATTCAAGTAACAAACACAGATACTCTCCCAAATCTAAATAGAAAGGAAATCAGCAACGTTGTTGGCATTATTATCGGTTTTCTAGAAGAAGCAACTATAATTCACTAACTCGGCACCTGCCCAGCACATGCAAGGACAAGGAAAAATACACTAGGCAGCTATTCATTCAACAGTCTTGAGGAAATGCCTGGCATTAAAATTCTAGACATAGCTAAATTTACAAGAAATACTAATTGGCTGTAACCCAGCAAAGGGGTGCGTCATCCAGGATATGCCACTTGCATACCAGTAGGTATCTTCGAGTGTTTTATTTAGTTAGTTACCAAAAAACCGGCAAATTAGCTGCCGTTTAGTGATATCACAATGGATCCAATCAGGATCTTAGTGGGCTAGAACTGCTTCAGTTGAGGCAATCACATTTACCTAACCTGGTTGCGGCGTTGCTTAGTGTGTGGATCAGTGGAAAACAAATCAAAAGTATGACTCTTACCAAGAGTCATTTTAAGACTTGGAAAAAGGATAAATAGAGAGATAAATAATTTAACTGACCGTGGTGAAAAATTCAACTGATAATAGTTAATGATAGAACCCGAAGGACAGTGCCGGGAATTTAAAAACACTTGACTCCTCTTGACTGGAATAAAAACAATTTATTTCTATCCTTTTCCTTTCACATGCAGCACTCGACTCTTATAAATATATACTTCATTTAAGACCCCAATTTGTCCATTATACAGAGGGGTTAACTTGGCCAACTTCGGTGACGACAACACGTACAGGACCCAGACGCAGCAAATGGTGAACACCAGACGACGACAGCAGCAGCTATGTGAAGTTCCGAGGTACTGGAATGAGTATGGTCGAAGGACTTTTAAGGTCACAACTCCAACCATCCTTAACGAACTCCCAAGGGAAATTCGCAACCTACAAAAAAGAGACATGGTTAAAACAGCAAAAGAAATATATTTAAACTCTTAAAACTAAAATGTAAAATGTCATTGTAAATCCAAAAATCGTCATCTATTATATTCTTGCGTAGTATCTGTAAATTGAAACAACTCTTAATTGTTAATTGTAATGTATTCAAAACTGTTTTACTTGAATTTCAACGTATATATTTGCAACATTTTTGTGACTAGTCATCTGCAGACAAGCCATTCAGGCTTTGCAGATAAACAATGTAAAAATTGCAAAATGAATTTATACAATAAAATTGAATTGAAATTGAAAAAAAAATAGCGCTCGTCAAAGGAAATCAACAAAAAAGGTGCCGTTGATGCAACTACATGCGCATTTTCTTGTAATAACTGCAGAGCTGTGAAGAATGACCACAAATAGGGAACTTTTTTTTTCATGTAATTTTATTGAATTTCATATATGCGGACTTACTTGCCAGAAAAAAATTGCTTAGAACTAGCTTTACTAACTTAAGAATTACAAATGTCCTAAATACTAACCTACTGACCCTATGCGGGTACTCTAAGCTAATCTAATCTACTTTATAAATGTACCCTTCGGCTTAATCTACGTTTTTTTTAGTCTTTATGACAGTTTTTTATTAATTTTTTATTTGCCAAGAAAACTTTTAAAAAACTTGGCTATACAAATACGGAACCTTGCAGTTACCTATGGCATATATTTACAGCGAGTTCAAACGACCGATTTTCGATCATGCTTGGGTTATAATAAACATGCCTACATAATAACAACAATCAGAAATTTGATTGATTTGATTTATGTTCAAATAATAACAAACGGTGAGAAAAATTTGTCAGAAAACGTGAACGGTTTTAGCAAAAACAACCATTTGCTGGCTCGAATTTTCTGCATTCTTGCCCCATTCTAGGACTTAATCATGCACGAAAGTCTTCGAGGGTCACATCTCATAAGGAAATTGAACGCAAGCGAAGGAAGCTTGATGAGGATGAGGTATACTTTGTGTGTCCAAACAAAGGGAGTAATTATATTTTTATGTTTCTTACATTTATAGTTAATTTTTTTTAAACCAATTTTTAATTACGAATAAAAGAAACAAAAAATTGCTGATATCAAGATGTTTGAGTTTTTTCCCTACTTTCTGTTCACTTACCACACTGTGCTCCGCTTCTTCCACTGCAATCGACGAAGGATTCCGCCTCCCTAATCTAGATATTGAACCGAAGTGCGTGAGGTGTCTGTGGTTATAGGCATGGCAACTGAGCTAGTACATGACATTTCACATGAATTTTTTACGAGCTAGCCGCGCCATATTCTCCTTTCGACCATAAGCGCTACAGCGTGACTACTTAACCGAAATGATCAGCCGCAATCCACACTACGTTTTGCACGGCTTCGTTACGCAGACGAAACAAACAACAACGCACCGGAGACCAAGGATTAATCATGACATTGTGTTTATGTGGCTGGGTGCTGTGCCATCAAGACAAGACACAGGGGCACGTGTGGCAAAAATCAAAAAAAAAAAAATGGGCTACAAACTGATCTCCTAGCAAGCATCTAGCATGTTCCAGTCCGTTTTTCAAACCTGATGTTGGACACTGGGGTGAACCTTAGATGGAGCAAGCACCAGCTATCTGTAAGACACCGCCGATGGAAGACATGCTCGAGTGGAATCTCAGTATCGTTTGTTCACCTCGCAAGAAGGCAGACCGTCTTTCGAGGGATCAGTCTCATAACACTTTTCTCTTTTACACAATACCTCCTGTTTTGAGGAGGCACTGGTTTGCACCACCTATTGTTCGAAAAGAAAAAAAAAAGCACTCGAGAAAACAGTGTTTATTCGTTCGTGATCGCGGTGGAAGTGAGATGGACAATTTGTACAATTCATGTTTTAAGTATGACGAGAGAGATTATGACAATGAATAGAGAATGCATTCTGATATGTGGGTTCATGTATTTGGTGTGACACTTTGGAGAGATCTATACGTGATGGCTATTGCTGCTGCGAGCACCTACTATTGAAAATAGACCATGGGAGCATTTGACAATGTTCATTGAAACTTGACATGAAATACAAAGATATGTACTGGCCAATTGGTGAACATTCCAAGCTAAGCATAGGCAACAAATTGCTTGTATATAAGCAAAGCCTAAAACGGACGTATTGGAAGTATGGCGTACAACTTTGAGCAATATGAACATTCTTCAGACTTTTCAAAATAATTTGCTTAGAACTATCGTTAATCCACGATGGTATAACAGAAACGACGACATCCACAGAGATCATTGAAGAATACACTTCAAGATGAAGTTAAGAACTTTGCTTATAAACATAAGATCCTCCTAGAAGAACATACAAACTATGCAGTTCACCCGATCCTTGAAAACTTATGTCTTGCGCCGACTTCAAAGGACTAGACCTCTTGATCTCGTGCGATATCCTACATCCGCCCATGGTTGCGGTGTTAGCAGGAACTTTCACTGTAGAGTAACGTGCTAATCAGTATCTCAATCATGAAATACAAGCTACTCGTTAAGTGTTTCACTTAGTTTTAGTCATAATATATTAAGGGAGTGGTTTTAGTGAGTAAAAACCTCAGAGTTCTATGTGCGAATGTTCGCCATAGTTTCTTGATGAAGATTTCCACCTACCCTCGGAAAGAAAAAATAATTCAAGCGAGATATGTATTTTTTTATATTTTTTAGTTAAAACGCTGTAACTCTTAGCTATATCTAGCTTCTTAAGCTAGTCAAGTTGTGGAAGATGACAATGGTGAATTGCTTCGTATTTAATCGAGAGAATAGTGAAGATCGTGAAAAACTCACAGGTCAACATCTTTGGCACGATCTCTCAGAAGTCTGGAAAAAAATGTAAGATAAAGTCCTTGATGATGCAGGGAAAGCAGCTCTACATCCGATCTCTGGTCCTTACGTTGATGGCACTTGGATGATCAACCAAGAAATGAACAGTCTGTACACACACATGACACGACATGAGTCTAGACAGTTTTTATGAATCCAGCAGTTAAGGTGGCTAGACCAGATACCGCACATTGAAAGCTTGGTCCGAAAGGTATTCGATATAGAGCCAGAGGGACAACGCAAGAAACTGTGCACAGCTTCTGAGGTGATGACTTCAACTTGGAGTTTGGAACATAATTCAGTCCAGGGATGGCGCTAACTGGAGCTTGTTGGTTGGGATCCAGAAGTCGCTATTTACAAATGAATAATAAGTATAGCAACAAGAGTTTAATCAGAAACCTACGGATCCAACCCCTGAGGTGTCTCGGCCATGTAGGGGCTCTCTCAACTTGGCTCCTGCTCGATGAGTCATCGACTTCAACCATGCGGGACAATGGAAAAACGGTCTTTAGGCGTCTAGAGCTTACAGCCAACCATGTGGAATGGACTGTAAAGCTTTCGTTGATTGGCAAATAAACGTCTTCACATGAGGTTAGTTTCGATTAAAGGCATTGCGTATATCGAATGTTTTTTTATTATAAAGCTGCTACCACTGCTTTGAATTGAAAAAATTGACATTTGTTGTGTACGATAGTTCGTTTATAGAGGGAGGCCTTAGGCTTTATAATACATCACGCCGCGACAAATAGGAGCGAAGCATGAATGAAAAATATTGCAAGAGAGGGAAAAAATGATTCCTTCTTTAGAGCTTCCGTTGGATGCGCTACGTAAGCGGTTTAAGATACGCAAGAATCATGTATAAAGGAATTGTTCATCTTTGAAAGTTCTATAAAAAAGTCCTTGACAGCTAATGTCTATCTCTTAAGATTGACACACAATAACCTTTTTATGGTAATCAAATTTGTTTGAAAGTAATATTATTTATCCAACCACGATAACTGATATTTACGCGGACGATGTCGAGTGGAACCGCTAGTCCATACATTCACGGGAATGTGGATGATCGACATACGTTAGTAGCCTTCAACTTCCACCGGCTCAGGTCGAAGAAACCAGTTCTTCTGAGCGGATCTTGTTAGTCCTTTAGTTCCAAATTCGGTATAGGCAGTTACATTATTTTATTTTCCTAGCTGGAGGGGAATCACAGATTATCATAACCATCATACTGAGCAATGTCAAAAAAGACAAACAAGAGTGGACCAATTGTACATCCCTGTGGATCCCCACTTTCCATGATGGTCCGCGATGATCTCCCGGAAATTCTTGAAAAATTCATTGCCTAGTCAACAGTCTCTAATTTAATTTATAAATTTTGCTAATTGAAATGGAATCCCCCACCACGCAGTGTTTGTAGGTGTGCCCAAAGGTACGACCCTCAAAAAAGTCAAAATGTGAACAAAACAAAATCCTTGTAATCAAGGTGACAATTCAAACAGAAAGTCATCAAATCAATTCCCCACTGCCGAGGCACAGATGTCTAATAATAGAAAACATTCGTTTGTTTCTTATCCAACACGATGTCCTTCCCTTTGAGGTACACGATGAGTGGAGGAATTCCTTTCACAAATCGCCCCTTCATCCCGTCTCAATGGCGATAGGAAAGTTTCCAACAAACGCCGCACAATAAAATAATTGGTCGTCCGGAAACGCCCAGTTATATTATTCTATGCGTCTATGTGACTTGAATTGCCACCACCCAAATGACAAGGGATGGGAATTGACCTACGAGGACGAAATCTTCTCCAGCAGCCAGCAGCAGGAAGGAACAATTGAAAAGCTACAAACGATTGTTCCCTTCCTTTTGTTTAATCACAAGCACACCACACACAAGTTCGAGTAGGTTCCGCAATTGAACACACATTCGAGTCTGTTCGTAGGTTTGGGTGGTCTTAGACATGTTCCTATTGATGGCTTGACTTGTCAGTTCACTGGAGTTCGTGGAGACAGCTAGGGAAGATTCGAACAGGAAATGTCATCCGCAGGATTATGCTGTTGTCCTTACCGCATTAAAAGAGAGAAACTTTTTGCATTCAGATCCGGGCTGCCGATGTTTGCAAGCGCACCCACTGTTCACTTGCTGGCAAAAGGGAAACTCCAATTTTGATAGTTTCGTGGTATTATCGTAAGTTTTGTTCTCTCCCACAGCCGATGTAGTTTGTAAGTACATACATATTTTGTAAGTGAATTGGATGAACGAATTGTTTCTGGAAATCGAGGACGAATCCAAATCGACCAATAATCAATTCAATCACATTTTCCTACGAAAGGCGTAGGACACACGCAGCGAGTGTGAAAACATATTGAATTCAATATTCCCTTTACAAATGACTTGCTAAAGAAATCCTCACTGGGAATCGAAATGAAATTAAATTGAATGGAGGTGGAATTCATTGGTTTGGTGTGTTTGCATGTGATTCATATTTGATATCTAATCATTCATCGCATACAAGTCATGACTTTCGAGTTCTATCACAGATCCTAGTCCTCCGACAAACCAGTTTGGTCCTTAAAGTGTCACTTACATATGAACATTCGTAGATATTAATTTATCTCGTGGTTCCTAGCTCTGCAGCTAGTGATTTGAACTTGGCGTTCTTTGAGAAGTTTTTCTTGATAGTTGATCATAGTCAGTGCTTCGAGGGATATGTTGGCATGAATGTGAATGTTGTTGGATATGACATTGAAGCACATCCATTGCATTCAACAAGATGGACAGGAGAACTCTAGTCTATTGCCCGGTGCCATGCGCCACTAGCTGGTGGAGTAGGTAGTGGCTAATGACAAGTGAATAGTGAAGATTAACAAGTGCCTAGGGATTCTCTCACCCTGGCTGTGGTCACTAGTTATCGACAATCTGCTAACAGATCTGGGTTTACCACAATAGGTTAGGCTGATGACCTGGCTATTATTATAAGGGGTAAGCACGAAGCGACACTAGCTAGTGTAATGAAGAATGCACTGTTCCAAGCCGTGGAATGGTGTTGCTTAGAAGGATTATCGATTGATCCCACCGTTCTAGTGCCTTTCTCAAGCAAGTTACGTATCAACCTTGAACCCATAATAACCAACAACACCACTCGTCCATTCCAGTGAAGTGCTTGGGGTAATCCTGGACCAAAGACTCAACTGGAATTCACACATCAAGTCAGTCGCAGAACGTGCTACTAGAGCACTGTGGGCCAGTAGACGTCTATACGGCAGGACTTGGGGTCTTTCTCCTAAAATCATACATTGGTTGTACACAATGTTGGCAAGAACCATCTTCACACAGGCGGCCATCGTCTGATGGCCAAAAACAGTCCAGCAGTCAACGGCAAACAGGTTGCAGAAGGTGCAACGAATTGCCACAAGATGTGCCCCACAACAGCTCTAAAAGCTATAGTCGGGCTTCGTCATGAAGATTACTGCCAGATGCGCTATTAAGCTGCAGCTAGGGTACCATTACAAACCAAGTAACCTAACCGGTCACCTTAGTATACTCAACTCAATCCCTTATAGAGATATGTTTCGTACAATGTCAGATACCATGGTCAAGCAACATTGTTTCGGCAAGCTTTTTCAAGTTGACATATTGGACAGTGGAAAGTGGACCAATGGTATCCCAACATTGGACCCAAGACAACATTAGCTATCAAGGCTGCGAAAATACAGATGTGCTCAGACAGTCAAGCAGCACTAAAGGCCCTTTCGTCCAATGTAATGGACTCCAAAACAGTCAAGTGTTGCTATGACGCTTTGCAATTGCCTTGCCTTACACAACAAAGTGAAACTTGGCTAGGTTCCTGGACATGGAGGGATTGCAGTCAACAAATCAAAAACAAAGGAAACGAGATGAACTCGCGAGAGCTGGCTCTGTATCAGTGTTTATCTGTTTATCGGTACAAGTCTGATTAGCGAATGAGAAAACAAACATCGCCTCGACCAGTGGACACATGGTCATGGTCTTAGGCAGTCCAAGAGTCAGGTCTTATTCATATAAGAATACTCCATTTTAATAAGGATAGCTTAAGATTGTTAACAAGCTTCCTTTCCAGCTACTGCATCCTGAAATATCACTTCCACAAACTAAACCTTTGTTAATCGGCTTTGCCACGAAGAGGATGAGACCTTCGAGCACACCATGTGTGAATGTCCGGCAACAATCTGGTTAAGGAAACGTATCTTCCATTAGGAGATACTCACATCAATGGAATTAAAAAATTTCACTTCAAGAGATTTACTATCACTCATTAGGGAAGTGGTACGTCTTTTGTGTTAATTCCAACCCCTCGATACAATAGATCCACCATGGTCGTGGTGTCGTTGCCTACACGGCATGGTTTGCACAATGGAAAAAAAACTGGCTTCTGGCTAGAGGCGAGTGACTGCTGGCTAATGGCGAGTGGCTAGTGGCTAGTAGTTTGTGGATAGTGGCCAGTACCTGGTGACTAGTGGTTAGTGACTAGTGGCTGAGAACTATTGGCGAGTGGCGAGTGACTAGTGGTTATTGGCTAGTGGTTAAATGCTAATGGCTAGTAACTTATGACCATTTGACTAGAGATCTGAAGATTTAATTCCTCTTATACAGTGAATCCGAATCTGATAGGTTGGCTTAAGTAGGGGGGGCTGCCGACTGAAGTTGAACAAAGCTAATGGTGTGCAGGGCTATCCGCTGAAATCTTTAAGTTAGCTGGAGATGATCGGGTTTGGCGCATGCACCAGTTCATCTATAAAATATGGTCGGACATGCATGCGGGCATGCTTTCCCCGACGGGTGGAATCTCAGTATCATTTGCTCGATCCACAAGAAAGGAGACCCTTCAACTGCGCCAACAACCGAGGGATAAGTCTCCTTAACATCGTCTATAAGATCCTTTCTGCTGTTTTGTGTGAATGCCTGAAACCATTCTTCAATGACCTGATCCTGGTCCTTATCAGTGTGGTTTCAGATTGGCAATGTCCACCATCGACCAAATCTTCACATTACGGCAGATCCTGGAAAAAAACCGAAGAAATGCAGATGGACATCCAGCACCAGTCGATTTCAAGGCCGCATATGACAGCGTGCATAGAGACGAGCTATACAACGCCATGTCTAGTTTTGTCATTCCTGCCAAACCCGTCAGGCTGTGCAGGATGACGATGGATAATTCTCGCTGCTCCATCAAGGTCGGTAACTCACCGAGACCTTAAATGTCAAAAAGGCTTTAGACAAGGCGACGCGCGTCATGTGACGTCCTTAACATCACCCCGGAGAAGATTGTAAGAGACTCACACGCCATAGAAGGTAGTTGACCATCCTAACTCTATAACTTTATTTTTTGAGAAAAATTCAGCTAACAAAAATCATTTTCTTCCTCCAGTAGCAAATCTACGAAACAGAATTTACTGTTAACAATGCCATTTCATCCTAATAATTATAGCTGCTTCAAAGACCAATAATGTGTATCTTACCAACAAACACGCTCAATAAAAAACCTCCAAACTCAATTCTTGTAAGCTTTCATCCAAAGGAGCTCCGCTTAATTCTGCAGTCCGTGTCGAAAAAAGACGGACGGCACGAGCGTCTTTTTTGCTCAAAGCATCCATATGCAAAGTGGCTGCTCTTCTAATTTGCATCCCCCCCTGTGGCTTTCATTCTCACAAGCACCACAGCACCCCAGACTGCATTTCGTTCGCGTCGAAGGAGTCACACCTCCGAGAGAGAGAGAACTGTCTCCTTGTCCATCACCTTGTTGTTTGAATGCATAATCCACGTGATTGCCAAAACAAAGTAAGAAGTCCTCCCCCAACAAAAACAAACCAGAAGCTCCCGAATCTGAATTTCATACATGCACCGCACATCCCCTGACATTACGTGTTGCTCATTACCAGCTCGTCGTAATTTACATGAAAAATGCCAGCGGGGTTATTAGCATAAGCAAATTTATTCCGTTGCCAAAAGCGAAAGCCAAGGATGTCAGGGGGGAGACCAACACGGACCTAGACATTGTCCACATTCATGCTGTGAGTGGATCTTCTCTGGGAGTTTGGGAGTCTGGGAGTGTGGTGTGAAAAGAAAACAATCCCGATGAGATTAGACGCTGCCATGCGAACACTCGCAAGTGGTTACATGTGGCGAACGACACGCCGGTTCAAATGTGCTTTGCATGACGCTGTCTATTCCATGCCTGCCTGGTGAGGGTGTGAGAATGTGACACACCCGCCCAACACGGAAGATTACAACTCCCCGTGATCTGAATGACAAAACGAATCTTCCGAGACACGAAACACGAAAATAGGAGCTTGGTGTCCACAAGGAGAGCTCACTGTTCACAGCTATTGAAAACAAATACAATTTAAGGCAAGATCCCGGCTCGTGTAGCGAACAAAATTACATAACGTTTTAATGACGTTATTCCGCGCCGTTGTTGCATTGAATTCGGCTTTATCCCCGAAGGGTAACGACAATGAAAGACAAAGGTGAGCCTCCTCTGATATTCACTTTGGCACTGCCGAGAGATTTGCGACTGACGAGGGAGAGGTGGTTCTGATTTGCATGCAGACATTGAAATGTTGCTTTCTTTGTTCCAAGACAACAATCACAAACATGTGAATCGCCTTGAGGCATTCTCAGGGACGGCCTCTTAAAATGTTTTCTTCCAATTTGTTGAAGCATGGAGCTGGGAATTTGATCCCTTTCGCTGGCATTAATCTGCCAATGATGACAACCAAAGGTGTGAGTGCTGTATGTTGGATCAGCCATCTGTACATGAAGCAAGTCGTACTCTCGTCCAGCACACTCAACCGTAGATGGGCTACCCTAACCCTGTGCGAGCTGCAACCGAGAGAGAGGAGGGAGAGTTTGTACCACCGCCCATCTCTCTTTACGGATAAGTGCCAACGGCGCGGCAACGGAGACACCTTCAATAAACTGGTGGCTCCTTTTTGAGCCTTTGCGACATAATCGAAGCTAAGGTCTAAAAGGGGATGGGGCCGCAGAATATAGTCAGCTGCGACAGAGCCATATCTCTTAGGACTGCGGCCGTCCTACCCTCATCGAACTTACCGACACCAGATGCGTTAGGAACCTTCGCCAAAAGGTTAAAGGAAAAAGGCATTAAGTTGGGGGTTGGGCGTGATGTTAACTCCCTCGCCGTAGGTGAAAGACCGCTGCAAGCCTCTGATATGGAACCCAGTGAACGAAAGAAGGACAATGAACGATTTTACGAGTGGAGGTCCCTTAATATACCAGTTACGGCAGTGGTATACTGCCATAACCAAACATCACCGCAATACAAGACCTGCCTTGCAATGAGCAGGTCAAGAAGAACATGAAAAATGGGGCCGGTGCTTTTACCAAGGTAATGCAACAGAGAGTGAGAGGGATGTTTGTTGTGGATTTGTTCTTCTAGCCACCCTTAGCGGATTCTGGTGGAATTTGCCACGTTGCCAGTGTGTACTTAGATATCGAGAGAACAACGGAGTCGAGGAAGAATATCGCTCGCGGCTCAACGTCGGAAAGCTACCATCCCAACGGACCGCTAAGATCCTTGCCTATAGCGTCTCCCAGAAACTCTCGATAAGTTAGAGACCACCTGCACAAACAAACGAAGAAGATTAGAGGCATTAATTGTGCTGGGTTTTTTCGACTTCGCAATAGAAAAACCTCTGTTTAGTCAACGAGTGTAGGTGGGCACGCGCAACGAAGCTGAAATCTTCTGCTTGGCAACGATGCAAGCTACTAGGAAGGACGGGACCTTCTTCTAAGTACAGAGACGAAGATGAGAGACCGGGCTCCTCAGAAGAAAAAAGAAAGAGCATCAGAAATCCGCCATCGTGGAGATGGAGATTCAATGGGAGACTCCGAAAGCTTTATCAAAGGGTCAGCCATTTCACTTTCAAATACAGTTCGGATGTTAGCCTGGGTTGGGACGAAAATGGACAGAGAGTCGCTGTGACCACTGAGAATTTTGAGGAATCACTTCTACCAACAGAGGAACCAAATCTCACTGTCAGACCGCATGTTCCATGATGGCAGACGATAAATCAGTCCTCCCGTCACAGCTCTACACGTCTACAAGAAGCATGGTCTTCTACTTGAACAAAACTGAATAACTACACTTTTTCTCTAATGAATGCAGTGCATCTTTAATTTATGTTTCCCTTGATCTCAAACCAGACCTTATAAATAATTGTACACAACTTTAACTTTGAGACAAGTTCGAGATATAATCTGCAAGAAACCCCGATTTTGCTTACATTTGCTCCAGTTTCTAATTAAATCCCGCCAAATAAGCAAATTGTCACGCTGTGTGACCAAAATAAGCTGAAAATAGAAATCTCGAGACTGAAGTCTAACAAAGTTGGTGCGCTGTCGGCTGAAATCTTTAAAGCAGCTAGAGGTTATCTATTTGGTCGCATACAATAGCTCAACAATGGTCGTCCAAAAGCTAGATGCAGTCAATTAGGCATTTGCTGGCACTGCAATAACCAAGCTAGGATGACGGCCAGGAAGGTGTGTTTTTGGTGAGATGAGCAGGGAATCATCTAGTATGAGCTGATCTCAAATGACAAAGCTCTAAATTCGAAACTGTATTGACCATCTAAAGGAAGCCATCGCTCAGAAGCTCCCAGATTTGGGTCACAGGAGATGAATTGTGCTTGATCAGGACAACGTCAGGCCACACATATCGTCAGAAGCTCGCCAGAAGATCCGGGATTTTGCGTGAGTTAAGGTAGCTAGGTTTGGTAGGTGGGGCTGCTAGTGGCCACCACACTTAGACTCTGTTGGTCCATTGTGATACCCACAGTCAGACTACCACTGATTGACTACTCCAGTGATAGAGCCGGCAAATGGTGACTGGACCAGCTTTCTAAGCCAGATAAAACCGTATAAGCTTTGCTTTCACTGGGAGTCGAACCGAGAACCCCGCTAACCAGAGGCAGGCACTTAACCAAATATGCCATCCAGTCGTTACTGGTGAAAAGATCGCCTGAAGAGATGCTTGTGGAATGAGACTCTCTGAGTTCTTCGCCAGTAGGTGAATCTCGTAAAAGCCCAAGAGGGCCCAAGTCCTCTCGGGCTAGGAATAACGCCATTCTCATCAAAATGCCAACAAATAACCCAAAAAAAACGGTGCATATTTGACCTACGTCGGGCTATTTTTACGATGGTACTAAGTACAGCCTTAAATTTCATGCTAATGGACTTGTTTTTTTTTTCCTATTATATACTGTCATCAAGGAAGGACACACAACATTGTCGTGTTCGACAGAGTGTCATCAAGGACAACTATAAATTCAAGGTAGTCAGAGACTACAACATCAGCTTCGGCACCAAGATCAAACGCACAATAATTCTTGCCAACCGCCGTTTCTTTGTGGTCAAGAGGCAAGGGTCTTCTCTCGAAGGACCAAGCTGATTTCCTGTCCTGCTCTACGGCACAGAGTCATGGACGAGCCACAGGCGGATGAAGAAGTCATTAGTTTCATCGAGCGAAAGTGGGATCTTTGGGCTACATAATTGGTTGAGGCATAGATCCAACCCGGACTGCAACAACATACAAAGAATGAGAAGAAAATACAAATACAGTGGGCTCCCCTAAGTCGAATTTCAATGGGATATCATGATTTGTTCGAATTAGAGGGGGGTTTGACTTAGGGAGAGTCCTCTGTTCAAATATACATCTCGGACATAACCCAGGATTGGCCTTCCTTCCCTTCAGAGGGATTGTTTTAGCATCCCTCATAGACACTTCTGTAGAAGCTGCAGACACGAGTTAAAAATTGAATCTGGCCGGCACCTGCTCTGCGAGTGTCAAGCTGTACCATGAATAAAATGCAATTCTGATTGTAGCTACGGTTGATATGTCCCTCCCCCTTTGGGATACGCCAACATTTCAAAGGAAGAATTTACGGAACGAGCTGCACTAAACTCAAACAGCAAGTTCGTCATGGGACACCCTTTATCATACCCTGACAGTTCTTGTGGAGTTTCCTTTTAGTGACACACAGTCGATGTGTTTCATGAATTCCCTTTCGCATTTGTTTCTTCAGAATTGTGCAGCTGCTCCCATCGGCCTTTGATAGCATTCCCAACACCTTACCAAGAATGGATGCACGACTCGAAATGTTGGCCGGTGCACACCCAGGCACCGCTTGTGAGGTTGATTTTAATGAACTACCATTATTTCTCGAACGCACTCTTGGTTGTGTGAAGCAAGGCATTTCACGAAAGGCCTGCAATCAGTGATGCTCAATTCTTCCCTTAGGTCCCTCCAGTCATCCCCCCACCCTCAGAATGGGAATCAGTTCGTTTGAATTTCGAACATCGACTGAATACAAAAATCAATAACGGAGCGGAGCCAATACGCAGCGTCCTCACAAAAGGACGAAACATGCAATAAATCTATGCCGCCGACATCTCGCATTACAAAGGGACATCTCGCATTATTTGGGAAATGCCAGCTGTCGTGGAATATCATTTCGATTTGCATAAAACAACTTACAGACAGCTCCGGATGTCGCAAGTACAAAGCCCGCCGCCGCTGCCGCGCCGTCAGTTTCGACAAAGGCAAGGATTCGACTCGAAATGATGAAGTGTACTCTCCGCCCGAGAGTTCGCAAAGTCAGGCCAACACTGAAATGTTTTTATAATTGATCTCATTATGGAATCCTGCGAGTTTCCCATTCCGGCAGAGCGACTGCAAATAATAAATAGAAATTCGCTGATACAAGCTTCCAGCATACCGAGCATCGGCACGTTTCGCGATTAGGGGGGAACGGGCTCCATACTTGTTCCTTCTTAAAAAAATATTTCAAACTTCGACGTTGGGAACGCACGAGTCCGGGGAACGATGAGGTGGGCGTTTTTCTTCGGCTCTTGGCATTAATTTCTTACACCACGACCTGATGAGTCTGAAGCGCTTTTGATCTCATTAGGTGTGTGGGATCCTTTTGATTTTGCCCGTGTCCACATGAGTTCGTTGCAAATTGGCCGACGAGGCCTCTCTCACAAGACTCTGGCCTCGTTAGCCGATCTATGGGGAGCACATTTCCAGGCAGTACGCATTCAGACGGATAAACATTTGATGGCTTTAAGTGGGATCTGTGATTTCAAAGGAGGAATCCTGGCGAATGTCAACTTCAGGCGTTAGACATCCGCCGTGAAAAGCGCGAGTCTTTTTTTTCTCATGGTGGATCTGTTTCCCTAAATAAACATTTTTCGAATCATTCACCGTCTCGATGGCGAACGTGGAGTGAGGATTATCATCGAGTAAACGATGAATTTGCATGAGTCTTAGTCAATCCATGTCGTGTCATATTTGAGTTCGACATCGGGAGTCTGCTGTGCACAAGGTTTCCTTCTGTCAGACCATGAATCATGATTACCTTACTTTTCAAAGACTTTTTGATCAATTGAAACATTTAAGATATCGATTTCCACGAGGTGGCGGCTGGGAGTAAAGTAGCACTCGCATCGGTCAAGCTCCTGGTGAATGGCAACAAATTGACCTGAGAGAAGGTTGGTCTTCTGGTGCTGCATTCGCTCAATCGATTGAAAAACAACAACTACGAGGGGCTTCCCTGACCACCCACAAGATATTATCCAAGCATTTTGTTTGCATAGTAAAAATGTAACAAAGTTGGGTGCATGGTGTGGCGGGGCTTGTGAGGGGGTGGCGGAACATTAAAGTGTGTGCCCTCAATCATGGTCAAATGGGCGGCATCTCACGAGTATGGATATATTAAGAATTTAACTATCGTCCGCCATGAGATATATCTGAGGTTATGCATGTGTGTACGTGGTTTAATGGTTTTTAAGGGAGGCAGACCTTGGCCTTTGGGTGGATGATGGGACGAAAATAAACACAATGGAATATGCGTGGGAGTTTGGAATTATTTTTAAAGCCATCAAAAGGATTGGCACGCCTTCTCTTAGTTCCTCGACTTGATACGCCGATATCTCGCAGACTTGCGTTTTTCATCTTTATTGGCTCTCAAGTGTGAGTCCTTGAACCGACATGACACTGGTGTGTGATCGACACTGAAACAACTTCCCTTTCGCCTCAAAATCCTTGCCTGGACAGTAATGGTCTCACGGCCAAGATAGTTTGTTGACAGCTGTAGTTAACAGCCCTCAAGGTGTTTGTGGCGATACCATGGACTCAAGACAGCATATGCGGCACCATATTAAATGAACAAGGAAACTTCTGTTGAATTCGGGCTTACGTTATGAGTCTGAATGTAGATTTACTTTGTAGTCACTCAACTAGGAGCAAGCTAAATTCCGGTGATTGTCATAATTACGTTGCATACTTCTAGGTAGGTTGTCATACATGGCCTGTGCACGTGGCATGAGATTTCTTAGACAAGCGGACAAGGTGTAGAGAAGCGAGAGAAAGTATAAGAGAGACTGTGTGATGTGTCATATCTGTATATATATACTGCCTGAGGTTGTGGAGAGAAATTAAATGCCATTCCGTTCAGCGACATTATAGCGTTGCTTAGAAGAAATGTTTCAGCAACAAGTATACAGTTCTGACCAAACAAACTCAAATATTTTTGTTGCACAAGTTTGAGAGCTTATAAAATCCATTAATAGCTTATGTACATGTGTGTCGAATTTCGTAAATTGAACAATCCTCAATCCCCATGTAAAGAACTTCAGTGAGTTTTTAGCACGCAAGTCTTTTTTTCTTGGCCTCCAACAGGCATACCATCCGATAGCGGTGACGGCGAGGGCATAGCCAAAACAATCATGAATCATGGTACATAACTCCATTTGCACATTTGGCTCAGGAACGCAAGCCTGACGGACTATCCTAAGATTCATGAAATGCGATCATGTGACATCTTCATGGCGTCCGGCAACTTGACAGCGCGGAGTTGTGGTTCACGTCGACAAGTGTCAGTTCGGTCTTTTGTTTCTTGGCCTCCAATAGGCTCGGCAAGTCTATAGGTTCGGTCAACAGTTGACCACAGATTATGTCCCAACGCACAGGGAATAAAACCACAAAAAGAAATAGTAAAAGGAATGAGAATAAAGCCCGGTATTATATGAGCGTTATTTTAGGTTAGGTTGCGTAGGTGATAGGCAGGCGTCAATAACGTCTCAATTACAGGACTCCTTTTTTTTATAATTTGCGTGTGCTCAAGTGATTGTTAATACCCTGTCCGGGGTCAAGACATAGCACGGGCCGAAGGTATAGAGAGAGGTACCTGTCCACATTGGTCTTAAATATCTGCGGGTTTTAGTCTGTGGGAAATATTAGGCTGGGAAGAGCATTCCATATTCGTGCAGTGCGGCTGAAGAACGAGTCTCTGAATTTAACTGTGCGTCCGAAAGTAGGCGTAAGGGTATACTGATGGGCATTCCTGACAAGACGGGTATTGCGGGTGAATTCATGGAGAGGAGGAATGCACTTGGCTAGCTCACTTGAGCATCGTTTGTTGAAATAACGATACAACACGGACAAGGAAGATACGTACGTCGATGTTCGAGCGAGTCTAATGACACTGCGATATTATTGTCTCCCATAAGTTTTATCGCTCCCTTTTAGATTCTATCAAGTAGGTGCAGGGTGGTCTTGGGGGCACCAGACCAGATATGCTTGGGGCGGATGTACGCCTTATAAATTAAAGCCAAATCAGAAGGGATGAAATATTTCTTGCATCGATTAAGGAAACCTAAACATTTCGCAGCATTTTTGGCGACCTCAAATATGTGATCGCTCCAACTAAGTGTTGTGTTGATACACATACCAAGGATGGAAAGTTTTCCTGTTTCATCGACACAAGCGCCATCCATGAATGACTGATTATCAAGGGTTCGCTTGAGTGACAGCCGACACCATTGAGTTTTAGAAGCATTGAATTCCAGTCTTTTTTTTCCCAGTTAATTATGCTGTCAAGATCGAAAGTCAATGCTTAACATACGCTGCCCTTCCAATTCTACGGCCGGAGGGCGGGATCGTGAGTCTTGGAACGAATATGAAAAGCTGAGGGTTCTGTCATCAGCGAAGGAATGGATTGGATTAGAAGTAGCAGACAAGAGATATAAAAATGAGAAACAGTGTCGGAGACAGAACTGAGCCTTGGGGATCACCAGCATTTATTTAGTGGATATCAGACTTGAAGCCATTCAAAACAACTTGAATTGAACGGTTTGAAAGGTAATTTCTTATCCATAGGCACGCATTTTCGACAAGGGAACTTGATGCCAAACTCTGTCAAATGCTTTAGAAATATCAAGCGCAACGATCTTGCTTTCGTCTGCATTGTGCAAGGACTGGTTCCACTTTTTGGTGAGATAAGCTATCAGGTCACCAGTGGACCTGTCGCTGCGGAAACCATATTGTCGGTCATTAAGAAGCCTCAGCGATTCAAGATGTTTCATAAGCTGACGATTTATCAGCGTTTCCATGACCTTAGAAATAAGGGACGTAAGTGATATGGGACGGTACGAGGTTGGTGACGAAGATTCGCCCTTTTAAGGGGCGGGCTGGACAAGTTCGTAAAGTGACTTGTTTCTGGTCGTAAAGTGACCTAAAGAGTAGGATGGATGAAAAAGCTTACTCAGTGGTGTTGCCAGCGCAGAAGAACACCTCTTCAGAAGCATAGGGGGTATACCACCCGGGCCAGCGGATTTGTGCACGTCGAGACCTTTCAGTACATTGCAACCTTACGAGTGCGGAAATGGATTTGTCCCATGGTGAAATTAACGCTCTCAAGTACAGGTGGAGACATATAGGAATCTGGCAGTGTTGAGCTGACTGCAAAATGAGTCGCAAGCAGATTAGCTGAGCTGACAGCTGGAATGTCATTGTAAATGAGCGTGTGAATTGAATACGAGGCGGAATTCTGTTTGTTTTTTTACAGATGACCAAAATTTTGCTGCTGGCTGAATTTTGCTGCTGGCTCCATTGTCCGCTGGGGGAATGTAACCACTTAGCTGCCAGGGCTCCTTTAACACAGGAGACGATTTAAGGAAGAATGTGTGTATGATTACCTATGCCTCGCCTCCCTTGCCACGTCTTCCTTGCCCCGCCTCCCTTGCCTTGCCGCCTTTTGCCTACAACATTAAAAAGTCGGCGACGAATTTAGCGAGTGTGATAGCGGCCTAATTGGTACTCGCTTTTTTGTTGGCGCCGTGCTAAGCCCTACTGGGATTTTTGTAAGATTCTGAAGGTCTTTGTCTTGGCGCCATTTCAACGAGTTATGAACATCAAGTAAATTCATTAATTTATATGTTTTGCGAAAACATTATTTGGTTGAAAAGAAATAATATTGAATTTTTCAACTCTGTTTGTGCAGACTTTAAAATCGTGAAAAAGGATGCAATAAGTGAATAAAGTTCCTTAATTTAAACATCCTAGAGTCTATGACGCTTTACCCAAATACCCTTCTGCAGTTCTCGTACATCAACCTTGCAAGCATGTGCACACGTAGTGAAGACGTCCAAAGTACAGCGTGAATCTCAAATATGTTGGAACTTTGAGGAAACAGTTCAGATTAAAGTGAAAGGCTGGACGAGGGAGAGGAGTGCTGTTGTTGAGGTGACTTAAACAGTCAACACTGCACTACTAATCAGGCTCAATATTCCATTCGACGTGGAATCAGGTGCTGGGGTGAAAGGAGAAGCAAGAGATCCGTAATTCATTAGAGGCACTGTTCATGGTAAGTGAGAGCCGAACTCAAAGCGTTGGTTCATTCAACACTAGGTTAGGTTATGTTAGGCAAATGGGTAGACAAGTCTTACTTGGGCCCTGCTGTACCCATTGTGATGCCCGTAGGGGCACGCCTCTTCACACGTTCCTCGTACTCGTCATGTAAGTGTGTTGCACAGCCAGCCTGACATGCTAATAAACCTGATAACAGAAGTTAGAGGAATTATTGTTAGATCCTGGAGGTCTCGGAATAAGTGTTCGGTATCAGACTGGGGCTGTGCCAAGGATAGTGAATCCTCTGCTTCTTCTTCATCACCACTGCCTTTGCATAGGAAGTAATGGGTTGGTTCAAATTTCATTTCATGCTACTTCAGATGATTATGGCCAGTTAGCGCTCCAACTACCATCCAGAGCAACTTGTTGTGAAATTGAAGGAGTTTGTCGGTTTTGGCAATATTCAACTTGAGCCACAGCAGCCGAGGCGTCGTCGCAGAGGTGGTTAGAGAGTTCCATCTTTTATTTACTTACTCTATGATATTGCCATTGACTTTCTTCTTGACATCTGCCAGAGGTGGTTCAATAGATTTTTTGGGTTTGGTCGGGATTGATCGGTCTCAGCCCCTTTTCTGGCAAGTTCATCCACTGCCTCATTGCCGCCGTTGTCGCTATCACCTGTGATCCTCCATAGAGTAATCGAGATCTGCATGCTGAGAACTTTAAGCCCCTCACGGCAGCATGCAACTAGCTCGTACTTGATTTCTATTACCGAAATTTCTGTAATGGTCGCTTGACTATGAATTAGAATGGTAATATCAACCGGAGGTGTCTCCAACGTTGAGATCATTTTGGTCGCTTCCTTGACTGTCGGGGCATCCGCTTGAAAAATACGGCCGTAAACAGGGATTCCGATGAAGCAGTGCATGCTTAACAATTTGGTGAAAACGCCCACGCCTGTGCCTTTAAGCATCTTCGATCCATCCTCATAGGCGAGGATCAAATTATTCATGATGAATCGAAACTCTAGTCTGAACCTCAGTGAGATGCGGCAGATGGCCTTCTGCTAATCTGCTGTGCTTTCTGACTCTCTCTAGCCCACGCAATCTCTTCCTGAAAAAGCCGCAGCGACGTCTACCTATCGTCTTCGTTCTCGAACCATTCATGGCAAGTCATGTTGAATTGAGTAGCATTCCCTTCCCAACTGAATTTAAGAGCAACTCTTACGCAAGATGTATCCATGCGAATTAATTAAATATTTTCTTATAATTAACCCATTTCTATTAAAATCCACAGAATTCTCACAGAATCAAATAACAAAGTTTAAATTACTTCCAATTAGAGTACTTCTGCCAGACGGAATAGGGTTTCAATTCAGTTGCATTTGGCTTCCTCACTTTTCATTCAATTCACACTTCAAGCGGAACGGAAGAACTGCAGGCGATATTGCATTCACTCTCTAAAGACGGGGAATTCTTGAATGCATTCTTAACAATACACCGCAGCTGGAGAGATAGAGTTTAGTTTTATTTTCGTTTCTCAAGTTGTTCAGCAGTCCCACCTCGTTATCATTTTCCGCGCTACTATCGAAGTTGAACCTATTTAGGCAGAGTTCACATGTTCACATGGAAAATTCAACTATCAGGGCATTAGATACCTCGCGTCGTCGCCAATCGATATGAGGAAGAACACAGAGAACGTGGAGTGGAGGTATCGTTAAATGAGTTCGAACTGGTCTTTCCGAAGATGAACGAGGTGAACTAGGTCTCCATGTGGTTCCAGCAAAACGAGTCGGCTAGCCACACAGCACGAGAATTGATGGACCATTAAAAAAAGATTTCTTCAAGTCACTCACCAATTGCCCACTTCCAGGTTTCCACGTGTTATGAGTTTGACATCAGTGAATATGTGGGCCTAAATATTGGACCCTCCACATGGACCACTGACTCTCAGTCAACTTTGACTGGAAATCATCTTTAAAAAGTAAATGGCAAGAATTGGTTTATCAACTCACATTCAAATTGTAAGCATTTTCTCAATTTTTGTCTTGAATATTAGAGAATTAAAACCCAAGCGCGTAAGAAATCTCGTTCTACCAACCACCAGCACAAAGTGCACGTGGCATTTTCGTGTACAATGTACATATATATTTGTATGTATGCGTAAATTAGGAAATTATTCTAATTCTTAAGAAAAAAATAAAAAAACAACTGCCTTTGCACTCCCCGACGGGGAATTGAACCCCGGTCTCCCGCGTGACAGGCGGGGATACTGACCACTATACTATCGAGGACTTGAAAAATTCGTGTCAATTGTTTGTGATAACGTGAGGGGCGTGACAATAGACAACCCGATCTTAGAGTTTGTTTCCGTAGGCAACGCTTAATTCTTCTGACTTTTATTTTAGTTGCAAACGTGTGTAAGTCAACATGCACATCCAACGATGAGAGCATGCATTGTGAAGCAGACACTAGGCGAGCAAATTGTCTAGACGCGGCAGACGACACCTACACCTGCTCTGAGAATCAGTCAACATGAGAACGAACGCTGCTATGGCAGAAGTACAGTCGCAGTAGTATGAATTCAGCGTGGGAGTGTGTGCAGTGTGCCGCGTTCAACGACTGCACGCAACAACTGATGGTGGGACTGTGGCCACAATACCATGTTTATTGTATTTAATTCTTAGGCCAACGAGTATTTTTTAAAGAAGAACGAATTGTTTCACATGAAGCAGCATCATCGTCTGTATAACACGCTTGCTTGTGAGTTTGAATGTAAGTCGGGAATGGGCGCAAGCTATTTTTATCTGAACCGAAAATGGAAGAATTTGTAAGCGTTTGTTAGTCAGATTGAATATGAGGTGAGTTGTTGCACAAGTTGAGAATGACATTGATGATATAAGTTAAGTAGACTTTTCGCTTTTATTTAAAAAATAATCATTTTGTGTAAGGGTTAACCTCTTTTTTTGATTAATCAACTAAGACTGAATCTTGTTATTATCCAAAAAAAAAAAAGAGGTCTACCAGAGAGAATAAGGAATGGAAAAATGTGGAGAGGATCAGCTGATTGACTGCAAGTGGATTCATTGCCGTAGGAACGATGGGAACGGGTCAACGTATTCTGCAACGCGTGCAATACATTCGGTTGATATGGATGTGGAGGGGCTGGGTAGGCTAAGTCCCCGGGAACTAAGTCCACTGAGGGACTTAGGGAGTCCACTAATAGACTTAGTTCCCATTAAGTGGACTTGATTCCCATGCAAGGTGAGAATTTAGTTCAGAAGAAAAACTGTGTGGTTTCAGTTCCCTCGAAATGTGAAATAAATTCCCACTCTTAAAAGAGATAATGTTCCGAAAAGTGCTCAGATCCGATTTTTCTAGGAATGTTGTCTTGACATAGCCTACCACATAGGAAGCTTAAATCCAAAGCGGTTCTTATCGCAAGCCACTGGAAAGAACGAAAAGGATATTTAAGAATTGAAAATGCTGAAATAAATAAAATGTTAAACGAAATTAATACAAATATTTTGTAAACCGTAAGCCGTATGTTTTTGTTCGTGCAAATGCTGCCCACAGCAGAAAGTCTGGTGTATTGCATGAGGTGAGTGACTCGGTTAGCGCGCTAATAGGATTTTAACCCTTTTTTTTCCGCAGGATTTAACCCGCTCACGCGACTTCGTCGCTCCGCTAAGGGTATGCCAGCAACTGTCAGGCAGGCGCCTGGAATTAAATTAACAAACATCGCCAGTTTTTCTAAAGCGAAATAAAACCAAATCGGTAATTCGACCTTATTTCGTTTTAAATATGGAAACAGCCCAATTTTCCGATTTGGCTTTGTTTCGCTTTAAGAAACTCCTGTTAATTTACCTCCAGGCACCTGCCTGAGAGTATCTGACACAGTTCAGAGTTTCGGGGCTTTTGTTCAATTATTGTTGCTGGGGTTTAGTTCCCTATTTTGAGTGTGTTCTTAGTTCCCATTAGAAAATGAAGTACGTTCCAACCTTATATCTAAACTAAGGCCCTCAGTGGAATTAGCTCCCGGGGCCTTAGTTCCCTGCAACGGATGTGGACATATTTTTCAAAACTATTCTCTTAACAGTGGAATTAGCTCCCGGGGCCTTAGTTCCCTGCAACGGATGTGGACATATTTTTCAAAATTATTCTCTTAACATATTGCCTGTCAATGAAATTTTAATGCCACGGAAAAATGAGCGTTATTCACACTTGAATGTATTGATAGTCAAATCTAGTGAGAACTCGTTCTTCTCTCTTGCATATACAGACAAGACATTAATCCCATGACTAGTGTGGACTTTCCATTCGACCAATGTAGTCTAAGATGGACATGTCAATCCGGTTCTATGTTCTGGAACAGATATGGGCCTCAAACAATCTCTGGCTTGCTACTTCCACTTTCGCACATCAAATTGGCAGAGCTCTGTCCTCTACTGCTTACATAACATGGTCCAGCCATCTTGGGCGTTAAATCCACAGACCCTTGGCCAGTTTCATGCTACTATGCAATGTTCTCAATGCGAACTCAATGCGAACCAAAGATGGCACATAGAACTGCGCTTTCGAACATATCAAGGACGCCTTCAACCGAATTTCGAATACTCCTCTGCGTCATACAGCAGGAGGAGATGACCAGGAGGAGATGACCAGTGTCTTATATAAAGTCTGGTCTGGTCTGGTCTTTCGAGAGACGGCACCATTACTGGACTCGTGGTTGGCAAGAGTTATTCTGCCTTGTTATTCATACTGTTTGCTACGAAGCCGTGGTAGACGAAGTCCTTGAGTCCATTCTGGCGCTCTGTCCAAGACGTCGATGTTGTGTGTCATTTGGTTAAGGCAGCGTTTTCGACATCATTCATAATTCTTAACATGTTGACTATACTCTGTGTTCTGGTGTATTGTGTTGTGGACATCCTTGACCTGAAGACACACTGAGAAGAGTTCTTCATATATGGCTTCAGGCGAGTACTTCCGATCATAGTTTAAATATTTCAACCGACAGTCTATACGCACCAGAGTCTTTATAAGACTTCAGCCTCGATATTGCTATGTTGAGCTTGGCTGATTTCGTGGGGATGGGATTCGGAAGGAATAGTCAAACATCGTCCGGATTGAGAGAACGCGACCAATGTATGCAACGGACGCCCTTATGGTTGCGTGGAGCCCTTAAAACCCACCTGCGTAAGAAAATCTAATATCTATACGACAGCGTTTTATCTCCTGTCGATTGACTCCGAGGCCCCCATGTATAGATTCTGAGAAGAGCATTCTACATTATGTCTCTGATTGTCGAGACGGATCTTACAAATGACATTGTAGCAGCATCGTCGGCGTAGGCAAGTCGTCTGAATTGCTTGTACTTTCAAGTGGTTAACCTTCATCTTTCTCCGCCTCAGTCTGTGTCCTATTTCACGTTCACTTAGAGGAATTGAAATTTGTACCAAGTACCATTATAAGGCGCATCAAATTCATGAATGCATTAATCTATGTTAACTCCCACCTGAATTAACGCAATTAGGAAGTCATGCTTGAACATTATCTTCTACTCATCTTGCGTTCCAAGAAATTAACGTACTGTGAAAACAATTACACTGTGAAGTGGTATCGAACTTCCTTTTCTTTCAGCTCGCACGCCATGAGAGTGCTCGTAGACAAAATGTAGTTCCCCCAAACTACTCAATTGAGTAAATTCGAATTCAAGTTGAGTAAACAAAAGGCGGATTTGCGCAATCATGTAGTTGTCAATGCCGTCATATCCGAGCAATACTGTGTACACTTACAAGACTACCTAATGTGCTTGCGATTTAATACACGTGCAGAGCTAGTGTTCATAAATTGTGGGCGCTTTGATTGGAGAAATTTTGTTTGCATGTCTGTGGCGTGTCATAGTCAGAGAGGCATCTCATAGTCTATCGAGACATTAGTTTGCTTATTGAATCATATTTGATATGTGTTATGTTTAGGCTTAATGTAACTTTGGGAGCATAAGGGCCATTGGTGAGGGTATTAGGACTTGGAGTCCATGAACATGGATCTGGACAGGTGGGTGGGTCTGTCCGCACGGGGTAAGGTTGTTGATCGATCCCAAGTTGGCGGGATAACAGCAATGATCCCTGTAGATGCACAAGTTGACATAGTGCTTTCTCGCGAGGTTGTGGTGTTAACCAATATATGCAATTATGGTTGTGCGAAGGCCTTAAAACCCACCTGCGTGAGGAAATCTAATTATGAGTGTGCAAGCAACCTCGGAGACATACAACGAAGACGACAACGGACGGACATACAACGACTATCCCTTATGAAAACTCAGCTATCGCAGACGCAAGGCAGCTTGGTCTCGATGACTGGGAGCAGGTTGCCTAGGGACGATTGACGGCAGATATAGCTGAGGCTCAGACAATCGATGGGTCGTTGGCCTGGTAAGTGAATAAGAAGTCATTAACAAAAAGTGCAAGAAAGTGAGTGTACCTTTTGGTCATGCTTGGTAACTGAATGTAACCTACCAGTTGGGTTCCTGGGACTAGTCGTTTTAAAAAGAAAAAATCTGATTTCATCCCTTTTTGGTCTTTGTTCAGACAATTTGTTGCCTCTAGGCCTAAAGGCCTGGTTTCTCATCAATCACTCGGGTTGTGCTTGCGCACGAGTGTAAGGAACTTTATGCCAATTCAGAATGGCCAAGTTTGCGAGGCTCTTTCTAGACAGTTCATGAGCATTGTCAGTAACGCGAAAGAGGTGGGACCGTGAAAATTATTTTGGTCGTACCGGCCGGGAATCGAACCCAGGCAGCGAGGTTGCTTAGGGCTCAATACGTCGCGAGGTTGCTTAGGGCTCATACGGCAAAACCCCTGACTCGAAGGACTAAGGTCATGCTCTACAAAATCTTTGTTGTGCCAGTCCGGCTATATGAAGCCAAGACGATAAGGAAAACTGCTGAGTTGATTCTTGGTGCCTTCAAAAGAAAAATTTTATGTCGGATATATGGTCCCGTCTGCGAGGGAAGGAGAATGGAAGAGAAGACACAACCGCAAACTCAACGAGCTGTACCAGGATGTGGATGTATTCCGGAAGGCAAAGATCTGTCGAATGCACTGGCTCGGCCACATCCTGAGCATGGACAACAATGCTCCAGCTAAGAGGGTCTTCGAATCCGAGCCTCCTGGTTCGAGAAGGAGAGAAAGGCCGAATCTCCGGTATAAACACCAAGTAATCGCGGATACAAGACAGCTTGGTCTTGATTACTGGAAGCAGCGTGCCCAGTACCTTTAGCTCTGAAAAGCAGCTGTCGCTCAGGCTCGGACGCTGCATGGGTCGTCAGCCTGATAAGTAAGCAACGCACATGCCCAGAACTCCACCGCCACCCACAAACAATCCCATTGGCTGGCTACCATAATTTTTCAAGACCTTGTTGATGGTTTCTGGCTATAGCCCGCAGAGTGCTTGAATTGTTTCCGGATTGTTCAGTTCAGTCCTTCACGGTTCCCCACAAAGAAAAAGTCCAGAAAGGGTCACAGCATCGCAGCTCCGAGGCGGCAAATTGTCATCGCCAGGACGGCTGATAAGTCGGGAATTTGGTGAGCGAAAGATCGATTGTGGAGCGCAGTCCTGCATGAATCAGAGGTCGTTCAAATGGATGTCTTCAATTTCTTTAAAAAATAAAAGTCGGTTAGGATGGTTCAGTAACGCCTACCGTTGACCGAAACATTGGCCCCTGCCTCATTTTCGAAGAAAAATGGTCCGACGCTGCTCTCGGCCCCAGCAGCCACATTCTCTTCTGTTCGACATGAGTGACCACTCAGTCTCATAAACTTGTTGCACAAACTATCGTACAGCAGTCGAAATTTATTGCATCGTTTTATCACATAACACTCAAGTACTTCTTTAAGACGAGTCTTCATCTTAAAATTGAATTCGAATCTGCCAAGAGATGCACTCAGCTGCGAATCAGAAAAATTTCGCCTGAATTATTTAGAAGATAACTTTCTCGAAAACTTTTCAGTAAACTGTCAAGAAACGTCATCACATCAAGGAACTACTTTCGGTTCGGGACAAATTTAATAAACTACAAGTCACATGAAGTGGCAACTTTTCAAACACTGTTCCAGTAAATCCTTTACAATGTCCCCGAGTTTCATGTTTAATGTGGATATGCCTCCTAACATTATTCGGGTGCGTACATCTACCCATCGCAACGTTTGCATTAGCAGGAGGAGAGTAACAGCACGCAATAAAATCAGTCACATATACGTTAGGTATGTAAGCCTGCATGTGCCAACTCTTGCGGATACATTGAACATGCATACGCCCACGATAATTTGTATTTTGTCCCATTTTTTTTCTCTTTTCTGCTCTCATCACTGATGAACAAGAATTGATATACGATGTGTGTGAAGAATAATTTGACTCTAAATTAGCCTAAATCGACTCATTTCGTTCCGCAGAGGTATGGTACCGACTTTTTGTCAAGATTTCGAGCGGAAAATAGCTGTGAGTGCCAAAATAAGTGGCGCTACAGTCCGGGGTGGACCTAGACTTCATCCAACAAGCGTCTCCCGCCAGTTCGATCTTTAGCTAGCTGCCTCCAGTATCGCATGCATAATTGGTTGAGTCAAAATAATAAAAAACCGCTAGATGGCCCGCTCTGTGTACAGATTTGGGACAAATTTACCTTACGTTCGATAAAACTAATTATGTTTCACAACGTAAGACTTAAGAAAGAAAAAACAAAAGCGTATGAGAGGAGAAAACATTTGCAGTGGAAAACCTCAATTAAGGGGAAAAGTGAGAACCAGAAATGTATCTTCGTGCCACACGTGCAACCACGACCACATTTTGACAGCCCCTCAGAACTAGCAAGAGCTCGTTTATGGAACTCTGATGCATCGGCTTAAATTCTAGTCACCAGTTTTGAATGCCAGCAGTAGCGCAGCACGCAACGTCAGTCGTTCGCAATTCCAAGCATGTGGCAATGCAGTGGGTGGGGTGATCTTTGTATCGCGTAATGCAGTGAAACATGAAAGAAACCGCTGCACAATTAAAAGCAAACAAACGCATCATTAATTATTGAAATGCGATGAAATTTAGTCTTTCATTTGCATGTTGGAAGCAATTGAAGAATCGCAATGGCGCGTCACAGTAGCAGTGCTTCTTACGTGATTCGCATTTTTCGCAACAAAATCGTCTCCAGTGTCGCACGCCTGTGTGTCCTCTGTTGCGTTGTCCCACGGGTTCGGAGTCGAAGACTCTCTGGGCCGGAGCTGAGTTGTCTTTACGCTCTACATGGCCTAGCCATCTTAGGCGTAAGGTCCGCAGACGCCCTATTAGACTCATGTCGCTGTACAGCCCGTACAGTTCGTGGTTGAATCTTCTCCTCCAAAAACCGTCAACGCAAACAGGACCAAAGATCGCACGCAGAGCTCATCTCTCGAAGATACCAAGGACATCCTCATCCGCTTTTGAGATTGTCCATGCCTCCGCGCCGTACAGCAGGACTGGGATGATCAAGGTCTTGTATAAAATCAGCTTGGTCCTTCGGCTGGCTCTATTACTCAATTGCCTCTTGAGCCCATAGAAACCGCAGGAGTTACTCTGCGTTTGAACTCGGTACTGATGCTGTTGGTACTGTTTACTGCAGAGCCGAGGTAGACGAAGTCCTTGACTACCTCGAAGTTATAGCCGCTCATTGTGACGCTCTGCTTGCGTGTCCTTTCTTGATGACAGCATATACTTCGTTTTGCCCTCATTCACCGCTAGACCCATTTTAGCCGCATCCGCCTCAATGCCAGCAAACGCCTCATTGACGGCTCGCCTAACATCTATACATATTTCCAACATAGCGTGCGTCCTACAATTAGGACGTTAGATGGTAAGATGACCCTAATTTATTATTTATTGCACTTCAACATCGCACTTAAGGCACCTTGTTGTCATTTTTGTATGCATCTCCTCTGTTTTTGACCGACCGAAAGTAGGACGTCAGACATATGTGGGTTAATTTGCAAGTACCTATAGCTTAAAACCACCTTCAACTCGTGGAATATCACACATATGAACATACATACGAATGACTACTGTAGTCGCAACTTGACCACAGACTGTAGCGCCTCCCAAAAGAGGAAGAAGAAAACTGATGTAAGATGATGCAGGGTATTTCGTCAGCAATTCCTTCGATGTAACTGCTTTGCACTACAATCCAAATATGAGTAACCTGTCATAGATTATTTCACAGAACTTACTCAAAGTTGGAAGCTACCACATCACCAACTACATGTTCGATTATAAATCCGTCGTCAGTCATCGGTGATCAATTACTTTGGTCGACGGGGGGTTTTTTGTTAGAAGCAGCGATACAGTCATCGAAGAGTGTGTTCGAAGTCCTTGTCTTATGATCGTAATCACAACGATTAGTGTTTGTGTACACAGTTTTATCGATTGAGTTGAAGTTTTCACGGTCAGATCAACTGATAAGGCGACAAGCGGTAGTATGAGCACATCCGTCAAGAGTGGCGGCAACTGAGAACAATGAACGCACATTATGACATGATGGAACGTTTTGAAAATGAGGAAGATTCAGTTTGGAATATATGTGATTTTTAGTTCCACCTGCCGGAAGGGCTCAGAAGTAGTGTGTGATTCATTAAAACTTTATTTTTTTTCAGTTTTAAATAAAAGGCATAACATATCGCGAATACCTGCTGCCGAGATTAGATTTCTTCGTGTTATGGTGGGTGTTACCCGTCGGGATATGGTGACATTCCGAGGAACACAATGCTGAGCAGCTGCTTCTTCGAACGGAAGGGACTATGCTTCAATGATTTGGTCACCTGACACAAATGTCCCCATCATCACGACTTCCGAGGCGAGCATTGAAAGCGATTTCATCAGGTAGTCAAATGCTTGACAGACCAACGACGGGGTGGTTTATATAATAATAATATGCGTGGCGAAACTGGCAGGTAGCCCTCCAATGAAAGTTCCTGCTAACACCGCAAACATGCGCGGGTGTAGACTATTGTACGAAATCAAGGGGTCTATTCCTTTGAAGTCGGCGCAAGACATTAGTTTCCTCAAGGATCGGGTAAACTGCTGAGTTGTACGCTCTTCCAGCCGGCGCTTATGTTTATTAGCAAAGTTCTTAACTTTATGTTGAAGTGGGTATATTCTAAGATCTCTGTGGATATCGTCTGTTCTGATTTATTGATTAGATTTGATTGATTAGTTCTAAGCACCTTTTTCTGAAAAGTCTGTATAATGTTCATATTGCTCAAAATTGTACGCCATACACCCAAACAGGTCTTAGGATTTGCTTGTATACGAGCAATTTGTTAAGCAATAAGCCATCACTGGATTTCACGTCAAGTTATGCACGTTTCTTCTTGACGTGCTCCTTCCACTTGAGTTTTGCGTCAGGAGTCCTACCGAGGTATTTCGCTTCATTGCCAAAAAGTAACGTGCCTATAAGTAAAATAAGAACTGATTTGCCTTCGCTAGGGACAAGAAGATGATGATGATGATGCAATAAAAGCCAGAAGGCAAAGTGTCTGACATTTATAATAATAATATAATATGGGTGGCGCTACAGTCCGAAGCGAACCAGGGCCTAGCTTCTCAGCAACCACTTGTATTGTGCGTGCTATTGTTCTTTCACGAGTGGAAGGGACCTACACTTTAATGCCGACTCCGAACGGCGAAGTTGAGAAGCTTTTTCTAGACAGGAAGACTCTTTGAGCATTGTCAGTGACTCGAAAGAGGCGGGGCCGTGAATTATCAAAGGTGGTAAATTCGGGTATTGAACCTGGCACCCTCTGCGTAGGAGTCGACGCAGTAACCCACTACGCCACGGCGACCCACGGCTGACATTTACTTTTTGAATATACTTATTTCGTGTAAATGTTGCCCGCGACTATGCAGTACAAGTTCCATTAGGTATTTGGTTCTACAAGGTCTAATATTTTATCCCTGCTTCAACGCGACCAGCATTTGCCTTGTTTCGGAAGTAATGGTTGGGAGCTAGATGTGGTTTATTTACTAAGGCATTATCAAAAACCCTACACTAAATTCCAATTTGCAGATGATTAAGGCAAAGACTATAAATGCGACTAGATGGCGCAGTTGGTTAAATGCCTATCCTTGGTTAGTTGGGTCCCCGGTTCGAGTCCCAGTGAGAGCAAGGTTAATACGCCTTTCAAAGATGGTTGAGTCACCATTTGTCGTTGAGATCAAATTAACTGCACTATCGCTAGAGTTGTCAATCAGTGGTAGTAGTCTGAATGTGGGTATCACGATGGACCAATATGGTCTAAGTGTGCCGGTGAATTCACTAGCACCCCTTCTACCTAAAAGCAGAGGCGTGTTAGGAAACTCTAATGCACGAAATATGAGGGTGGTCCGATAAGTACTTAGCTTACAAAAGGAAGGCGAACATTTTAGAGAAGTGCCGATTTTTACCTCAACATAGTCTCCTTTTAGCTCTATGCACTTGACCCAGCGATGCTCAAACTTCTTTCATACAAATGATAACATGGATGGCGCTACATCCCGCAGAGGACCAGGGCCTCCACTGGTCCTGTGCGTGCTATTGTTCGCTCACGAGTGGAAGGGACCTACAGTTTTATTTTGAACATTGCCAGTGACTCAAGTGAGGTGGGACCGTGGACATTATTTTACGTTGAATTGAATAAGGCAGCGAGGTTTAGTTGCGAAGTGGTCGACGCTCATACCCACAACGTCACGGCCACCACTAACAACTTCTATAACCAGTCTAAAAAATACGTCTTCTGGAATTCTGCAAAGTACGCTTCCGGGGCGGAGATAACCTCCTCATTCGACTCAAATTTCTGCCCGGCGAGTGACTTTTTCAAGTTTGGAAATAAAAAGCAGTCGCAAGAGAGCCAACTCTGGAGAATGCGGTGGATGGGGCAGCAGATCGTATCCTAATTCGATCCACTTGAGTTTAGCGACAGCAGAGGTGTGAGTCGGTGCGTTGTTGTCCGGACTGAGCAAACACTGCACCCATCGCGCAGAAAGCTTTCTCGCACACAATAATTTCCTGCAGGATCTAATTCAAGCGGTCTTTTGCGATACCTACTCAACTCATCTTGGATTTTTGTCAAGTTATCCTCCGTGATAGCCGTTTTCGGGGTACCTGGGTGTGGCTCATCAAAAATCGACGTAAAACCGTGACAGTCGCCATTTAAGGAAAAAGGGCACCAAACACAGCTTCCCTTCGATTTCTCTTCGACAAATTATTGCCCTTTTTCTATTTTATTAAAATCCACTGAAACGTCAAACGCACAAAATTACGAGTCCTATTCGGCTTTGACAGTAGCCGTCTACGAGTATGTACTGCACGATAGTAAATTTTCTTGCGATAGTGGCGCCATCTGGAGCTAAGTACTTATCGGTCCTCCCTCGTACATCACAGTAAGCTGACTGTCGTAACACAACTGAATCATTTCAAGACCTTGTGTCCTTCCATGATCATTTGTCAAACAGTACAGAGTAAGAATAACACTACACTATGACGCCAGTTATGCTTGATCAGTCACCAAACCTATTGATATGAATCACCCCTTAAAAGTCCCATGAAAACTAAAACTCAACTCATCTCGCATCGCTCGTCAATGTACTCGATAGCGAAAACAGCAAAACAAATTAATTTCAAAGTAATCAAAAACCTGTGCTACACGATGGGGATTTTTTCCGAGCTTCGTTTATCTATGAGAATATTAACATATACTACAAGTGGTTAACAACAAACTGCTTTCCCTGGTGATAACATCGTGCCGACGTGTGCTTTTCCTTCGACGTTTTTTCACTTGTTGATATCGGGCACACTTTCGACCACAAGAGGTGCGCACTTCAAATTGGGTCAGCATTTGTCAGCGGACCGAAAAGAAAATCCCCCCGAAAAAGTTATTGGTGAAACACGGTACCATTCACGGGCAAATACAGGCGTATCTAACTGACTGGCTGCCCTGATAAAGTAAAGGTATGAATCAGTTTTCGCATGTTATTTATGTGTAGCCATGCAGTGTGCCCTCCAAGCGCCAAAGATTGTAAGCACTTCGAAGTTCACTGGAAGAGGCTGAAAAAAAAATCCCTTTTGTCGGATTGCATCAGATATTTGAGTAAACAAGATATGCGGTTTATAGTGGAAAGAAAAACGAGTTACGATGTTTGTACAAGTTCTGACCTCCGAAATATCCGGGGCTTCATTCGGCCGAGCAGTGTGCTGAGACATGACACGGGGGTTTCTCAGTTTGTAGGTCTCGCATACAACGTGGTGCCAGAGTCTCAGACTGACCTTCGCGAAATATTGAATATAGCAATACTTGGCTTGAATTGTTGTGTTAATGTTTTTGACAAATGTGACTTAAATTGTCGATTTGATTAGACGCTGAGTGACAATAGGGAATGCCAGCTTTGGAGGATGCCCAAGATGGAGGACACATATAGGCAAGAACGCGCACCAAACAAAAGAACCCTACGTGGACAGACTTGTTGTTCGAGTGCCAAGTTCACCCACTAAGAAAATTGTCGTATACAACAATCACTTTGAACGCTGGCCACTCGCCTCTATTCACTAATCTAACGCGAGATAAAGCAGTCTAAAAATAGTTGACTTGATCGAAAATAGCGCCCACAAGCATAAACTAGACTGCGACGTCAGAGAGATGATTATCAAATGTTTGCTACAAAAACTGACGGATTAGGTTAAGAGAAGATTTAATCAAATTTGCGTTAGGTGCGAGGTGTCTTGATTATGGTTCAAAAACCACGCGAGGCATGGCAGCATATTCGCAAATGTATCCCACTCTTATTTAACTGCACAAAAATAGTAAATATTCTTAGGAGAGTTCGTCGCTACTCTTAACACTCCTCAACAAAAGTCAGGCAGGCATCTATATAGACTGGCCGGATGGCAATGATAGTTTTTTTTCCAATTTTTTCAAATTTGTCAGCAGGTGCTAAATTTAGTCTGCCACGGCATTATGCATCGTTTCACGCAGAATGTGTGATAATTAAAAAACGAATCTAAAGAAATTTCGGCTCTGTTCTGAATATGCAACTTGAAGTGAAGTTAGACGACATCATGGCTTCAATGTCACTCCATTCAAATGTTTGAGAGTGAGTATCTACACTCTTTTAGACCACCAATCGGACAGGCATTGGTCAAAAAAGGACCAAAATACAGTCCAACCTCTAAGTCGTAAGTCGAACATCGAAAGTTTGATTCGATGAATTTTCTATAAGTACGAACAAATTTTATACTCCATAAGGCGACTCTCCGTAGGTCGAAAACCTCCTTACACCGAACTTTGCGACTCGTGATACTTTTCGTGGAAAATTCCCTCCATATCTCAAACTTCAATACTCAAACGTTTGCACAAACGTTTCTGTTTGTAGAATAAATACAAAACGTGGGTGAGTCACATCCGCATATTACAATTGAATTCTTTCAAGTTGATCGTCGTAGAATCGTTCATTTTTGGAGACTTCGTTCAGTAAAAGGTCGTCGAGAAAATTAAAAAATTAAATAATTTAAATAAAAAAAAAACTGACTGCCTATAGACAGAATCGAAAAAGACTTAAAAAAGTCTGAAGCTGTCAAGAAATTTGGTATTCATCGAAGTAAATTATAAATTGAGTATGTGACATCTTCTTTTTTCGGATGTTGCATAACTCGAACTCGACTTATGGCGAACACAATATTTGTTCCCGTTGTTCTGAATGAACCGAAATATCAAAGGGTTTCGTCGAAATGGACAAATATAGAACAGAACACCTGGTTGATAATATTTAACACTATTTATTTAATTTGCTTAACAAAGGGTTACCAATGAATGAGTGTGGGCCTGAGCCTGTCCAAAATCCAGGTGGTCGAGTGCCTCAAAAAATGTAAATCAGCAACCATCAGTTTTCTCGCCAAATTTCCAAAACATTTGAAAAGCGCATCAGGAATGCAGATTCGCTCTCACACATAAGAATCCACAAGGGATAAGTGTGCGTAAAAAAGAATGCGTGAACGCGTTAGTTTTAATGCGCGTATGTGATTGCGTGCGGAAGTGGGTGGTTGGAAATGTGTGTGGAACATGTGGAGATTTCGTTTGCGAACGATACTAGTGTTCAACCACTACGTGAAAATCGCATGATTTATGGTGATAATAAATTGTTGTTTCTATGACATGATTATTACAAAAAATTATGAGAAGAGTAAGTAACACCCGTGATTATTCGACTTATGGAGGCATAGCCACGGCACAGTGGAGTATTTGACTTTCTCTAGTTTGAGCAGGGCAGTTTCTTATGATTGTAACGCTTGCTGGGGTCGTCAATCCGAGGCAGTTGGTTGACTCTAAACCATTATATTTTTACGTGGTGAGGGAGTTAGCCTCACGCACAACCCCCAACTGGGAGGCCAGGCCCTATTCTTTAGCCCTCGGGCGGAGGGTCCGGGTTTATCCGGAGTCGGTAACCTCGATGAGGCTGTAAGCGGTGCCGTTGTCCCTAAAAGTATAGGGATCTTCCGCCGCCATCTCAATTCCAAGGCCCCGAACTGGCCATGAAAGAACCTTCTAGACCTGTGCTCCGAAAATGTCGAAGTAGCTCTAGAAGGACTGCGCACCAGGTAACTCCTTCTGACTGGAGTTTCGGATGCCTCCGTTGGCCAGACAGTTTCCAGCTCCTCCGCCGCCATCCATAAAGAGAGATGAGCCCTGGTACAGGCACACTCTCCCCCCTCTCTCGTCTGCAGCCGCCAACGACGTCCCACGGGGGTTGGTTACCCCATCGTCAATCGAAAGTGCTCGGCTCCCAGATTTCACCACGTGGAGGTGAGAGTAGGAGTTCGCTGATAGAGGCTAAGTGCAGACGCTTGTGCCTGCATGAGACGCCATATCAACGAAATCTTTAAAGCAGCTGGAGATGATCTGGTTGGGCGCATACACCAGCTCAGCTGAAAGATATGGTCGGAAGAAAGCATGCTCGATGAGTGGCATCTCAGTATCGTTTGCCCGATCCACAAGAAAGGAGACCCCTTTGACTGCACCAACTATAGAGGGATAAGTCTCCTTAACATCTCCTATAAGATCCTCTCTGCCGTTTTGTGTGAGCGCCTGAAACCATTTGTCAACAACCTGATAGGTCTTTATCAGTGCGGTTTCAGGATTTGGTCCACCATCGACCAAATCTTCACATTACGGCATATCCTGGAAAAAACCCAAGAAATGCAGATCGACACCCACCACCTATTCGTCGATTTCAAGGCCGCATATGACAGCGTGCATAGGGACGAGCTATACAACGCCATGTCTAGTTTTGACATTCCTGCCAAACTCGTCAGGTTATGCAGGATGACGATGGAGAATTCTCGCTCCTCCATCAAGGTCGTTAACGAACTCACCGAGACCTTCACTGTCAAAAAAGGATTTAGACAAGGCGACGCGCTGTCATGTGATTTCTTTAACATCATCCTGGAGAAGATCGTGCAAGACTCACACGCCAAGACTAGAGGCACGATCTTCGAGAAGTCGGTACAACTCCTAGCATACGCGGATGACATTGAAGCGGTGAATGAGGGCAAAACGAAGTATACGCTGTCATTAAGAAAGGACACACAACATCGACGTCTTGGACAGAGCGTCACAATGGGCAGCTATAACTTCGAGGTAGTCAAGGACTGCGTCTACCTCGGCTCCGCAGTAAACAGTACAAACAGCATCAGTACCGAGATCAAACGAAGAGTAACTCCTGCTGTTTCTATGGGCTCAAGAGGCAATTGAGTAGTAGAGCCATCTCTCGAAGGACCAAGCTGATTTTATACAAGACCTTGATCATCCCAGTCCTGCTGTAGGGCGCGGAGGCATGGACAATCTCGAAAGCGGATGAGGAAGTCCTTGGTATCTTCGAGAGAAAAGCTCTGCGTGCGATCTTTGGTCGTGTTTGTGTTGACGGTTTCTGGAGGAGTAGATTTAACCACGAACTGTACGGGCTGTACTGCGACATGAGTCTTCGGATCCAACGCTTAAGATGGCTGGGCTATGTAGAGCGTGTGGACAACTGAGCTCCGGCCCGGAGAGTCTTCGACTCCGAACCCGTGGGACAACGCAACAGAGGACGCCCGCGTTTAAGGTGGCGCACCCTGGTGGAGAGGGACCTCAACCAACTTGGCGTGCGACACTGGAGACAGCTAGCCAGAGACCGTGCTAGCTGGAGAGGCTTGTTGGTTGAGGCCCAGGTCCACCCAAGACTGTACAAATAAAGAAGAAAAAGAAGTCTCTTATGATTGCTAAGAAGTGGTATGGGTGTGATCGGTTGGATGCACGCCGCGGGTAAGTACACCTAATTCGGTTTAAAAAAAAAAACCCGTGTAAAAAGGGACATTGATCGCATGCAAAAATAGGTGATTGGTTCCTAATCTGTAAGATCTATTAAAATTAGTGAAAAATGACGATTTTTTAAGAACAAGTATTCATGTTTATTTTATTAAATCGCATATATATTTTTACAAGCATAGTTATTAAAGATAAAAAAGATATGCACTCTGATCTTAAAAATAATATAAATTAAATGTATGGCAAGTTCAGGAACTAGAAATAATTATGTTAAACAGCTACGTTGTTAACGAACAGAATAGGTTATTATAAAAATAAAAAAAAATAAGTGATAATCATAAATACAATAAATTTAATTGCTATCATCACCAGTTATTCGCATTCGCTTGCTTCGAACGCGTATACAATCACTATCATCGCTGGAGTAATTTTGAACTGGACTTTCTCTTGCTCGTTCAGCATCTACATTTTTAATAATTAACTCTGTTGTGAGACGTTGTTCGCCAATTCTTGCTACCTCCTTGTATAATTCTTTGTAACGAGCGATACAAGAATTCAGCTCACGTTGGAATTGTGCAGCTCTTTCGACACTGGGATCATTTATGACGAAATGGTGTCCTAAAATTTATTTGCAAGTTGAAGTCCTTCTTGAATTAAATTTGCAGTTAATTTTACAGGTTCCTCATTATCACTGCTTTCTAGAGAGTCAGCATTCTGTGAGGCAAAGTGTAATATTTCGTCTTCGCTAAGAACTTTATCAATCATCAGTTCATCAATCTCATCGAATACCAAGTCATCAAGACCCATCCCACCAACTGCGTGTGCCAAAGCAATTATATTGGGATATTCGTTTGTATTTGGATTATAGATATTTTAAATCGTGCTAAATGAAATAAAATCGTGTAAAAAAATTAAAAATATTTTATTTTCAAACCGTGTTGTATCAAAACCCTGTAAAAAAGGACCGTGTAAAAACAGAATTAGGTGTACAAATTTGACCTTTTGTCATGTTTAAAGAGCCACAGCGACCATTATCAAAAAATAGTTTGGCATCGCCAGATAGTCAACATGACTCATTTTGCGGTTGGGTTTGAGATTGTGCTGCAGCACAATTGAAACCTATCGGTCCTATCTGGTCACCATATGTCCAGGCTGTGCTATTGTAGTCATTGATTGTATTTCAATTATTTTGTTAACAAGATCTGGAAATGCAATGCGAAATACAGCCAAAATTTGTTTTATTTCGTTTTGGTATTCGAATTTGAAATTCTCCCTTATTTGAAGTCACCGTTTGCATCACCAAAACAACGAAATAACTCGTCCCGGGAATTTGTCTTTCAATGAAGCCAAAACAAGTTATGTTGTGTGAGATGACACCGCATCGACATCCGTATCGTTGATTTAAAGCCGATCAAATTTGGCAAACATCTGGCTAAAGCGATGAGAATTGTTGATGACGGTTCGAAACTTCTTATTTTCGTGGAAAGAAATGACTCCCAAACAAATTGCACACCATGCCCATGAAAGGCCTTTCGACCAATCACATGTGAACTTTCTGTTTTCCATATGCGACAATTCTGTGTTTGTTACGTATCAATGGAGTGAAGTCATCGCAGAGCCGTGTCCAGCTGGATTCAATTCTTGGACTGGACTTAATTCTTGAGAGGGTTGATGTCTAGAAGGGTCTAGATGCGAATCAAAATATACCATGATCCGCCAGAAGTCAAACGCAATCGCTGTGGTGACCGTAAAATCCATAGATATGGGCCTTCTTCAGGGTGACCAGATAAGAGCGATAGACAAGGAAATAAAAAACAATAGTGTGCAATACAAAAAGATTTCTAGCTTTATTTTGAAGATATATTCGAGCATGCTGACAGTGCTTCAATCGGTCGGTCCAATTGTTGGTGACTCCGTCAAATATGTGTTCCTTCAACTGAGTCTTGCATGTTGATCAAGATCTCGTCCTAAAGTTGGCTTGTTGGAGCAGACTAAGGACTTGATGTAGCCTCAATGGTCAAGACAAGTCACGATCGGCGAATTGAGATCTCAACATGTTCCCATCTCTACCAGCAGATCGGAAGATCGGTTGTCTAGATCGGAAGACGGAATTCCCTCCAACACATCGTATAACCGCTCAGATTGAGCTGATTTCTACACTTAGTCCGAGCGTCGCACTTGGGTTTTCGGCAATCCGCTGAAAGGTTTTATTTTCTTCAAATTCTCAGTATTGTCTACTGCTACTGCCTTAATTAAAACCGGTCTAAAAAATGCTTGCATCAAAGGACGGGGGTTCTTAGTGACTTGCTCGACCGCATTTCTCTGGAATTTATGCATCAGTTAATCATGAAGTCGTTAGCGCAAACGATGGGAAAAATCACTGAAAAACAAAACGTCTGGGGTGCAACATCCGATGCGATACACGAGTGTTGTTCTTTTAATTGGCCATTTAAACGAATCCAAGTTAAGTACGTGTGATCAGGCGGTCGCGCTACGGACTCAACGGCGAAGATGGACTTGACAGATCGGCGAAGGTAGATATGCTAGAGAATCCAGCTCCGGCACATCGAATGATTGCTCCACATTTTGAGAATTCACGTGAACTTGTGGTACACGTGCCATTCAGAAGACCAAATGCTGTGGCGCCAAATATTTATGGAATCAGTCAGGCATGGATGCGTTCAATATGCAAGCACTTGACTTTGTATCTGATTAATTGCTTGTGTACTCAGGCGGCTGTGTGTACAAGTTTCTGTGATACGGCACGTGTAATACAAGTTCGCTTGCACGTATTCGTGCAGTCACGCTAGAGCTCTACTCCGAACTGTGAGAAAGCGCAGCGGAGAAAATCCGCGATTGAGACAAATAGAGGGTGGAGGAGTCGATTGAGACAAACAGAAGAAGGAGGAGTCAACTTGATGTGGTTGTGGGCTGGACTGATTCAGCCCCAGTTCCAGACTACAGCGCCACACAAAGAAGAAGACTTTTCAAACGAATGTCGCAATCAATTGAACATGAAATTATGTGCATTTCTTCAGCGACTGCCAGCAGCTAATCAAAATCAATACCGATTTGTATTTCACTCGGAAAGATAGTGCCATCAGGAAAGACAAACAATCACACGAATAACGTAAATTAATGTTTGCCCAGCCCTTGATCTGGCCGCAATCTGGCGTTAAGTGTGGCAATAAAAATTCATTCATTATCTACAGTAGCCGAGTACATCCGCAATCATCAGCCGACAGCGCGTACCATTCATGGATGCACACAATTACCTGCTGCCACCGCGTCATTATCGCCGTGCTGTCGCACAAGCAGGTCTCGTGATGTCATCCAATAAATCGACGACTCTGTGCACAGCTCACGTTTTTAATCGCACCGCTCGCTCTTTCGACCGCTGCTGGCTCGATGACTGTGCAAAAATTCTTTAAGCGGCTAGTCAAACACGAACCGCGATCAATCGGCGATGCAATTAAATTGCTGAAACTGAAAACATCTGCTCCCCTTAGCCGCCGATAGTAATTTATTGACTTGCGGCGTGGGGCGTGTATCTGTGGGCAGTTGTGCCTGTGTGCGCGAAATTAGCTGACGGGGGAAAATCACTGGGAAGCGCTTTTGCCGCAAGAGCTTTGCACTCGCTTCGTGTGGACGTCAATTTCCTTCTGCGATTGTAAACATCTGAATCACGCCGAGTCGTGAGAAGCGGCAGTAAACAAGCCAAAAGTCCCCAGCGAGTTGATGTGTGGATGGCAATGAAAACGGATACAGATTCAAACGATAAAATCGGAACGCTACTTCCGGGGAAGTGGCGCTGATGTGTACTTAAAGATTTTTGTTTTCCTGGAAAAGTCTATGCATGTGCAAATGTGCGGTACATTCTTCGGCATTTCCGAAAAACGAATTGGCTTGTGAACGGTGATTTTTGGCGCGCGACAAGTAGTTTTCGGTGTGGACTGCTTTGCTCATCATCTTCGTTCTTTCAAAAGGCGAACAGTTCTTTTGACAAATGTTTAGTTGATCAGAAATGAGAACCCACCTTAAGTGTGGGGGCTATGTTAAGTCAATGAAGTCGATGGTCGTCACGAAGGTAATGCGGTTTGAAGGACCAATTTTTACTTTGGTGTCGGTGGACTACCATATTTAATTTGGAGGCGAAGATCACCTACTTACGTTCGACGCAATTTTTTTTGGGTTCTCCATCGGTTGAGCTTTAACAGACATGTGGCTTTTGACAGTCGTAGCGTACTAAAGCAGAACGTTCTGTTGGAGGAAATGGAATTTAACATTGTGTTCCAATAACTGTTCAGCAGTGAATACGCGGAGAAAGGACTTTTCAAGACTTTTCTTGCAACGGGTGATTAAATGTGTTCACGAGATGCAAACCGACGCGGCTACGCAGCTGCTTTGTCTATTTCGTCAAATCCTGTGCAAGTTCATGGAGTGAGAGGAGTTCAAATCAAAGAGATTCACCTCCAAAACCGCCATACGCGACTAAGTCACATTCTGCACGAGGCACTACTACTCCTTACTGAATTTCGGGGATCTAGAAGGGATCGACTAGATGAAACCCACAATTCTAAACTGAGTTCCCTTGACTTGGAAGGAATGGCATTGTATTGGTATGACATAGAACGCCGAACTTGGGATACCTGAGCCAGTCTGGTTTCAAGACAAGTCCTCCTCAGTGAACACAGCAGATGAGTAAAGTGGGAGCTATCTTTCCCCCGTTCGATCAAATTTGAGTCAAAAAAGTACCGCTGATATATAATCGCTGATGAGTCAGGCATCGGAGAACTCTGAAAAAACTGAAAAAAAATACGCTTTAGAAGTCATTTCAAAGGAGAAGGTGGAAAGCATCCTCCTACAATCACAGTGAATAGCTTGGAGAACTTTGCGGGTAGCTGGTGGCGTAGCAATTGATGTCAACTCCATACGCAGCATGACCCACAGCTGCAGAGAGACGATACGAAGGCTAACTGGTAGGTTGGGTTAGGAATGTGGGTAGACAGGGATAAGCCACGTCTTGCTTAGGTTCTGTTAGAGCCATTATGTATGAGGCTAAGTAGAATGAATGAGCTTAGGGCATTAGAAAGGAAAAGGCCTCGAGAGGAGACATCCAAGGGCATGGGCCAACTATCTACTGATTTTGGCTAAGTACCAGCGTCTAGGGGGCAGTCAGCACTTAAAGGTACCTCCACAGAAAGTTAGGGGTGACGAAGTAGTATAAGCCCCACCCCCTATTCTGCCCAATTATGGATCAGCCCCATCAGTTGATCGGCCGACGATGAATGAGATCGCCAAGACAAAACCTAGCAACTCTATTTCCACCACTGGCGACGATGACTGGCCCACGTCTTACTGTGTACTCCTTGGATGGAGTGAAGGATCAGGCAGATAAGGTGGTACAGCATACAGCACCTTCCTCTAGAACTTAGTGCAAAAGAACCCCTCAAGCAACGTGCCAATGTTAAAAGACTTCACCCCAAGCTAAAAACTCGTCATCCCGATTCCTTGCAGGATAGGGAGAGAATGGAATGGTTTTCAGGGTAAAACTGACGAGTCGACAACAGGTGCAGGAGTAAGGTCCAGTTCCGGAAACCAGAGTTCAGTGCTACAAGGTAGGAGGGCCACGGAACGGATCAATGATGGTTCGACCACGGCTGAGTCCGAACCGGTTGCGGGCTCTTCTGAATTGGTCCCGGCACAGTACAGATCGATTCTTTACCTGGTTTGTGAATGGTTCAAGACGGTTCAATGGTAATTGACTAGCTATCGGCCACATGGTTATGAAGCCGTCTTCCTTTTTGGAGGCATTACCTTCTCTGGATTACTCCACCAGAGCAGGATCACGTATTTGTCTTTGGGGAATAATAGAAACAACGAAAGCGAACGAATTAATTTATTTTGTTCAAGTTATTTGGATAGCATTCCTTACAGTCAAAATACACACAAACATCATGCCAAGATGGAAGGCTGCGTTGATAGCGTTGATAGGCAAGCAGACATCAAAGCTATTGCTTCATTTACTTCATCATCATCGTCATCAGACCCGCATGATCCCCTAAAGGGGTCACGGAGGTAAAATACTCACGTGAGATCTCCAGGCAACTCGATCCTCCTTCCACTCTAACTCATCAGGGGTTATGCCCTAGCGTAGCCAGGCGAGCTTATGGACTTGATCCAACCATCTCATTCTGGGTCTGCCTCCCTTATGGAATCGCATTTCTCGCCCTATCACGGCGAGTAATTCGCACAACAGCACGTAGAAATCTCATCTCAGCAGCTTGTGTCAGCGATCTTATTCCTTCGGTCATTGCCCAAATTGCGTGACCATACGTGAGACTTGGAACAAATACTGAGTTGAAAATCGCTAACTTGGCCGTCCTGATTACAGATCTCCCAAGCTGTGTAAAAACTGACCCAGCTTAATCAATTCTAGAGGAAAGTTCAGTATTACTCCTCCCATCACTCTTGAAGAAGACCCCGAGATACTTAAACTTCTCCACCTGCTTCAATGGGACTCCACTAACATGTAGAGTACAGAACGCCTGCTGTTCTGGAAATTACCACAAAGTCTTATTTATCCACGTTAACCTTCATCCTTGGAATGTGGGCCTTTCCACTTCATACTTCGAAATCGAAACTAGGAATGCAGGACTGTGATAGCGTGGGATGCCAGTTTAAAATTTCCATTATCTGGGTTTAAGGTCGCGGGTACATCCCAGGACATGAGAAGTCCGATGAACTGGCTAGCTACCATGGGTAAGCCAATGACCGTACACTCGCGATCCAAAGACGATTGCCCATACATGTCCTCTGTGATTCACCTAAACGTTTGGCCACCCTCTCTTTCACTCAAGAGGATAGTTTATGTTTATGGTTGTGTCGATTGAGGAAAGGGATAATTTTAATTCCTCGCTTACGGAGGAGGTGCAGATTCCACTACAAGCAGTTAAGGTTAATATCTCTACCCTCAGACTGACAAAATACGCAACTTCAAAGAAAATACCCGTCTGAGCATAAGTGCAACCGATCCAATCCAAAACATCTTCATGGGCGAAGTCGCCATGATATCGCCAGATTTTAAATGGGGGATTAAACCAAGAATGGGTCACTGGATGTATACGGCTGTTGTTATATAATGTGGGTGGCGCCGTCCGAGGCGGACCTGGGCCTAGCTTCTCAACAACCACTCGTGTTGTGCGTGCTATTGTTCTCTCACGCGTGGAAGGGACCTACAGTTTAATGCCGACTCCGAACGGAGAAGTTGAGAAGCTTTTTATAGACAGGAATACTCTACTCTTTGAGCATTGTCAGTGACTCGAAAGAGGTGGAGCCGTGAATTATCAAAGGTGGTAAATTCGGGTATCGAACCTGGCACCCTCTGCGTAGGAGTCGACGCACTTACACACTACGCCACGGCGACCACTGTTGTTAGACCCATCTTAACATACGGTATCCTTGTTTGGTTGCCAGCACTGAATTAAAATTCAGCAAATAATTCAAAGATCATCGTGTATCTGCATCACAGAGGCATTGCGATCCACCCCCACAGCCGCCATGGAAACATTGCTACAGCTTCCTCCCATGGACATCTAAGGGAAGCTGGTAGTCACCAAGGCAGCACTAAGGCTAGGGGAGTGCCACCGCTGGTGCAGTTCACACAGCTTAGGTCATACAGAGATAATCAGAAATGCAAGACTACCAACGCATACAGGTTATATAACACCCGCTTTAGACTTCGAGTTTGGGTTCAAAACACTCATCCCAGACAGAGAAGATTGGGAAACAGATCTGGTAAGAAAACCGGGCTGCCTAGAGATCTACACTGAAGGCTCAAGAACAGACGAGTGCCCTGAGTAGGAGTATTCGCGGTATCGCCGGACATATCCTTTCAGCTGTCTCTTCGACTGCCCGACCATTGTAGTGTATTCCAGGCAGAAGTTAAAGCTATCCAAGAGGCTGCCAGCTTACTGTCGATGAACCCGATAGACGGACGGCATCAGGATAGATAGTCCGGCGGCCATAAAGGCTCTTGATACACCATCAATTAAATCGAAGATGTTTAAACCTTGCCGTCTATTTCTCAGGGAGATAGCAGTTAGATGCAACCTAACCATCTGCTGGGTACCTGGGCATAGTGCTTTTCAAGGCAACAGTAGGTCCGACGAGTTAGCAAGAATAGGGGTGGGACTGCCACTGGCAAATAATCAGGACACCCCATATCCCTCACTCCAAGGTATAAACACCATGTTACTTACAGAGACCATCGACTCCGCTAATCGGAGATCGGAAATGGAAGATATATGTAGGACTGCGAGGCTTATTTGGCCCTCACTAAATCCAAACAAAACAAATACACTCCTAAAACTAAACAGGAATGTAATAAGGAACGTAGAGGGCATAATCACCGGCCACTGCCTTCTCGGTATCCACACCAGAAGAATGTGAACCCCCCTCACGACTACTGCAGAAGCTGTAGAGACGAGGAGGAGGAAGGAACTACGCTTCATCTCAGGCACTTGTCCAGCCCTTGCAGAAACTAGAAATGATATACTAGGCAACTACTTTGTCAGTAACCTCAGGGAAATGTCACACTTAAAGATACAAGACATAGCCAAGTTTATCAGGAAAACAAATTAGCTGCAAATCAGCACAGAAGTGGATTCATCAAACTAGGCCACTAGAATACCATTAGGCAGTCCCTAGGTTTAATTTATTTTCTTTAGTGTAGTCCCTTTGAATTTAAGAGAAGCTGGTGGACCGTGGAGTGATAGCACCAAGGATCCAACCAGGATCTAAGTGGGCCACTACTGCTACACTGGTGGCAATCCCTCTAACCTCACCTAACCAACTGGTTTCCTGTCGTTGTCCCTTTATGAAACGTAATGAGAATGGTATTCTGTGTGAAATTTATTAAATGCTAACCCGTTTGTGAATCATTTAACAATGTTATGCCAACACAGGTGCAGTCTTCTGAAACATTCAAAATTGCTCTCAGGCAACATTGGGATCATTCATAAGTACCCCAGGTTGGATGTAAGGATGTTCCAAAAATACACTTTACAAATAAGGCAACAGAGCTAATTAAGTTCTCACTGAACCATCGCTTCTACCAACATACCCCATAGCTACAGGACCAGATACGAAGTATATTCGATTCAGTAGAAGCCTAGGATATGTCTTTGATGCCATCACTTGCTTGCACCTCCAACATTAACTTCATCGCGAACATGCTCAACTCCATGCTATGGTGTTTTTCAAAATGATCACAATAAACATTTTACAATAAGTTCACGTTCCCCGGGAAACAGACGGAATACCAATCAGTTTCAAATCATTTCGAATTTAATAAATGACTCCTCCCGACAGCCGTAGCACATGCAGGCATCTGGCCTCCAATAGCTTTATTTACATGAAACACCGCCTCAATTCGTGGTTAATCGATCAACCATCTACTCATGAATGACCTGCAGTCAGCCTGGGCACCAGCCAATTGCTCCCCCATTCAATGCGTGTGACTCCCACTTTTGTTGCCCTGATTGTTGGCCATAACTAGACGTTGATTGAATTAAGTTGACGTTCAGTGCAATGTGATAAGTGGGAGCATGTGATAGAGTGCCGGGGATCCCAGGCCCTGATGTAAGAAAATCACATTCCCATAAACAACCTTATAAATACTTTAATTAGCAGCTTGAGGCCATCTCTGTCGCTTTGGCAACTTAATTAAAAATAAATCCTTTGCGTGATAATTATTCTTAATTTACTCGTCAATGTGTATTTGGTTTGAAGACAACTTTAACACACTGTATCTGCGTTGTTGGAGAATAAATACATTACCAGACGTTGGTTAACAGTCAATAAACAGCAGATGAACTGGGTGAAGACGAATAAAGGCAGTTTAGCATTTTTTTTGTTTTTATGTCTTCAACAATATATTGATCATACGGTCTTAGAGAACTAGAAATTGGTCGAGATCCAGTTCTTGCTGAATTCATCAAGCATGTTGTCAGCTAAGTACAATGCACTAAACTAAAAATTCACCCCTCGAGAGTATCAAATTCGGTTACATGATGAAGTCACTTCTTGCTTTGCCTCCTTATTTGGTCTAAAACCTAAGGAATATATTGAAGTGGTCGCCGTGGCGTAGTGGGTAAGTGTGTCGACTCCTACGCAGAGGGTGCCGGGTTCGATGCCCGAATTTTACCACCTGATAATTCCGGGTTCCACCTCTTTCGAGCCACTGAAAATGCTCAAAGGGTATTCCTGTCTAGAAAAAGCTTCTCAAACTTGGCCTTTCGGAGTCGGCATTAAACTGTAGGTCCCTTCCACGCGTGAGAGAACAATAGCACGCACAACACGAGCGGTTGCTGAAAAGCTAGGCCCAGGTCCATCTCGGGCTGTCGTATATTGAAACGCTTATATCTCTGAAATCGGACGCCGACACATGTGAGGTCGTATCCAAGGCTGTTGTCGGAGTCAACTTGTCTGTAGACCTAAAACTCCGAATACCCCATTGGCAATGTGGCCATAGAGTGTGTGTGTGGAGGATAAGGGCATTAAATAGAGTCAGCTTTGTCCTTTGAGACAGGGTCCTACTTCTCTATTGCCTCTTGACTGCATTGACGGTCTCTGTGAGTTCGTTACCGACCTTGATAGGTCAGGTTAGGTAAGGTTGAAGTGGCTGACTGCTGTACGGAAATACAGCATACACATGGTGCTACGACACGGATCAATCACCTTTTCCGTAAGCCAGTTAGTGCTTTTAATAAAGCTGAGAAAATAACTGACTTTTAAACTGCTTAGTTCAGCGAGGCTATCAAAAGAGTAGGCTCCCAGAAGTCTAAATCTACGGGATGTGAGAGCACTACAGTTGCCTTGATAGAACAACAGAGTTAAACACCTTCATCCTGCACCGACAAGATGAGTTTGGCGGGAATGCCAGAACTAACTTGTTTAGCTTGTCCCTATACACGTTGTCATCTGCGAATAGCTGATGCATGCGAATAGCTCGCAACTCTTCTATGTGCTTAAAAAGTAGCCTCCTAACATAACTTTCCTGATTACTGCAAGAGGGGTTGTATCTTATCAAAATGCTGTGTGGGAACAAAATGAGACCTTTGTTCTTGATGGGACTATTGGGCAAGATATATGTGTGAAACGCTGTATGTTCTGAAAACGTTAACGACTGATCTCTAAGCAATTCATTTGCTGATTTTCATTTGACATCTAGTTTTATTTTCAGTTGCGTTAAGTTACGTTAAATTTAGTACATTAGTTGATAAGGTAGTGAACTGATAAAGTAGATTAAACAAATAGTTTTAATTACATAACTCAATCAATTCAATATTGAATAATGGTTGAATTAATTCTCCAACGGGGGTCTAGAGACGTGCATAGATAGATAAATATCGTCGACTCCTTCGTCTCTTCTCTAGAGCTTGTACAGAAGTCATTATAGGATGATTCTAGTCTTGTTGGCTGATTGCCTCTGACGCAGTGTCCAGTTTGCTAATAGACTCTCTGGCTTCTCGTTCTTCTATTGGTGCTACTGACTGACCTGGACCTCAGTCAACAAGCCAACAAGCAGATCCAATTTCGTTGGTCGGAGTCATTTCCCACTTGTGTGCGCCATCGGTTTCGTGTGCGATCTTTATTGCGTTGCCCTACTGGTTCGGAGTCAAAGACTCTTCGGGCTGGAGCAGCCTAAGCACCACATACAGGGGTTGGTTACGTAGACGCCCAGCCAGGCATTTGTCGCCGTTCAGCCCGTACAGTTTGTGATTGAATCTTCTCCTCCGAATCCCGTCAACGCAAACATGACCAATGATCGCTCGCAGAACTTTTCTCTCGATTAGGCCTTCATCTTGCGTTTGAGATCGTTCATGCCTCTGCGTCGTACAGCAGGACTGAAACTTGGTGGTTTTCAGAGAGGGCTCTACAAATCAATTACCTCTTGAGCCCAAAGAATCAGCGATTAATAATAATAATATGGGTGGCGCTACAGTCCGAGGCGGACCTGGGCCTAGCTTCTCAGCAACCACTCGTATTGTGCATGCTATTGTTCTCTCACGCGTGGAAGGGACCTACAGTTTAATGCCGACTCCGAAAGGCCAAGTTTGAGAAGCTTTTTCTAGACAGGAATACTCTTTGAGCATTGTCAGTGACTCGAAAGAGGTGGAGCCGTGAATTATCAAAGGTGGTAAATTCGGGTATCGAACCTGGCACACTCTGCGAAGGAGTCGACGCACTAACCCACTACGCCACGGCGACCCACAAAGAATCAGCGATTGCCAAAAGTTATCCTGCATTTAATCTCTGTACTGATGTTGTTCGTACGTCTACCGCAGAGCCGAGGTAGACGTAGTCCTTAATTACCTCGAAAATTTATCTGTCTCTGGTGCCGCTATGTGCTAGTCGTCTATGGTGTTGTCCTTCCTTTTTTCGTTTTGCCTTCATTCCAGCTCTTGCCCTTTTTCTAGCTACGTACTCTTTAGAGTGCTTTGGATTTGTGTTGATTTGGTGCAGACTCTTTTATTGGCCGGGACATGCTTTTGCCCAGGAGAGACTGTGGGGAGTGAATATAAAGTGCACTGCGACCACAACAGATCTATTGTGGCCCTTTTCTTGATCTTTGACTTGACAGCTATCTCGAGTGATTTGATAACCTTCTAGATGAAATATCCCTAAAGTCTGCTTAATATCAGATCTGGACAGTCAACAAGTAGGTAGTCCATAGTTTCCGCTGATTGTCTGCAGTGCCTACAGCTGTTGCGTTGCTGTGTCTCATTTTGTGCAGATGATAGTAACATCAAAGTAACCAATAAGTGCACTTCACAATAACCTTCGGCTGGTTTATTCAGTTTTAAGATTTCCTTTGTTCTTGATCGTCATTTTTGGAATGCGTACGTTCCCCTTGGGTATACTGGTTGCGGTGTTTAAACGTCCACGTTATTAAATCCATATAAATTGAAAGGTCAATTAAAAGGAGTTCCTGCCCCTTATTTTGCTTGTATGTCTGCGTTTTCATTCCCATCATGGTTCTCATGTTCTGTCGTGTTCAGTTCGAGATCGCTGACTTGAGTCAGCTCACTAACGATATCTAGACCCTATCTCCTTTCGATACAGATGGGAAGATCTTACCACCTTGGACCTACTGGACGAAGCCTCCAGGGCCCTTATTGAATTTGTGTACAAAATCTTTGATATTCTCATTGATAGAAGAAGCCTGCCTCTTAAATTAATCTGAAATTTTACTTTCGACTGGAAACACAGAAGTTGTTCCGTTCGTATCTGACGAAGTAGGAAATACACCTACACCGTCATATGGTTTTCCTTTGCATTCGAGTTGAGTGAATAGCTGTGGCGTAGTGGGTTGGTACGTCGACTCCTACCCAGAGGGTGACAGGTTCGAAACCCGAATTTATCAAATTTCATAATTCACGGCTCCACCTCTTTCGAGTCACTGATAAAGAGTATCAAAGAGTATTCCTGTCCAGAAAAAGCTTCTCTACTTCGCCGTTCGAATTTGGCATAATACAGTTGGTCAACTAGTGAGGGAACAATAGCACGGGAAACAGAAGTGGTTGCTGAGAAGCTAAGCCCAGGTAAGCCTCGGACTGTCGCGCAACCCATATTATTATAGCGTTCGAGACAACTTGTCCACTAACACCATTCCTAGATTTGTGGTTGAAATGTATTCTAAATTTCCTTTCTGCAATCTATGGGAATAGTTTGCACGCAGTGCGAGTTCCTTGATATCGTTCATATCCGAGTTTAAATAAGATCGAAGGCAAGTGTTTGCCAGACCTTGCCAGACCATAACTAATCAAAACAAAACAAACCTGATGTAGTCGATCTTTGTGCAAAAATGTTGATGCGCACACGGGAGGAGTCGCAGGTACTTTTCTGTCCACAAAGTTGAATAAAACTTGAACTCTTGCCTCTTTTACAACAGTACGGGGGATATATGGCGCAAAATGGAATGTGATTCCCTCAGAGTCGTATCAGTCAACAGATCTGATTACTTCCGTTGTGATGTGCAATTCATTCGAGGTTCTCGGAAGCACATAAGTCATCAAGCTGTACTTCACAATATCTTCAAGTCAGCAAGCGGATCTCGGCTGTTTATGAGTTAATTTTGATAGCTAATAAAAAAATAACTATTCCCGAAACATTAAGAGTTCACTCACACCGAACTGACCCATTTTCAGTCAACGACGTATCTGTAGGTAGGCGGCAAAGCAATTCCCTCTAAACTATAGGAGGGTTGCTTCCCACTTCCCACCACAAGGCACGAATTTGATGAGTTCACTGATCATGTTTGACATTTTCGCAAATTTTGTTGTGACTAGGGGGACATTTGTTAGAAACATGACATCCACTTGTGGCCATTTATACACACAATGGGTGAATTACTGTGCTGTTTGGTTTTCCAGTGTTTAATTTTTCACAACTCATCCGTGATTGGTGACACGTGTCAAGGTCAATCGTGATCAGTTAACTTTGCCATTTCAGCATTCATCATCGACGGTTGTACACACGAACAACTCTTACAAAGCATTGAATTTTTATTGTGCAAACTCACGGTCTGTGAAAAATTCCTTGTTTCGTGGACACCGACTGTAACTGAGCCCTAGTGACCAAATTTTCCACCAATTTCAAGCTTTTGGACATCAAGCAACCCACCCGCATGCAAGGAGTGCAGGTTTGTCTGTCAGTGTTAATGACGAGCATGGTTTTTCAAAGTAGACCGCGTTAGTTTGATGTCAACAGCGCCAATGAGTTTGGACATTATTTGTCCAAAATGTGCGAGTGGAACTTGGTCGATCATGGCTAAACGGCGGTATATTCCTAAATCGATGGACCGATGGCGGAACGAGTGCGGTAAGCAATTAATCTCTCGTTGGCCGAGGGATAGGCTATCGTGTGATTTAACTGAAAACAGTGTACTTTCATAGGGATACGTCAAATCATTCGTCAATGCCTACGATTAAATTATAATAATAATATAATATGAGTAGCGCTACAGTCCGAGGTGGACCTGGGCCTAGCTTCTCAGCAACTACTCGTGTTGTGCGTGCTATTGGTCTCTCACGCGTGGAAGGGACCTACAGTTTAATGCCGACTCCGAACGGCCAAGTTTGAGAAGGAGGTAGAGCCGTGAATTATGATAGGTGGTAAATTCGGGTATCGAACGTGGCACCCTCTGCGTATGAGTCGACGCATTGGTTAGGTTAGGTTATAAAAGCACTTGCTGCCCTCGCTTGTTAGACTGAATATACAGTGAAACTTCTCTATAGCGGACATCAGTGGTACCATCATGACTATTTAGTATATAGTATATTTAGTCTAATCAAGTTAAGCGATCGCTTGTGGCCGATAGTAGGCCAGAGTTGTTTGGTAATGAGTGTCCATTTGCGGTTTGTTTGGACAAGTGTTTCTAGCCTTAGCAGATGTTTTGTGGTAGCGATAGGCATCGAGAATGGATTGCCAGCTGGAAAGAGTACAGAGCTTGTACCTTTTCTAGCCAGTTCATCAGTTGCGCAATTCTCTGGAATGTCACAGTGACCCGGCACACACATGAGTTGGATGCTTAAATACTTGGCCATCTCGTTAAGAGTTAAAATTGATTGAGCTCAGAGATTTGATCGCTGCCTGGCTGTCGCAACAGATGACAATATCTGTGCTCTTCTCTCAATATTTATCTTCTTTTATCGCTAATCCTGTACATAGAGTGTTTTCTTTTTTTTATGTCGCAGCACAGCTCTTTCCCTTTTGGATGAGTCTTCTCCTCCTGATGCCTTCAACGCAAGTAGAAACAAAGATCTCACGCTATTGTCCCGAAGAGACGAAAGACTTAATCTTCCTCTTTCGAAATTCTACGTCTAGATCTAGATCTTCTCTACTAATCTACTGATCATAATCTGTTCAAAAGTGCGGAAGTATACGAAGAGACTTTCTATGTCAAGCGGTGTACAGCTCATCTCTACTTACGCTGTCACAAGTGGACTCGCAATCGACGTGGTGCGTCCATATCTTGAGTGTTTGCCGGGATCTGCTGCAGTCTAAGAGTGTGACCATCTTTCGCCACATAGCTCTGTCTCTGGCTTTGCAGTTGACTTTGCTCCTTTTACTGTCGGAACTGGTGTTTGTCTGGCATGCTTTCGAAGCCACATAGCTCTGTCCCTGGCTTTGCAGTTGACTTTGTTCCTTTAACTGTCGGAACTGGTGTTTGTCTGGCATGCTTTCGAAGCCACATAACTCTGTCTCTGGCTTTGCAGTTGACTTTGCTCCTTTTACTGTCGGAACTGGTGTTTTTCTGGCATGCTTTCGAGGCCACATAGCTCTGTCTCTGGCTTTGTAGTTGACTTTGTTCCTTTAACTGTCGGAACTGGTGTTTGTCTGGCATGCTTTCGAAGCCACATAGCTCTGACTCTGGCTTTGCAGTTGACTTTGTTCCTTTAACTGTCGGAACTGGTGTTTGTCTGGCATGCTTTCGAAGCCACATAGCTCTGACTCTGGCTTTGCAGTTGACTTTGTTCCTTTAACTGTCGGAACTGGTGTTTGTCTGGCATGCTTTCGAAGCCACATAGCTCTGACTCTGGCTTTGCAGTTGACTTTGCTCCTTTTACTGTCGGAACTGGTGTTTGTCTGGCATGCTTTCGAAGCCACATAGCTCTGACTCTGGCTTTGCAGTTGACTTTGTTCCTTTAACTGTCGAAACTGGTGTTTGTCTGGCATGCTTTTGAAGCCACATGGCTCTGTCTCTGGCTTTGCAGTTGACTTTGCTCCTTTAACTGTCGGAACTGGTGTTTGTCTGGCATGCTTTCGAAGCCACATAGCTCTGACTCTGGCTTTGCAGTTGACTTTGCTCCTTTTACTGTCGGAACTGGTGTTTGTCTGGCATGCTTTCGAAGCCACATAGCTCTGACTCTGGCTTTGCAGTTGACTTTGTTCCTTTAACTGTCGAAACTGGTGTTTGTCTGGCATGCTTTTGAAGCCACATGGCTCTGTCTCTGGCTTTGCAGTTGACTTTGTTCCTTTAACTGTCGGAACTGGTGTTTGTCTGGCATGCTTTCGAAGCCACATAGCTCTGACTCTGGCTTTGCAGTTGACTTTGTTCCTTTAACTGTCGAAACTGGTGTTTGTCTGGCATGCTTTCGAAGCCACATAACTCTGTCTCTGGCTTTGCAGTTGACTTTGCTCCTTTTACTGTCGGAACTGGTGTTTTTCTGGCATGCTTTCGAAGCCACATAGCTCTGTCTCTGGCTTTGCAGTTGACTTTGCTCCTTTTACTGTCGGAACTGGTGTTTGTCTGGCATGCTTTCGAAGCCACATAGCTCTGTCCCTGGCTTTGCAGTTGACTTTGCTCCTTTTACTGTCGGAACTGGTGTTCGTCTGGCATGCTTTCGAAGCCACATAGCTCTGTCTCTGGCTTTGCAGTTGACTTTGCTCCTTTTACTGTCGGAACTGGTGTTTGTCTGGGATACTCTCAAGGCAGAATAGTAGGTTTTTACAATCAAAATAGTGACTATCATCTGTAAGTGTGCTAAGCGATATTCCATCGGGATACCACTCCTCGGTCATGCTGAAAGGCTGAACTATTAACCACACTCTAAGAATGACCAATGTTCCCTTATATAAACGATATCCAACCCGGATTGGTTGCCAAATAAAATATGAGGAGAACAGAAAAAGAACACACCTACAGCGCATTTGTTTACAAACTAAAAATGGAATTATTCTGATTGTGTTCCAGACGATCCACCTGCAATCGACTCTTTTCTTATCAGAACAGAAGTGTTTATTTACAATAACTACCGCTAATCTTGTCAGACAAAATTTCAAATTCAATAAATTCACTATCATGCCCTCATCTAACAATTATTTCCCCCCAAAACATTACTCAGTGAAACTGGATGGACACTCGAGGGGTTCTTTGAAGCTAAAGTCTAGCCTTCAATCACCAATCTATCTCTAATCGGAGTCATTAAATCAAATTTGTCCCAGTCTCATGCAATTACTCCTCAAGCTTGTCGACAACAACAACGCTTTTATAATAGAGTTCTCTAGCTCGGTCATAGTTGCGCAACACCAATTTGTGTGCTCTAACCGAACCTGGTCTAGGGGGTTTTTCATTCAATTTTTTTATCGAAAAAAATTTGAAAACAATTTTTTTCCATTGATAGAGGCATTGTTTATAGTATTTAATCGAAGACTGCAAATGTTTAACAATGGGAGCCGATAGCCCGAAGTGTTTTAATAATTCGGCGCTGTCTGGGGGATGGGTATCTAATCAATCGACGAATTTCTAGTGGAACCCCCGAAGAAAGTAGCTACATATGTATGAATTCAAATAATAAATCACCTGGATGTTTGGCTAATGGCGTGCCTTCGATATCAGGTTTTCGATATCGGACAAATGGTAATAAAGTGAATAATAATTTATAATCTTGCACTTGAGAAGGGTATCAGCAATGCAATGCATTGTGTGGAGGCATTTTGTACGACTAGGGGGTTTTTTTCTAAATTTTCTAATCGAAGACGCGACGCTTGGCGTAGTTCTAGGGTGACATGAGTGCGTCGATGGATGCGATGAGCCTAAACAAAAGCAAATATTTCTTGATGCGAAATTATGCACTCGATAGGAATACTTGTGTGTACTCAGACCAGATGTACATATATGTCACCTTCTAGAAGACTAAACACCTACCTCGGGTCCTTGGTAACAGACGACAATAATATACCTAGTAAAAGATAAAATGAAAAATAAATCTTATTGATTTACGGTTTGATGATCAAGGTTCCCCCAAGACCTTCACTATCAGAAAAAGATCGATGAAGCGTTTGCTGGTAGTGAAGCCGGGGAGTGCAAAATTGGTTCAGCGGTGACTGATGGCGCAGTTGGTAGAGTGCCTGCCCCTGGTTAGCGGGGTCCCCGGTTCGAATCCCATTGAAAGCAAAGTTAATACGCTTTTATCCGGTTTTCTAATCTGGTCCAATCAACATTTGCCGTTGGGATCAAATTAACGGCACTATCACTGGAATAGTCAATCGGTGGTAGTTGTCTGACTATGGGTGTTACAATGGACCAATATGGTCTAAGTGTGCTGGTGAATTCACTAGCAGCCCAACTACCTAACCTATGGCAAAACTGCAACGTGATCATCCCTGACTCTATGACGCTGATGAATGGACAATCTTATCAGCCGATGCAGTGAAGAGGAACAGGAGGAGGCAGTGCTTCGGGAGAAGGTCTTCTTCAAATTGTCAGTCCATGTGCAACCGAGTCTGGACGAGCTCTGGACTGCGGGTAAGAAATGCGCTGAGTTCTACCAGGAGAAGTTCCTGCCAATGCTGCTAAGGAATCGACAGGGTCTCAAGCGGCTTTTCGATGAGTTTTCCCTCTTCATTCATGTTAGTTTGAGAACTTTTTGGTATGTCTAATCTAGTGGCGGATGAAAACCTTTTTGTGCATGAAAACTGTTTCTATTAATATCTTCTGTTTTCCACGAACACCCACAAGAACTTTTCTAAGGTAAGGTTTAATGACTTTTATCTTCGCATAATGTGATGGGGGATCACAGAGGTCAGAGACCGTAGATCTGAATTTGCAATGGGAAATTTTAGATTGACAGCGATATCATTTTTGAGTAATGTGTAACTTATGTCGGTAAGTGTCTGAAATCAGCATCAGCGAACTTAAGGTCTAGACGACGAGAACAATTGCAGGTGCATTAAATGTCTGAGTGTGAGACCAATCTGTAAGCTCTATTTCACATCAGACTGAGAAGGATTCGGATGAGTTTTTTGTTGAAATTGCGAAAAGCACGCACTTGGGAGCCTATCACGCTCTCAAACTTCCCTGAAGACATAATTGCAACTTCCCCTTCCAGTCGCTCTATGTTGCGCCAACGTGACCATTCATGATAACTCTTAAGACTGCCTCCTCTACCAAATTCAAAATGTTACGTATACGCCACCATGGCCCACCTCTAAAAAAATGTTACGTATACGCCACCGTGACCGTGCATGACAGGTCTTAAGACTGCCTCCATCACCTAATACAAAATGTTACGTATACGCCACCGTGGCCACACAGAACAGTATTGAATTGGCGTCGAAAATTATGCAATGGATGGGCGATGGAGGACATGTTCAGTTGGGTGTGAACCAACTTAAGACGACCTGGGCCGGCAGCGCTTGTTTCCTGATTCAGTGAACCTTCGGCTGTGATTGTCATTACATTTTCTCCCAGATAAGTGATTAAGAAAGGACATTTTTCCCGCTCCCCCATCATCCGACCACCTTCGTTAGTCAACTCTTTTTTGATTGATTCGTTGACCTGTGACCAGGACCTGTTGACCATCCTCGAGCAAATGAGAAATGTTACGTATACGCCACCGTGACCATGCAAGACAACTCTGCCAGCAGTCGAAATGCCATTCCTTGCTTAAATAATCTCATCTCGACTCGATCACTACCTCCTATTAGTCCGGCATTCTCATTTTTCAGCCCACATTGGACTCCTCCCCATTGGCCACCCTCTCTTTCACTCAAGAGGGTTGTTTATGTTGATGGTTGAGTCGATTGAGGAAATGAATCATTTTTATTCCTCGTGGAATATCGCTCAATAGAAGAGACTTTAAATTGGTCATCAAGAGTTGTCTTCGCCTTATACAGTGAAACCTGCGTAAGTTGGAAAGTTAAGGTGCAGGCATTTTTGACCAGCTTAGATAGGTGGTGGCCAGCTTATAAAGGTATCTCTTGTTTTCTGTTTCTCCACGAAAGGCGGAGAAACATCAGTCATTCACAAGCTGCAGAAATTAGGTCATTTACATTTATTCCAAAAAGCCAGCATCAGCATCGCAGTAGGAATAATCCCAGGCCACTGTCTATTGGATGAACACGCGAAAAGACTAGGACCCCTATTGCGAGTGCCGAGTATCGACTGATAATCGCTCGTTGTCGACTATGGATTCTGTAGTTTGATATTGCGAATGTGGTTCGGAGTCGTAATTTGTCGACTTGACAGCAGCTTCTTAGCGATTGAAAATTTGTGGTCGCTGGCTGTCGACAAAGAATTTTTGACAGAAAATGCAAGACAAAACAGAAATGCAAATCGATGGGATTTTTATAATGTAAAGCGATTTTATGTCAGCAAAAATCAAGACATTTAGAAGGGAAATCCTAACATTTCTGTCACCTAGAATCAAAAACAACGTATCTCACGTTTTCTAGTTTAGAGATAATAAGGAACGTTTTTAGAAACACTTTATTTTAGAGGTTGTATTAGAACGCAAAATAGATGGAACGAATTGACTGCTGACAAAATGGATTAAGATAGAAGAATTCATGAATAATGTATTAACTTATATATTTCGTATCCCTTTAAATGCAGGAAATACATTTGATTGCGCTTAACTAACGCAAGATTCATTGCCAACACTATTTCTTATGTTTCATTTATTCGAGAAGGTCTTTGAATGCTTACTTAAACTATAACGAATACAATATACAGTGAAAGCTCCCATAGGGTGCCAACGACGGTCGCAGCACTTTTGTCCGGCTAAGAAAGTTGTCCGTCCATGGGAATATATATAGCTTCAATTGAAGAATCACGGTCGTGGGATATATGCCTCCTTAGAGAGTGTCCGTAATAGGAGCATTCACTGTATTTAGTAAATAAACAGAATAATTATAGAACCTACTTACAGTTTGTCATCTACTTCTAAAGGGTGGCAGTACCCCTTAACCGCCTGCTTTTACGTGCAATTTCAATGAAATCACTTGAAATTTCTTCGCCCGATTCACAACACAACTGAGGCCATTAAATGTTTCATCAATCAATATTTTATTTCAATTTAATTAATAATAATCAATAAATGTACAAACAATTGAAGAACTATCTATTGACTGAGTTACACAATACCAAAATATATATCAGTTAATTGCGTTGATTGAGTTGACTGTTTTCTAACGATTTCTGCAGAAGTTACCGAGAGGGGGAAGAAGAAGAAAGTGTGCAATACCTTCTCTGCAACTGCCCTACACTGGCCTCAGCTAGGAAAGCTACTCTAGGCTCCTACTGCTTTGAAAATCTAAGCGATCTGAAAGAGATATCAATTAAATCCCTATAAGACTTCATTGACAGATCTTACTGGCTGTCGTAATAACCACGCTGGCCCTACCCCTCTCTTTTTAGGCAAGCCCACGTGGCAGTACAATGGGCCTTCCTTAGCCTAAGTGCATCTAAAACCACTTACTACCTACCAACCTACCTATGTCAGTCGATAAATTTGTCGACAATTCGACCGATAATCGACACTAGTAATAGGGCCAAAATTAATTGTCCAATTTTTACAATTGGTTCTGCTAAAAGAGGATATACATCAAGTGGCTTCCGCCAATAACGACTCCGAACCATATTCGTAATATCGAACTACAGAATCGATATCCGACAACGAGCGATTATCAGTCGATAGTCCATACTCGCAATAGGGGTCGTAGTCTTTTCGCGTGTTCACCCAATAGACAGTGGCCAGGGATTATTCCTACTGCGGTGCTGATTCTGGATCTTTGGGATGAATGTAAATGACTTAATTTGTACAGCTTGTGAATGTCTTCAATGTTTTTCAGAAATCAACAAACACCTTTATAAGCTGACCACCTCTCTAAGCTGGCCAAAAATGCTTGCAACGCAACTTGCTAACTTACGCAGATTTCACTGTATAAGGCAAAGTCAACTCTTGTTGACCACTTTAACGTCTCTTCTGTTGAGCAATATTGCATCTGCATCTGTTCACAGTCCGGTGGCGGCCCTGCAAGGTATTCTGTGTTTCCAGTATGTTCGAGTCGAGTAGCTAGGTGCCAGAATGTTTGCCCTGTGCGGTACGATTAGGACATCGACGTCAAAATGCACGCTCTTGCGGAATATAGCTCTCAATTGCTTGTATTAGAGTCGAAATATTGCTACCACGGGTAAACCAACGACCGTACCCTTTCGCGATCCAAAGACGATTGTCCATGCATGTCCTCTCTGATTCACCCGATCGTTGGCCACCCTCACTTTCACTCAAGAGGGTAGTTTATGTTTATGGTTGAGTCGATTGAAGAAAGGATCATTTCATGTCTCGAGCAATATCGCTCAACACTTGTCTGTGTGTATACCGCAGCTGGCTAGTTCACAATTGTCAAATACAAATGACGTACGACGCCATTTGCAAAAATTGTAACCTCTTCCGAGTGGATGATTAATTTTGCGCCACCTTGAATTATCATAAATGTTTGAGCTGAAGAATGTACGTAATGCAATAAATTCATTGAAGTAAACTGCATAATAATTCACATATACAGTCACACCTTCAAAAGTTGACTTTTGGCAATGTTTTTTGTCAACTTTCTAGAACACCCTTTTTTTACTTTTGCTTTTAGTTTTTATCCTTATATGTATCAAATTTAAGCAACCGATGTAAGATACATAACACAGGAGAATTTGCCTAGCTCTGGGACATTTCGATTCATTTTCCAATCTTCTACTCCACTTAGACCAATTTAAAAAAAAAAATGCCATAAAAATAAACCATAATTTATGATCATAATAATGAAATCGGGAATTTCTAAAAATACGACAATCTAGGGTCCCCAATTCAACTATCGCTTTAATTATAAATAGATCTAACTTCTTGCGTGATCTAGTGATTCTTGGAAAATATTCACACAGCGCCCCAGAGGAATTTCTCAAGACCACTTGAAGTCAACACAATCCCTTTTTTTTTTCCAAACCGCAAGCGGAATTGTCAAGAGGTGTGTATAACCGTTTGATATTTAAGTTGAGGTGGAACTGTGAGTGGATGTGTGTGTTAATTTTTTACAAACACAAATATGCAAATGTCACAATCGGCAATGAATTTCGGCTTATCAACTGTCAATCTCTTGACGGATTCACTGAGTGTTGTTGCTTTGTTTCTAAGTCTAATGAGAAAATTAGTGAAAATGACTGAAGATTACCCCAAGCAGGCGAGAATGTGCTCAACTGTTGTTAATCTCTTGATTCAAAAGTGAGTCATAAGTCACGGGCGCCTGAAATCTAAATCTGATGACATAAGTGATTTAAGAGGCGTAGCTCCAGTTGGTTCCCCACCAGTGATCTATGGATCACACCCAAGTGATCCATTCGACACTCCAATCAGCCAGGTCTACCGCAAAACGGAAGATCAACTGCATCCTGTTGCTAATTTCGCATTCTCGTGAACGCAGACATATAATTGGTCGAACAGCCATTAAAGCAATTTATCCACACAACGACGAGCAAAAATTCCCCGCGAAAAACTTGTCTCTCTCCCTGTCGCTTTGTTGAAGCTAAATGTCCATTCAACTCAGATTAAGTCGTTAAAGCGATTAACATAATCGATTCATATTCTGCAACCGCCAACGAGTACACACGCCTTCACGTGTGTCTTGACATACGACCGACTACACGTGTCTCCCATCTGACCGACCGTAACGCAGTGCTTATCAAGACCTTGACGGGAGTGAATACATTTGAACAATGGCAGCTCTATCCGAGTGCGATACATGCGATAATTCACATCATCCCCACGGCATTCCAGATTGATTGACTTAAAAACGTAACACATTCGCCGTAGTGACTTGAGGATATGTTTGCACTAAATTTTGCATCTGTTTTAAAAATACATAAAAAGCAGTAACTCACGCGTGCCGTCCTCGTTTTCATTTGCGTTCGTTTCCTCCAAACCTATCGACAAGCCGCTCTGCGCCCGCGGCGCTAGTCCCTCGCAATCAATTATCAACAGCGAAATACAAACAAGTGCCGTTTCATCTATCGGCACGCCACCAAACGGTGGGGGCCAGAGCGTGGAGATAAAGTACAACTCGTAGCGAACAGAAGAGAAGATTTCACACCGAATTTTTGGGGGTTTCCCTAGCGGGGTCATTTCAGTCCCATTAACGCTTTTGAACAAAAATCTCGCTTCGCCACTCTAGCACTCACACACACAGGCCAACGCGAGAGCATTGAGTTCAGGTTTTGTTGTCAAGTTGGGGCAGGTTTTTTGTTTGATCATTCATTAATTCTATTCCGACGACGGATTGGCATGTAAGACTACTGCTCTTAATTCGGCCAGATTCACACGCTTGTAACGGGCATAAAGTGACGGCAAGCACCTGTGTCTGGCTTTGTGGCAATATAAAACTGCCTTGTCATAATGGAAACGTCTGAGACAACGAGACAAGTTATCGCGTCATAATTAAGTTGTTCTGCAAGTCGACAAGACAGACAGACTGCGGAATCCCACGCAGAAGTGGTTTCAGTCGAGCATGCTTCCGAGGAGACGGGTGAATTTTTGCTTCGTTTATTTTTTGGATTTTACACGATTTTTATTTTATGAGGGTGCTTAATAGAAATACTCAGTTCTCTTGGTTTTGAGTGTGAATAAATCGGTGGTCCATGGTGTACTGCTGAATCATTTGATATAAGGAGTATGTTACTCATCTGAGCAGTTTTAGAGCAATGAAATTATGGAGCTTCAGCGCGAAATGAACTTCCTTCAGTAGCCATTCGCATAAGGCATGTATTCTCTGACGAAGCGAGTGCCTCTTCAGTGTATGACAACTCCACTCGTCGGCTGTTGAGGACTCCCCGAGTATTGGTAATGACTCAAGCGAGGTCATAAACAAATTGTGAATTCGTACTGTGAATTGAACGCAGACACCCAGCGTAGGAGTCAAGTAGGAAGCCATATTTCTCCATCAAAAATCAGAAAACAGAAAGAAGTCAATTTCTCTTATAGAAGACATATCGCGGCCTGCGCATTAAAACTCGTGATAGAACAATAGCAAGCATAAATCCAATGGTTGTTTTATTGGGACCCTAACTTGCCCACATTATTATTATATTATCGGCAGATGTTATTTTATTTCTTCTACTTTATTTGGCGCTACAGTCCGGGGTGGACCTGGGCGTCAACCAACAAGCCTCTCCAGCTAGCACGGTCTCTGGCTAGCTGTCTCCAGTGTCGCACGCCAAGTTGGTTGAGGTCCCTCTCCACCAGGGTGCGCCACCTTAAACGCGGGCGTCCTCTGTTGCGTTGTCGCACGGGTTCGGAGTCGAAGACTATTCGGGCTGGAGCTGAGTTGTCTATACGCTCTACATGGCCGGCCCTCTTAGGCGTTGGATCCGAAGACGCATGACTAGACTCATGTCGCTGTACAGCCCGTACAGTTCGTGGTTGAATCTTCTCCTCCAGAAACTGTCAACGCAAACAGGACCAAAGATCGCATGCAGAACTTTTCTCTCGAAGATACCAAGGACTTCCTCATCCGCTTTTGAGATTGTCCATGCCTCCGCGCCGTACAGCAGGATGATCAAGGTCTTGTATAAAGTCAGCTTGCTCCTTCGAGTGATGGCTCTACTACTCAATTGCCTCTTGAGCCCATAGAAACAGCGGTTGGCAAGAGTTACTCTGCGTTTGATCTCGGTACTGATGTTGTTTGTACTATTTACTGCCGAGCCGAGGTAGACGAAGTCCTTGACTACCTCGAAGTTATAGCTGCCCATTGTGACGCTCTGTCCAAGACGTCGATGTTGTGTGTCCTTTCTTGATGACAGCAGAAGTCCCGTGACAAAGTCCACCAGCCTGAGTCCGTTATCGGATGTGGTGTAGTGCAGGCTGTGTTTTCCGATGACCTTGGCAAAGATGTCTTCCTTACCCAGCTTTGCGTTGAAATCTCCTAGAACGATCTTGGTGTCGAAGCTGGGGCACTGATCGTAAGTCGTTTCTTGGAGATCATAGAAGTCATCCTTGCTGTTGTCATCTTTGTCCTCTGTCGGGGCGTGGGCCCAAATCAGGCTGATGTTCCCGAATTTAGCCTTGATGCGGATTGTTATGAGACGTTCGCTTTTACAGACAAAGCTTAAGACTTTTTGCCTAGGTCTGCCTCGAACAACAAATCCACATCCAAATAAGCGCCTCTCCCTTTTGCAATCACCGTAGTAGATGTCGCAATTTCTCATCCTCTTCTTGCCCGGCCCATTCGACCGCATTTTATTTACGCTAAATAAATACAAAAACCGCTCTGTAGCGCCACCCGTTTTATATTACAATTAGTGTATTTTTTTCTATACCGCTATCGCAAGGCTCTTTTTACATTTAAAACTAAGCCTCGTGCCTCCATGTAGTTTAAAAAATGTGATCTCATTAAACCTGTTTTGCTCTTCACCTTAACAAAGATCACACAAATATTTCAGTTTTCCCACAGGGTCGCAGTTCAAATCACGCAATTGATAAGTAATTATTAGATTATAAAGTAAAGTTTATAAAACAGATAAGACAAGTATAAAGTTACAGTAGACGTTACAACGTGACCAGGGCAATGCTATCACGAAGAAATCAAGTGCTAATTGGTTCCATTAACGAATTGCCAGTTATAACACGTCGAGAGACATATCTTTGCCAGGCACGAATGTGACGCAGGAGAAGAAGAGACGTAGTATGCCGTTCGTAGAAATATCGCGAAATTTGGAGAATACGTTTGTAGACCTTTGTTCACGCGCCGAGACGCAATCTGATAAGATTTGATTTATGCTAGCAATCTAATTGCTGCTCCAGATTGGCCCAGAATGTTCAGCTCAAGTGATTATCACATCTCGGAGGTGCTCTGAGACAGCTGATTGTGACATGGGTTTGGGGAGGGGGTCTGGGATGAAAGCCCTTTTCGACTTGATGGAAGTAAATACACTAATCATAAATCACAGTCCAGATGCTAAGCCCAGTGATGTCACACCGACAATAATTTTTCAGGCAAATACAACGTAAAAATATTTTGAAAGAAGCGTTAGACACAAAACCACCGTTTAGCATGTTCCTAGAATTCCATCGACGATTCGCAGATGTCAACACAACGTTCAGGAAATCGAAAATGTGTATATTTTCATTTCTTGCGGATTAATTAGCAGATTTGAGAAACAAAAAAACGGAGAAACTACAAGTCGGAGATAAAACTGGAAATAATTCAGAAGTAACCGGCTAATCGTTTCGACGTTGGGTAGGTAGCAACAACACCGATGCGATCCCCGCCGTAGCATGGCATACCTTGACATTCCAGACTCGAAAGTGACTCGGGGATATGCACTTCAAGAGGACCATTCGATTAACTCAATTGATAACTTTCCCTCCTTTATGGTCTTGATTTTCGTAACAAAACATTCAAATGGCAATGACTCTGAACGAAGTTTATTCTTGTTCCTTGGTTGGCCATATCAGGTATTTATTCAAGGTTGTTGTCCCAAATGAATGGTGAGATCAGACAAAAAAATCACACAAGTTCGCGTACAGTGAGAAGCAAAAGTTTTCAAACAGGTTTGTACAAGAACCTTTTTTTTATATTTCTGAAATATTGATTGATATCCAACTTGATTTTGGAAATTTTACATTCTGTACAATCTCTCAAAAAAAAATAAAATTTAAATTAATGAAAAAAAAATTATTTTGGTGATAAAGATGACAGTAATGTAGCCACGCATTGCAAAATTAAAATAAAACCTTAAATTCTGAATAAATAATAATAATAATAAATAATATGTTGCGTTTTTCTATTCTATAAATTATTTTAAAATACTGCTACAATAAAATTAAATTCACAGTCGACTTTCCCACATTTATTACAAATTTCTTTTGGGTCAAACGGAAAACCAAGCCATATTTGTATGTCCCTTTAAGCCTCGGGGGCATATGGCGTCAACCAACCCAGCGCAACATCTCGTTCGAAGCTCTGCAACTCTCTCCAACTTTCTTCGCCACATTTGCCGCTTAGCTAACAGACAGAATAGCAGGAAAGGCGTCCGTGGCAAGGCAGATTCCACTGAATGGCTCGCTGCCGAATGGAGTTGTCCTCGCACTTTAGGGTCCGTGAAAACCACTGCTACTTTCTCCTTCGTAAAGTGATGTTTATAGGTTCATGTACAAATAATATAATAATATGGGTGGGGGCGACAGTCCGAGGTGGACCTGGGCGTTGGTAAATTCGGGTATCGAACCTGGCACCCTCTGCGTAGGAGTCGACGCACTTACCCACTACGTCACGGGGACCGCATGTCACAATTGTGTGTTTTAATAGTGTCCACTTAACAGGTACTGCATCCATAAAGTAACACCGACTCCACATTGGAGTGAAAAAGGCGCAGTTTGATTGCTATTCCAAATCATGGATAACCCTCCGAACGCAGCTTTAGACCCTCCGATTGACTTTGGTTATCCGAGACCACATCTCTGAAAAATATAAAACTTTATTAATTTTCTCGAGGTCCTGTCTGGCAATGTTCAAGTAAAGGCTTTAATTTTGGTTGTCTTTAGTTTGGGTCTTTATTTGCATAAGGTTATAGATTATTGGCCTTCAACTTAAAGCCAATGTCCGATGTGAGAGCAGAGAAACACATCGTCATCGTCGTCAGGGTGTTTAAGGTAAGATGCCTTAACCCATTTATTCCATTGTTTTCTTCCAACAATCCTGCGCGTTGTACTTCGCTCGTAGTCGCTAGAAACTATTGTCGTGACAGTATGCACTCTTAATGAACTCCACTGTGGTCCCCAAACTCCTGTGACAACTTACTTTGTGTAAGATGTGACTTAAACCACCTTCCAAGTTCCTTTTTGTTGTTGAGTATTATTCTTGATTATAATGAAATTTTCGTACAAAATGATGTCAAAATAGTGACTTGACTTAATTAGCTAGGGAGATTAATTCTATAATTTCAGGAGATAGGGTGGTTAACATATATTAGAGACTGGCCAAAAAAAGCCCTTAAAAGAGCTTGATACAGTGAGAGCGCTTCTAAAGCAAACCGCCTTGACGTTCAAGAATAGGAGAAGCTCTCGCGAGCATGTGACTTGTGGATGACTTAGATCCTCATACCAACAAAATGGAATTGAATCAAGAATTGAAGCCCACTTAGCATTCTCCGGGACGGTCAATGATGACAAGGCAAAGTATGTGCTGTCGAGCAAGAATCTGTCCGTCACACAAGACCTAGGAAAAAACATCACGATCAACATGCACAACTTCGAGTAGGGAAAGGAGTTTGTCAACTTTGGGGGAATCTAGACAAGTGACATCGTAATAGAGATCCGACGTAGAAACGACCTTGACAATCGGTGCTTCTGTCGGTAGTCGAAGCAACTGTGCTCAAAATCATGTTCTACCCAGCTCTAATTTTACCAGGAGACCAAATCTGGGCTACAAGCACAACAGCAGAGCTTGTTCTTGATACCTTCGGAAAAAAAAATCTACGTCGGCTATATGTAAAGTCCTGACTACGAGGAAGGTGAACGGATTACAAAACACCAGCATGAACTCTACCAAGATGTACATGCAGTCCGGAAGCCAAAAATCCGTCGACCTCACTGGCTTGTCCACACCGAGCGCATCATGGATCCCATTGCTCCCGTTAAGAGAATCTTCGAATTGAAGCCCTCTGGTTGAAGAAGGAAAGGACTATCCAATCTCCTGTATTAAGACCAAGTCATTGGTTAGGCAAGACATCTTGGTATTGATGACGGGAAACAGCGTGGCTCTTACGCAATTTAAACCGCTCGATTTCCGGTACGACGTAAATAGTTTTCACGCCCCATCTCTATCGACCCACTGACAAGTAGTAATTGTGTAGGAAAAGCTTCTCAAACTTGGCCTTTCGGAGACGGCATACGACTGTTGAACCCCTGTACTCGTGAGAGACATTCGCACGCACAACTCGAGGGCTTGCTGTATAAGCTAGACTAGGTCCATCTCGGATTGTCGAGCCAATATGGGTGGCTTCGGTCGATCCGAACAAACGTGCACTCCACAAACGACATCACAGATGATGCTGCATCCTTGGCAGTAAGTGTTAATTAATTTTCCCAGAACAACTAGAAGAGTCTTCGACTCCGAACCCGTGGGACAACGCAACAGAGGACGGGCCCGGGTTTAAGGTGGCGCACCCAGGTGGAGAAGAACCTCAACCAACTTGACGTGCGACACTGGAGACAGCTAGCCAGAGACCGTGCTAGCTGGAGAGGCTTGTTGGTTGAGGCCCAGGTCCACCCGGATTGTAGCGCGCAATGAAGAAGAATAATAATATGGGTGGCGCGACAGTCCTAGGTGGACCTGCGCCTAACTCCTCAGCAACCACTCGTGTTGTGCGTGCTATTGTTCTTTCACGCGTGGAAGGGACCTACAGTTTAATGTCGACTCTGAACGGCGAAGTTGAGAAAGAAATACTCTTAGAGCATTGTCAGTGACTCGAAAGAGGTGAAGCCGTGAAATATGAAAGGTGGTAAATTCGGGTGTTGAACCTCGCACCCTCTGCGTAGGAGTCGACGCACGAACCCACTACGCCACGGCGACCCACAGAAGAAAACAACTCGGCTTAAAATTCCTGCCTCAAGGTCTAAAATACTCTTGTTTTGCAAGTCCTGCGTGAAAGGAGCTAAAAGGTGGAGGATAAGAAAAACAGCACAGAAGGAAGTGGAAAGACCGCAGCTTCGGTATGGAGAACCAAGGAAGTCATCGCGAACGCAAGCCATCTTGATGATTGGAAGCAACGTGGTCAGTTCCATCAACGATGGAAGGTATCTATTGATTAGGCTGAAGCAGTATATGAGTTGTAAGCCTGGCAGCAACTAAATAAGCAAAAGAATGGGGTTTCACCTGATTTTTGTGGAGTTGTTGTTGACTCCCAAATAAACAATAGGATACTCAAAATACAGTGCAACCTCTGGAACTTCAAACCCCTCGGGTAATTGTAAATATCGAGTTTCTGTCTTTTTGAAACGTTGCAATTATTGCTTCAATAATGATAAAAAATTAAATTCAGCTGTTGCGTGAATCGGGAACGTACTGTATGACTTTTTGTTGCCTGGCGCAGTGGATAGGCGCCTCCAGTGACTTCTAAACAAGTGGCAGAATTTGAATCATTGTTACGATGTACGTGGAAATTTGATCCAAAGACCTACTCCACTACGCACCATCGTCAAGAGAAACCCTTTATTCAACAGATCACTTTACCAAAGCCATTCCTTCAGACACACCCAAAAATTCTGAAAATAGAATTTCACTATTTTTAGCAAGCGTCCGTATCACTAGACACAAACGAATTAATTTGAATTCAAGTTCATAATTTACAAATTGATCTTTTCGAAAGTATAATTTTTTTTTTTGTTTATGAATTCCAAGAGGGAACCCCCAAAAATTCAAGCACGCACACAGGTGAGTCTGGCATACACACACGAGTCTAGTCGAAGGTGTTGGTGTGATCAATGAGGCCATCTCGTGATGGTGGCAATATCTCATCTGATGATTGAATGAAAACAAAATTATCGCTCGGAAATCAAGCAATGACAAGAATCGATGGTATTTTTTGGTGTTTCTTAAAAGATTTTGGTGTTCACAATACAATTTGTTCGTCGCATTTCGACACCAAAAGCGAAAGTGTAGTCGCTGTGCCCTCCTTGACACGTAAGGAAAATGCATCAGCATTATTGTAATAGAACCCGCGCCACAAATTCCAATGCAGTCAGTCAGTGACATGGAAACTGCTTCCTAACTATGTCTGATGACAGTGCAAAAAAAAAGTCATGACCACAAGTTCACTGAACGTCAAGACTCACATACGTGGACACCCAGTTTCTAGAAGCAACCGAGAAGTGCTGACTAGGTTTTCAATCATTCTCTTTTCATGATCTCCCCATGAACCTGAAATGGGCAGACACTGGCGTAAAAGGAAAACCACAGCGATATTGTCTACATAACCCACGATAACTAACCCGAATCGATGCGTGTGACTTGTCAATCATCATCTCCATGACGACACAAGCAAACGCAGATTCCCTCGATCAACAAAGCGCACTCCCAAGGCGCCCGTCTACAACGTTCCACAAGAAATCCGAACATCACATCGCATCACAGCGTTGTTTATCTAAACTCCACTTATCATTCAACACGCACAATCAACACGCCGCCAGCACTTCCCCATTAGGTATGTACGGGTGAAAAATCGTTTTATTATCATTCTCTGTAGAAAATGCGAACAAACGGAAAACGAAAACACGACAGCCGAGTCGAGAGATAAATTGCGAAAGCCCTCCGCCAGTGTGTACGCCCTCGGATACGCGAACAAAAAAAAATAGAAACACAAACACACAAAATCTAGCAAAACCACCAAAAAATCGCCGCACAATAGGTTGAGAGATTCGTTGCCAAAACCCCCGAATCGGAGAGCTTTCCAACGCTTCCACAGCTGATAGTGTCTATAAAACAATCGCAGCCGTATCGTCAGTCATTCATTCACACAGCGAACCTCATCGGAGGTGGTCGCTTACGGAGTAAACAAGAAAACAGAGAACCCCGCCGCAAAGCTCTCTCGCTTTGCGATTCACACAGCAAGCACACAATCAAATACGTGTAAACCACCGCGCCGCGCTAAGTCGCTTTCGTGCTGGAAATCAAAGCAATTAAAAGAAGATACGCGCTTCAAGCAAACAAGCAAAATGGGTGTACCGATAGTGGATAAAGACAATGTGGCGCCCAAGAAGGACAGTGAACCTAGTGAAAAGCAGTCCCGATCCGAAGCGAAGCCAAGAAAGGATCTGATTGGCAACTGCAAGGAGTTTCGGATAGACTGCAACAAGAACGCCCTCCGGATAATCGGCAACGGCAACAAGATCCGCATCAACCAGAATTCCGGCGCCCTTGACATCATCGGCAACGGCACGCGAGTAAAGATCACCAACAACAGCGGCGTGATCAGGTACACGGGCAACAGTGGCCGCATCTACCTGGGCAGTGAGTCATCAGAGCAGGATGTGGACTACATTGGCTGCAATGGATTACTGAAGGTGGTCAACGCCACAGAACTGCGCGCCAGCACGCATTCGTCCACCGATCGTCAGGAGAAGTGCAAATCATCCTCCTCCACGTACTCGTCGTCCTCGTGCAGCGACACAGAGAGTGGGAGGAAGCACAGCAGCACCACATCGACAAGTTCAACGTCATCGTTCAACATCAAGAACAACATTTCACTGCCAAACCTCACGCGCACAGGCTGCCGCAAGTCGACCAACATCACGAATTGCATCAACTTCTCCAGCAGCACCGGCGACATCATCATCAAGAACGCAATCAACGTTTGCATCTGAAGCTGCCTGCGCGCCTGCACACGCGCCATGTGAGACTGCCTTGCCGACATCATATTGCCCCTCATTCTAACAGTTAAATGTGATCAATGTTCAATGTTCCTAACCTAAGAATTAAATCTAAAGTTAGTTCGCTCGTTCGCCCCCATTGTAAACGTGAAAGTATTCCCCCACTTAATTTATAAACCTAGATCCTAAGTGAAACCTAAGTTATTTGTGAAGATGCAGTCGTTTGTGTCATTCTGTGAATGAGAACAAGAAATAAATATGACTTCATTTTGAACTGAATGTAATCAACGAGCTTTTCTCATTTTCTGTTCTATTAACTGCGAGCGGTGCGGAATGCGCGATTGGGGGATCATTGAGGTCAATCGGTGTCCCCCGGACTGGCGAATTATGCACGGCGGGGGGACTTTTTTTCGGCTAATCGAATCTGTACTTTTTTTTTCGTGATGAACGGCCCAGTCATCGGCGATGAGGCAAATCTTCAGGAATCGATTATTCTTGAGTAGAGGTTGAGGGAAACACTTTTTGTGCTCTGAGGAATTTAGCGCGGAAGCTGGGATTTAACCTCCGTGGGAAGTTTAGCTCTTCCCGGGGTTTCTAGTGGGATGGCTACGAAGGGGAACTCTTGTAAATAAGGTCGAGATCTGTTGAAATCCAACGAGTCGTATGTACTTTAGAGATAAGCAACAGGGCCGTGAAATAATGGTTTTTAAATTTCAAATATTTAATGAATCCGTTCTTTTTTGAATATTCATCTCACAGTCATAGACACCAGCCTGACAATTGTCGTCGTACCCTTAGAAGTGGGACGAAGTCTGGTGAATGAGTACACCACCCTGAAAGGGAGGAAATCGTACGAAACACTCCCACTATTGGTAGGCGATTGGGCTCAAATACGCAACAAGATAATGTTGTGCCACCATTAGATTGACATCTTTTGACTCTTTTTGTGTCCATTCCGAATTTCGGCATCACTTTGCACATAGAACAAAACATGAACTCGTTTATGTGCGAGTCATACCCGCAAGCAAAGGGTTCCGTTCCTCTTAATTATTTATGACAATGAACTCATTTCATTTCATGATCTTTCGTGATACTAACTTATGAAAACCGAAAATGAACTACGAACGTCAGCCCAAATCAACGTTCATACCTTCTCATCAAACACTCTGCAGTCATACCAGACGTTTGTTGGCGGTGTTTACAGTCGAGTGCAAATTAATTGGAACAAACGAAATTTTCAAATTCAATCTTTCCAGACAGGACGTCTGCGTTGATGGTTATTGGAGAAGAAGATTCAACCACGAACTGTACGGGCTGTACAGCGGCTTCAGCCTAGTCAGGGGTCTACGGATTCAACGTCTACGATGGCTGGGCCATGTAGGGCGCTTGGACAACACTTTTCCAGACCGAAGAGTCTTCGACTCCGAACCAGTGGGACAACGCAATAGAGGACGCCCACGGAACCGATTGCGCACCCAGGTGGAGAAGGTCCTCAATCAACTTCGTGTGCGCAGTTGGAGACAGGTGGCTAAAAATCGTGACGGCTGGAGAGGCTTACTGGTTGAGGTCCAGCGCCACTAGAAGAAGAAATGACATTTTCAGTATATTATGCTTTGCTCCGATGGAACCAATATTTGTGTCAAAACTTAAGCCTATTTGATCATATTTCGTCATGACCTTCTTCAGACTTCAAATACCTCAATACCATGACATAAGGGGAAGGAAGTTTGGCGCTTGAACATTATGGCCAGGTCGGAGTTGTTCATGTGGACTTTTTCTCATAACATTTACCTATTCATTTACATTTTTATATCCCTGAACCTCAAAGTGACTCCCGTCCGAAAAATCTACTTTTTTCCAATTTTCTACTTCTTAGCCCATTGTAGCTTTTTTTTTTCTTCACTGTGTCCATCAGAAGTTGCTTTTCAAAGGGTTTGGTTATTTTCGCCTCACTTCCAGAAGTCGCCTCACTTCCTCGTCTCTCTTATCCACTCCCGTTGAATGTCAAAACTTATCTTATCAGAGGCCATTAGAGCGTTTCATATGAAAACCTTGACCAAAACCCATGAAACTAAACCATCAAAACGTGAACAAATTTGCTTGTCCCAATTATTATCCGCGGCCGTAGCGTTGTGGGTATGTCTGTCAACCCCTACGGAACTGACCCTCATTGCCTGGGTTCAATTCCCAGTACGATCAAAATAATTTTCACCCCATTTCCTTCGAGTAACTGACAGTGCTCAAAGATTAATAACTGCCTAAAAAAAAGCTTCTCAAACTTGAATTTCGTAGAGTTCTATGCCCACGTTCGGAGTCAGTATAAAACTCGTGAGAGCGCAGTAACAATAGCGGAATAGGAGCTGGGCCCCGACCTTCTTCGGGCTGTAGCGCCACCTATATTGTTATTATAATTACTTATCAGCCATTTGGAGATATTACATTTATTTAGATATTACACTTGGAAACCCTGACGATGCGATGCGTGACCAAATACCGAGTATTCCGGAGCACAATTTATATCCATTTATTTGATATTAAATGAAATTAATTAATTTTTTAATAACAATATAATATTGATGGCGCGACAGTCCGAGGCGGACTTGGGCCTAGCTTCTCAGCAACCACTCGCGTTGTGCGTGGTATTGTTCTTTCACGAGTGGAAGGGACCTACAGTTTAATGCCGACTCCGAACGGCGAAGTTGAGAAGCTTTTTCTAGACAGGAATACTCTACTCTTTGAGCATTGTCAGTGACTCGAAAGAGGTGGAGCCGTGAAATATGAAAGGTGGTAAGTTCGGGTATCGAACCTGGCACCCTCTGCGTAGGAGTCGACGCACTTACCCACTACGCCACGGCAACCTTCTTCTTCTTCAGGTGGCGCTACAGTCCGGGGTGGACCTGGGCCTCAACCAGTAAGCCTCTCCAGCCGGCACGATCTTTTGCCAGCTGTCTCCAACTGCGCACACCAAGTTGGTTGAGGTCGCCACGGCAACCACTAATCCATTAATTTACCAATAATTTTCAATATTAATTAAAAATAAAATTGTGATGAAAGCTGAAGGGGGCTCTCTCAGTTGCAATTGGAGATATTGAGAGAATCTATTTTTTCTTATTTCCTAAAAGTATCATATTTCAAAAGTATTCTCTGAAAATTTGAGTCAGACCGGACTTTTATTTCTGGAGATAAATAACTTTGAGTGAAGCCGTGCTTATAAGCATGCTAAACGTACTCAAAGCCTCATTACGTTTTTCTTGAAACCATGTCTTCGAAGTCGGTGATCACTTCAACTTGAAAACGGTTTTGCCGGTCAGTTTGAAATTTATATCATTTATTCTATACAGTCCTCCTTGTGAACGAAGGATTTTCATTTTGGGAGGTTTGTTTTTTTTTATAATTCCGAAAATGTGAGAGAAATTTGAGTTTCAACGTCGGCCATTTTTAGAAAAATTCACATTTTTTTAATTTCCTTCGTTCAACCGGATCATCATATCATTTACTAATGATCTTCGATTTTTTAGTTCTGACAATCTTGTCGACACAAGATTGCAGTGATGACCGCAAGCCCCTTTTTTGGACACCGCGTCAATGTATTGTGTTTCCCGCATTTTTTTTATATTTTGATATAAAAAATTGTATATTTTTATATATATATGTATATATATTGATAACAAATATTTTAATGTGTGACCACGAAAAAGAATCACAAAATAAACATTCCAACTGAGGCTACCCCTATAAGAAACACATCCATCCAAAAATTGTCCTCAGTGATGTCATTAATTGAAATACAGTAGACTCCCCCTAAGTCGAATTGTTAGGGGATACCAAAATTTATTCGAGTTAGAGAGAGTTTGACTTAGAGAGAGGTTTTTGTATGGAAAGTTGAGGGAAATGTATGTAAAATATGGCGAAAAAGTTCGTGTCAGGGAGAGTTTCGACTTAAGGAGAGTTCGACTTAGGGATAGTCCACTGTAATTGTGAATAGGCTGGTTTTAGTGGCCAAAATTCCACCTCAATGTATGATTTATTAGTTGCCTGTTGTATTTGTCCCACATGTTGTCTTGCTAACCAGAGAGAGGTGGTGGAAGTATACTCATGACACTCATTCGAACATCGTATGTCATTCCTATTTCTACTGCATAGTAATCTTTTAAAGCATTGACATGTATAAAGGTTAAGAGCAGTGATTGTGAAGTATATATAGATCCGACTAATAATTTCATCACATACCGAATATTAATAACACCCACCACCCTGTTCACCCTGTTCTCAGTTTACAGAACTGTTGGTAAGCTGCAAATTTTCCCGATCTCCCCAACAGTGTTTGCAGTATAACGACATTTTGTGGCTCAAAACTAGTTACTCTCCTTCGACCATATTCCTTCAGCTAAGGGTACAAACATAAAATAACAACGTTCCAAATGCGGGTCATAAACCAAGCTTTTTGATTACTTTACCCACCTTTTAATAGTGGTCCATCTCTACAGCGCAATGCAAATACAATGGCCAGCGTGCATTGCCCACAAGAAAGGACAGCCACGTAATTACTAAAGTTAGACCATCGTGAATCGAAATCGAATGCCTTAAAGTCCATGTGCCATCAAATTTCATTGAAAGTGATCGGGGATATATTTGTCAGGGAATAAATACATCAGTCGACCACTTTACAAGCACAATTCTTTGACGTTTAGCAAAAAGGCTTAAGTCCAGAAATTGAGTTTGGCTTTTTAGTTGGTTTAAACTCAATTTTTTGTCTCCAAAATCGTTAGCTTGGTATCAGCGACTTATTAAGTCACAACTGCTTCCCATTGCAATACTTTCGGCTTCGGGATAAGTCAAAAAATGTCAGAAAATTAAGTTTCTGTCTTTCTGTTTTTCAGTTTCTGACTTAAGACCTTTTTGGCAAACGTCAAAGAATTGTGCTTGCAAAGTGGTCGACTGATGTGTTTATTCGCTGACAAATATATGCCCAATCACTGTCAAATAAATTTGCTGATAGGATAGAGTTACGGTTGACATTTATGTGCCACAGTGGATTTCTCGTGAACCAAGAAGCGGTCCATACACATGGAGATCAACTTCTTCTCCCACGATATCGCTGAATGCTTTAACACCCTCATCCAATCAATTTACTGAAGCGTTATTCTTCACTGGTGTTGACATTTTAAATTCAAATAAAATACAAAAATAATGACTGTGACATTTACTTATTGTTAGAAACCAAGGAAGGGTAGGAATTCTCAAGAAATTACTTAAACAAAGCAGAATACTCATAATTCAAAGTATTTTAAAAGAAAATGTATCTTTATTTTTGTTCTTCTTTTATTTCCTTTTAATGTACTTAAGTTTATTACTGCTCATTCTTCGACTGCAACAAGCAAGAAATAATTTAAAAACACCAGACGATGTGACATGAGACGTAGCTTTTGATATTCATTTACGTAGTTTGATGTACCCGAAGTCTAAGGGGTTGTAGGCTTTAGTGTGAACATCAGGCGATAGTTATGCAATCCCCTTCCGAATGGCCATGACAGTACAGTAGACTCTTCCTAAGTCGAACTCTCAGTAAGTCGCATTTCTCTCTATTTTCTCGCCATATTTTAATAAATTTATTTTCCTCAATTCTCTGTACAAAAACATCCTTCCTGAGACAAACTCCTAACTAACTAGAACAAATCCCGTGAAAATTCGACTAAGGGGAGTCCACTATATTTCCTTCACGGTCTAGAGTAGGCATTGTGGCATAGCTCTAAGCCATCGTTTAGAGCTTTGCTTATTAGTACTTATTGCAAAGAGTCTTTTCTGTCAAGAGATAACAAGCGGATTTCTTACATACGCTTGGGAGTATGCGCTTAGTCTGTCTACATCCTGTGGAATGATGCCACCTCAGGTTGTACTCGCAACAGGTCCAACCATCCATGGAAGCCCTAACCAAGGATACAGACTTAGGTCCGAGAGCCTGCTCTGATCCTTGTAAGCATGCTCATCGGCGATCTCATTTCCCGCGATCCCGTATGGATCAGGATCCAGACAAGTCTTAGCAAATTTTGACTGCCGATCAAGTTCAAAGAAGACTTGTATTCATACACTAATGTTCTTCTTCCTTATTTGCTGCTACAGTCCGGGGTGGATCTGGGCCTCAACCAACAAGTCTCTCCAGCTAGCACAGTCTCTGGCTAGCTGTCTCCAGTGTCGCACGCCAAGTTGGTTGAGGTCCTTCAACACCTGGGTGCGCCACCATAAAAGCGGGCGTCCTCTGTGACGTTGTCCCACGGGTTCGGAGTGGAAGACTCTTCGGCCAGACCTAAGTTGTCCATACGCTCTACATGGACTAGCCATCTTAAGTGTTACTTTACTAATCTGGAGGTGGTTAAAGGGTTGAGCAAGGCCTAAAGCAGCTACAGATACTTATAACACAAACACCTTTCAACCTGTTCTTCAGAATTTTCTTCGTTGCCATTAAGATCGCAAAGGTTTCCCTTTGGAAGCCAACGCAATGAGGTTTTGAGGTATCTCCATGAAGGCACCAGCGTCAGACCCTTCATTCGTCTTGGAGCCATCAGGGAAGATTCAACTACATTCCTGTGCTGCCTCAGATTTTGGCCAGAGCCAGTCCTCTGTGAAGGGAAAGCCTGTGAGTGGCAACTGGAGTATTGGTGTCCGTGCGTTAGACCGGAATGCGGCTCCAGTGCGAATTGTGTCGAAAACCACTTCCCCTTTCACACGGAATATGGCCTTAAGAGTACACCCTATGATGTGGATATCAAGTCGGAGAAATTCAGCAGTGTATCACGAGCAGAGCCAAGCTTCCTAGGTAAGACCCCTACGCACCCGAGACAGACCGTATTTTGAAGCTTGCTGAAATCAGCAGTTACGTATTAAGGCAAAAGCTTATTCCGCCAAATGGCCGATAGATAAGAGAGGAGAGGCCTTATCCTAGCCCTGTGGATCCAAAAAGCAGAATGATATTTTTATTGATAAGCCCCAAGACTTACAGAGAATTACCTGACACTGCCAGAAAACTGACAGCGCCTTGGCCATTTTCGACACCATTTGTTTTTTCCAGAGACGATTTCTATCTAAAATGACACCCAAATATTTGGCTTCATCTGAGAAACAGATGTTGACACCTTTTAGTCAAAGTTTGGGTTAGATCAGTCGATTGCCCCCTCCTCGTGAACCTTGTTTTGAGAGGGTTAACTGAGAGCCCATTTCGGGTACACCAGCCGTCGATCACGTCTAGAGTCGCATGCCCTTTTGAACACACATACGCTATATAGCAACAGACATCCTCCCAACTACATCATCCGCATAGGCTTGGACGAAGATGTTAGAACCATTGAGAGCATCAAGCAGAGGGTCAACCAGCATGACCATAAACTAAAACTTCTTGAAACTTGGGAGCAATTCTCAAGCACTCTCTGTGTAAATGACTTCTGTTCTAAACAAACCTTATTTGAACGAGTTCGATTTGAACCTTCATTGAAATTCTACTCAGATAACCTGTCTACGCGAGTCTAAGAAGGCATTAATTACTGTAATTGTTTTTTTTAATGGACACACCTAGTCTGTCAGTCACTCCCTCAGCTCCGTTGTCGATTTTTGCAACAGACCATGCCAGTCGAACGCATTGTCTTCACACGTCCGTGTCTCAACTGTGTCATTACCTCTGCGAGACTTCGGTTGATGATGCCATATTCCAATACGTCTCTCTTGCCATGTCAAGTCATTCTCGTTCGCACAATTCAATAACAATTCCAAGAAAAATACACTAGTTTGGGTAGGTTCATCCCCAAATGTCGCGAAGGCTCGTCTGTATGCACGAACTCGCCAGATTAGTCAGTGAAGGTCTATCGCCAATCAATCAGACGCGCGGGCATGACCACTCACTCATTCTCAGTCCGTTAATGTATTCGCAAAGCGTTTCATCCGGCGGCAATAAACACTAAAATTTTCGGATATCCTCTTTTGAATTTATTCACTCGATCCCAGGAATGGGAGCAACTTTGAGTGAGTAACTGCTAATTTATTTGATGTATTTCCTCCTGGACTTCCGTTCCACGGGGGAGTACATCTGCAGTGGCAAAGATTTTATGTTGAAGCGGCAGCTCGGCGCGGCGCGCCGATTAACATTTTCTTTCATTTCAGTTTCTGTCACGTATCTTTGTGTACATGTACATTTTCCGATTCACTTCGTGCTTGAATAAATTTACTTCTGCAGAAAAAGTAAAGACACACATAGCCTGCCGCTGTGGCTGGTTAACTCACTGGAAAATGTTTGCGTTGTAATAAAAGTCAGTTCTCTTAGTGGTCGTTTAATGGTAGCAGCTTAATGTCCCATGTTTTTGATGTATTACTGGCGTTCTCTTTGGCTTACATAAGTCTGCTTGAGCATGCGACAGGTCTGGGTCTCTTCAAGGCCTTGTCAAGTAATAAGTGTAAAGACGGAATATATTAGTCCGCAAATCTGATTCATGTCGTTGTGAGTGAAGTCAGTTCTCTGTGACGGTAGACATTTCATTTACTTCGAAGATGGAATTAGCCTCTAAGTTAAAATTATAATAATATGGGTGGCGCGACCTGGAGCTGGGCCTAGCTTCTACAGGAACCCGAGTGGAATCCTTTAAATTTATGCATATTCAGCTCTGACCGTTGAATCTATACTAAGACGAGTTTGTTTGGTTGAACACGCTAGTGGTTTGAATTGAAAAATTCGTATCGAATGGTTCATTTATCGAGGAAGGTTTTAGGCTTCATAACATCACGCTGCGACCAATAGGAGCGAAGCATCAATAAAAAAATGTTGCAAAGACGGGACAAAATATTCCTTTTTGGGTGCTCTATTTAAATAAACAACAGTCCTTTTTTAATTATTTATTGAACAAAATTAACTCTCAGTCTTTATCATTCCGAGGTTTGTTTCAGACGCCCAGCTTAGTCGCAAAACATCTTCATCACATCAACAACATCAAACATTATTTTTATATCTGCTAATCTTGTTTAAGAGTTAAAGAAATTGTCCAAGCTCGTATTTTTGGCAGGACCGACTATCCCAAGCCTGGCTTCGGAGATCTGCCAAAGCCGAACTTTAATCAACAGTGATGTGAAAAATGGATGTTGTCCAGGGGGTTAGTGATGTGCACTTCGTGTGCATATAACTTGCTCTGAATAAACGGCTTAAGTAACGTTAAGATCGTGTACGATGGAATTGTTCTTCTTTAAAAGTTCTATAAAAAAGTCCATCACAGCATATGTCTTTCTGTTAAGGTTAGACCTTAAGACTATACCCTTATTTAGAGTCACCAAATCTGTTCGAAAGTACAAGTGTATATCCCATCGCTATTACTGATATTCACGCGGACAAAGTCCCAGCTAGTAAAGGATACGTGTTTAAGAACTCGCCGGAAGCATTGCACATGTCCTTCGTAAAATTGTTGCATTTCAATCTGGAGCCAGGAAGTCATCAACAATTCGAAGTGCCATCAAATGGAAGCTTCGTTTCAAGAGAACACTGTTCACAGGGTTCAATATACACCCAATTCTGTTTTTTCACGATCTTTTTGACACGGTTGAATTATATGGATTCTATCCCTTCAGAATCATCTCTGCTGTTTCGTTCATCGCCCGGTTTTCGTCTGCATATAGAAGGACTTGGACCTTCGAGCCTGGATTTTTGAGCACAGTTGTTTTGACAAACCGGAGTAACAGCTGTTGCCAAGGGTGATTCTGCGTCGGATCACCATGGTGCTGTCAAGGTTCCCCCTCGAACCTACCTCGAAATTGTAGCTGTCAATCGTGAAGTTTTGTCAAAGGTGGAGTGCGACGGAACGTTCCTGGGTCGACAATAAGGAGTCTTTGAGACCATTTCGTTTCGCCTGTTCTTAAATCGACGTACTTCCACTACGGCATGTTGGGAATACGCGATGATGTCGATCTCATCTGTGTAACCTACCACTTGCACTGAGTTTCTATTCCTCTAGCCGATCTTTAGTACGTTGCAATTCTAGTTGACTGTATGACCGTTTTTGTATTTACCAAAATGGCAGTTTCGTCAGCATATGTGCCTAGTACGGTGTCTATGTAATGTGAAATATCGTTTCTAAAAAGCATGTAAGGGAGACGACCAAGAGCACTTCCTTGCTGTACTTCACATTACATCGGTTTAAATAGGGAGTATTCAGCTGGAACTGTCAAAGATTTAGTTTCAAGCATTCCTGCCAAACCTTGTCGAATAATTGCGACACATCGAGAAATACTGTTCACTACACATTTTACGGCTCGCCAGTTATTCGATTTACTTAGTCAAATAGCTAAACAATTAGCAGACAGCTAGACACTTTCGAGAATTCTCCCACGCTTCTGATGATGATCATGGTCAAAGTTATGTGCTCACACCAAGGCTGCTGCGAATAAGTCTACGGCTTTATTTTTTTTATTTGGCGCTATAGTCCGTGGTCGCCGTGGCAAGCTTCTCAACTTCGCCGTTCGGAGCCGGCATTAATCTTTAGGCCCCTGCCACTCGTGAAAAAACAATAGCACGCACAACACGAGTGGTTGCTGAGAAGCTAGGCCCAGGTCCGCCTCGGACTGTAGCGAAACCCACATTATTATTATTATTAAAATAATAAAGACAGTCGCTTGATTAATTTCATACCAGCTTCGTATGGTTACAGCTGTTCAAATTTCACCTTCTCTCTCGCTTGTTTGTATCAGGGCCTTAAGGGCGAAATTAGATTTTGGTCTCACAAGTGGCTACTGGCACCTGTCTTAGAGAGCTCTATCTTAGAGCCGTTTCTAGTTGGTTCGTCTATTACAGACATGACTGCCCTGATATATGACTACTTCCAGGAACCCAGCACAGATATCTCGTTGAAAGAAGGCAATTATTTACTAATTTAGATCTAAACGCGGTAATGGCGCTTCAATTGCTGCCTGTCTACCGGTTTAAATTCATAGCGACCTCGTTAATAGCCGATACGATTCGGTAATCTATAAGGTCTGATCCATCAGTGTCGATGGGGGTGTTCTTCCTTTGTTGTCTGTCTGGAATAGACGGTCCATCCATCATTTTGACCTCCACGTGAGTTGGCTACTGGTTTCTTCTAGCTATATCTCTGTTACTTGCTCAAAGCTGCTTAGACAACATTTTGTTGCTTTCATAGTTGCATAGCCTTCAGACTAGTACGGATTTTTCTGCAATGTTCTTGTAAATGTCGAATGCATGAATGGTTTCCAGTGTTGTAGTCGATGTTGTATGAGTTACGCTTGTGAACAGTATGCACTCCATTCGTTAGACTTGTGATTTGCTCTTCTTTCTTCTTTATCTTCATTATTTTTGTTTTATCCAGACAATTGACCTTGTAGGCCACAAGACAATTAGCCTTGTGCAGTTCACCACCGAACTAGTTCACAATGGCATTTTATTTTAGTTCATTTAGATCAGTTGTTCAACAAGCTCAGGTATACCTTACTCTGCACAATGCACAATCATACAGGCATTTAAGTACCTATTCGGCTGTATGCAGCGATGAGCCCTACTTCTGGCTTGATTCTCCATCATTTATGATATATTCAACTTTTAAATTGGAATTTGATTGGGTCTCCATCACCAAGTCTAGGTGGGACTATAAATTGTATCGGATGACTTCTCGTGAAGAGGTCTTAGCCAGAATGACGCCTGTGCGGAACCCGCTTGTCCACCTCGTGAGAACATTCAACGCTGTCTGCATCCGATTCCGAGGTGTTCCTAACTGATGCCGCAATGTAATCTGAGCTCCTTGCCGCCACATCTTTCCAAAAGAAGGAGAATTTTATTGTGGCAAATAAATACCTCCCAGAGGTGTACCCGGCTTAAACCTAGAATTAATAATCTTTTTTTATTGGAATTGTTCTCTATGATCGAGCGTCATATTCCGTGCAATTCCCATCGGCATCCCGCTGAATTTACAAAGGAAAGCTGATAAACATCAAAACATTTTCATCTGACTAAGCCTTCGAACCAACTTCGAGCCATGATGCAGTTAATGACTCATAAATCACGTCGTTGCAAGCCCACACGTGTCACGATGGTGTATGGTGGCGCACAAGTCACAGTCATCCAGTGCTTCTAACAGTTTCGTATCGATTTGATTGAATTTCTGATAGCTAGTGAGTAAAACTCCCCGCTTTGTGTTTGTGTACAATTATCGTGTATGCATTAAATTGCACTTTTGTTTTTCCTTGCCACCGCCGCGCCGAGTGGAAGGCTCTTGGATCCCACATGTGCCGGAAAGTGTGGTTTTTTTTTCGAGATCGAACTTTAGTCTTGTTTTTGTTTACTTCAATTTAAATTGTTTATATGAACGGAATGAATGAATTATTTATATTTAACCGTAGACGCAAGGGGATTGCGATACTATTTGTTGTTGCAGTTGACTGCAAACAATTTTTCTTTTGACGAATGGGCTTGACAAGGGAGTTGCCATTTGAAAGCGCAAATCAATCGGTCATGCGGAACTTGAATCATTTACAGTTATTATTTTATAATTACATTATGGCACAATTCAAATTGGTTTTTATTTATAATTATATTTTTTTTTCAATTAAGCATGCAATTTGATGCCTGGTTTAATCGATGTTTGAGTCAACCAATCCAAGTATTAATGTTACGAACACATCCTTGATATTGTGCATTAACTCTCTCCACGTTAGCTAGCTAGTTTCAAGCATTTACTAGGACTTGGGCTGTGGTAAGAGTGCAAGGATATCGACTGTAACCTCGTCAATCCTGTTCATCGGATGACTTGCGTATGAAACAGCGGAGCGTTAAACCTCTAACGCCTACCAACGCCTCTAGGTGTACGTTTGTTTAAGTGTAAAGAAGTAGCAGTCCATTTTTTTCACAACTTTAAGAGTCTCACCTCTAAGCATGGCACTTTCCGTTGCAATTTATTTCATGACTGTAGTGCGTTTTGTTTCCAAGCTAAATTCATAATTAAAATCGATAAGCACACCCTTCGGACGAAAAAAAATATTTTTGTGTAAACAAGATTTTCGACCAAAAAAACAAAAATGGAAATGTTTTATAATTCAAAGTGGAAAAATAAAAGAAAAATGATGCAATATTATCCGTAATTCATTACTCTTTTCACATGTCAAACGGACGTAAGGCTTGTCCCTTAACAACCCAATGCGGTATCAAGATGGTTTTAGGATCTTACGTGTCAAAAAAACAAAATTCGATTTTTTAAACTTTTTTTGTAGATTCTTTGTTATTGGGTGCATAGGATTTAATGGGAAAAAAAGGCATTAGAGGGTTAAGGAATCCCCATCTGCAGCTGAGAGCATACTCCTTAAGCTCCTGCCGATAGGCCCAAGCAGTAAATATATAACGTAGATATTTCATTTCATTTGATACCCGTCCCTCCTTCGCGAATTGTCAAAGTCTCTGTCTGAAAATTGACTGTGGGAGTCTTTTAGAAAAATAAAGATTCAGTTGTTCAGAGGAAACCCCACTACCACGACCTGTTTCCGTTTTTGAACCATCCGTACGCATATGTAGGCAGTTTTTGGACGGGATCTGATTATGGTCCGAGAGAGCTCCTTCTAGTATCGTTAGTGGATAATGCCGCTTTTACTCGATCAGACTACGTCGCATTCTTTCTCTTTGCCAGCCCCGCATTAGATAACAGCACTGAGAATAACAGTCCAAGAAAGGGCAACAAAAAAACGAAAGCTTGAGTCACGCGAGATGTTCGTACTACAATTATTAAAGAGGTATCCACAGCTGGCAGTCCCCTTCACTGCCAACGAATATAAGTGACTTTTTGACAGTTAATCACGAATTTTCATGATTTTTTCAAAGTTAGTCAGGAACTTGTGTAAATGATATTATCTAATTGGCCCAGGATGCGTTATATAAAACGCAGTTAACATGACAAGGATACACAACCTTAGACATATCCGCACCATTGACATCAACCGAGTAACAGAAAGTTGTCCACCAATTTTTCGAGCAGTCATGCTCATATATCTTCAATAACATGAATAATGTTAGCTTCCAATGTAGGATAGTTCTTAGTTTGTCATCAAACAAAATATTGAAAATGCATCAAATTACAAAATCTAGGAGAGGAAAAAATCCAGATTTGGGCGGTATTATTATTATTAAAACAAATGCATAGGCAAGGTAACCCACTCCTCGTGCAGGACGTCGAGAACTACGATCCAATTCTGAACCCCGTGCTGAACTGGTGGCCGTGTGTTGATCACACTTGGAGATCAGGATATCGATTTGTCGTTCGTTTTTTCTTTTTCTGTTGACAAAATTCACAACTAGCCCATTTAAGCACTTTTTTCGGTCTTCTTTGGCAACAAAACAGCTCGAATATTTGGAAGAACACCACCTTGAGCAATTGTAACACCAGACAGAAGTTTATTTAATTCTTCATCATTACGAATTGCCAATTGTAAATGACGTGGAATAATTCTTGTATTCTTATTGTCACGTGCTGCATTTCCCGCCAATTCCAAAACTTCAGCAGCCAAATATTCCATTACAGCTGCTAGATAGACTGGGGCACCGGCACCAACGCGTTCAGCATAGTTACCTTTGCGCAACAACCGATGAATACGTCCAACAGGGAATTGTAATCCAGCACGATTTGAGCGGGGCTTTGCCTTTCCCTTCACTTTTCCACCTTTACCACGACCAGACATGCGAGAGGGTACCGTGTCGCATTGTAAAAGAGACCAAACCGGTATAAGTTGCCGAATACCTCTTAGATTTTTGGGTGACCGTTGGCAACATGGCATTACTATGGAGTGTAACCGAAGAGCACAAGGATCGGCTGTGTTCAAGATGTGAGAGAAAGAGTTCGATAAACTGTGCCGCTGCTTGATAGTTAAAATTGAAACAAACTTAGTCAAAACTCAAAATCACATCTATGGCTTCTCTAGTCAACGAATGTCTATCATAACTATGAACGGATATTCCCGATTCGAAAGTAAATTTACATGTAAATCATTTGGAACAAGACACAAACTCTTACAAGATATATAATCATAAATAAAAAGTTGGAAAGGATTGCAACAAATTCAATCTGTTGCAACGAACTTTTGTCATGTAATTTACCCGCATCGGCGGTATTTTCTCGCGATGGCAATCCGAGTACAGTTCACCAGTGTCTTGGGGTTTTCACTTCAAAGTGTTTACATCCGGTAGTGTAATAGACCGGAATATTTCATCGAATGGTTGCCGTAAATAAAACGAAGTGACTCATTCAACTCGTCTTCCTACAAGCAGCACTCTCTTACCTCGGTGATACTCAGTGCAATTCCAAGAAGTTATTGGGTGATCCACATTTCTTCACCTGTTGTTTGAACATCCAATTGAACACACCCCGCAGCAAGCTGTCAGTGAGTCAATGAAAAAGGGTCAGCAAAACGATGACCATTAAAACTAAAAAAAAGGTCACATGTCTCCAGTCCCACAGCGGCGAAGAGAAGAGATTCATGTTTCTTGTGTTGAAATTGCGATGGCACCTTCCAGTGTGTCACGTCAGCCGTGCAATCCGATATGTGGGAGTTCGTGTCGGCGACTGACAAAATGCCCAATCAGGTGTCTCGTGTCACCCCACTTAATTGATATCGAAGTAGCCCTTCGGATTTAATTTGTCGGTTGATGCATATCCAATTCACTTAGAAAGTAAGTATTGCTGTGACGGGGGCAATGAAATCAATGTATAGTGAGACATTGCGTAACTAACTGATATCGGTAGCCGACCGTAGACCGATATCATCAACTGAATGGCCCGGCGGTCGGTGCAGCAATTACAGCGGCATCCAGTGACTGAATCGTTTGGCATAACACCATGTATTAAAACGAAGCATTATCAGACGAGAAAATGATTGAAATGAGAAGAATGTCATAATGAATCCGAACAAGTGAATGGAATGCAGTCGCTACGGAGAAGACGAGAAAATTGCTGTTCATTCTAAACCTGCTCTAATTCTACCACATTCCCTTGCCACATTTGTCACACATGTCAAGGGAATTCATTCTTCACTTAGGGTTTAAACTAGAAATCAATTATTAAAGATAAATCCAACTTCACAGGTGAGCTGAGCACCGTCAAACGATGATTATCCTCAGTTTTGAAAAAAAAAATGGTCTCACATCACATCGCATTGTCTTGTCTCCCAATGCGACACATTTTTCTTATTGACACACATACTTAAACAAAAACGAGTCCCTAAACACAGCTGTCGATCCAGCAAACCAAAATTTGAAGTGACAGTCGACTTCGACAATGAAACTCCTTCAATCACAGTTCTTGACGTAATATTTTCCGTGAAGTTAACGGACAAGCATCTGACTGTTGAACGGTGGAGTCGAATTGAAAAATGTGTCGGTGTCAACAGTCTCCTGATTGAATCTAAGACTTTCCACTCTTCGCCAACGCCTTAAAAGGACGATGGTGACGTCGCCTACGAGATAGCTAATGCCATAGCGGACATTCTGCACGAGCGATTGGAAGTTCTTCACGCAAAAGCGTCGCACAGTGTTCCGATTTGTATGGGAGCGACGAAAAAAAAGCCTGTAACTTTTGAATCAGTGGCCTCATGTGCCACGAGATCTTTTCGTGCTTCAAAATGGTTGATGTAGCTCAAACAGATTCGGAGTTATTAACGGAGTAAATGAAAAAAAAATTAAAAATATCAAGTTTTCGAACCACGAAAAGATTTCTTGGCGCATATGATATGTTTCAAAATTCTTTAAGATCGGTCCACTCGTTCGAAAGTTACAGTTTTATTATTTTGCAGATTTGATTACAACCCAATCGCCTTTTTTTGCAGCTTAGGTCAAAGTATTGCTACACTTAAAAGGCTCTTGCTGCCGGGGACACTGGTTGATGCAAATGCAACTTCTACAGTTGTTTAAGTCCACTGTCGAATTGTCACGGGATGACATAATTTGTTCGAGTTAGGGGGAGTTTGACTTAGAGAGAGGTTTTTGTAAGGAAAATGGAGGGAAATGTATGTAAAATATGTCAAAAAAGCTCGAGTTAGAGAGAGTTTCAACTTCGGGGGAGTTCGACTTAGGGAGAGTCCACTGTATATGGATTTTAAGACGATTTATTTTAAGAATACGAAAATCAAAGTGAGGAAACTCTTACGTTTGCTTTACACATGTTGTAAAACGCATAAACAATTTTGCACTTATCCATCATGTCGCGGCAGAGATGTGGACTAAAATACAAGGCCCTTCGCTGTATGCACAAAAAATGGTTACATAATGGAAAGACTTTAAGCTGTGCAAATAAATGTAAGTACTGTGCAAATATCGCCATTTCATCGAAATGAGTTATCCAACTTGTATACTTTAAGAATGTAAAGCCCCTAAGTCAATCATACAATGTAAAAGTTTTGATATTTTTTTCGCCTCCCAAACCACTGTCGTGACCCAGCCGTAGAGGACGTCCGATGTATCTGTGAGATGAGACCCCTGGTGTGCTTTTTCTTGTGGGGCTTCGTTAAGTCATAGCTAAGTATATATAATAAAAAAACCGCTCAAAATGTAACCTCAAATAAGCCAGAGTTTTATTTTTTCATGATATCCTACACACTATTTTATTTAATTTTAATATCGGGTGGACTTCCCATTGAATACCCTTTACAAAATCAGTCTTGCCCTTTTTTGAGAGTCCTCTCAATTGGCAATGGATGTGATTGGAACTTCTTAACGCAGGAGGCGAAGTCGTCAAAGTACAAGTAGCTGCCCAATGCAACGTTCTGGTAAAGTCGTTGATAAGATCCTTGTGGTTGATATTTTGTCCTTCATTCGATTACCGGCGCATTCTAGCCGCTTTCGCATCATTGTCCATAAAACCCTTATTGTCGGCTCTCTCATTCTTGTATGAATCATTCTCGTGTGAAGATCCACATTTCGGTTCTAGACCTTTGCAGTGAGATTTGCATAATCGTCAGAAGATTGATGTTAAAGAAGTCACATGGCCTGAAGGGGAATGTTATTCACATTCCAGGAGATTCAGGTTCTTAACTGTTTTTTAAGTAGACGTCAGAAGGCTCTAATTCTTGACAATCAATTGTTAAAAGGATGGTCATTTTTGGACTCTTGAAATACCACAGCTGTTTGCAGTATGACTCTGATTGCGTCAGCGACAAAAGACGAACGATCTTTAGCTAGTAATGTTACATAATTCATTTTTGACATTCCATTAGTTTTGAGGCAACCCTTATACATAGTAAACTGGTTCCCATGCCGAATTCTTGCATATTGTTGGGATGAATTAGCGTTGATCTTGCCTGTAGGCTTATTGATTATCATTAGACTATAGGCTTTGAAGGAGGCAAACCTCTTCTTCTTCTTTATTTGGCGCTACAGTCTGGGGTGGACCTGGGCCTCAACCAACAAGCCTCTCCAGCTAGCACGGTCTCTGGCTACCTGTCTCCAGTGTCGCACGCCAAGTTGTTTGAGGTCCTTCTCCACCTTGGTGCGCCACCTTAAACGCGGGCGTCCTCTGTTGCGTTGTCCCACGGTTTCAGAGTCGAAGACTCTTCGGGCCAGAGCTGAGTTGTCCATACGCTCTACATGGCCTAGCCATCTTAGGCGTTGGATCCGAAGACGCCTGACTAAACTCATGTCGCTGTACAGCCCGTACAGTTCGTGGTTGAATCTTCCCCTCCAGAAACCGTCAACGCAAACAGGACCAAAGATCGCATGCAGAGCTGTTCTCTCGAAGATACCAAGGACTTCCTCATCCGCTTTTGAGATTGTCCATGCCTCCGCGCCGTACAGCAGGACTGGGATGATCAAGGTCTTGTATAAATTCAGCTTGGTCCTTCGAGAGATGGCTCTACTACTCAATTGCCTCTTGAGCCCATAGAAACAGCGGTTGGCAAGAGTTACTCTGCGTTTGATCTCGGTACTGATGTTGTTTGTACTGTTTACTGCCGAGCCGAGGTAGACGAAGTCCTTGACTACCTCGAAGTAATAGCTGCCCATTGTGACGCTCTGTCCCATACGTCAATGTTGTGTGTCCTTTCTTGATGACAGCAGAAGTCCCGTGACAAAGTCCACCAGCCTGAGTCCGTTATCGGATGTGGTGTCGTGCAGGCTGTGCTTTCCGATGACTCTAGCAAAGATGCCTTCCTTGCCCAGCTTTGCGTTGAAATCTCCTAGAACGATCTTGGTGTAGAAGCTGAGGCACTGATCGTAAGTCCTTTCTAGGAGATCGTAAGAAGTCATCCTTGTTGTCATCTTTGTCCTCTGTCGGGGCGTGGGCCCAAATCAGGCTGATGTTCCCGAATTTAGCCTTGATGCGGATTGTTATGAGACGTTCGCTTTTACAGACAAAGCTTAAGACTTTTTGCCTAAGTCTGCCTCGAACAACAAATTCACATCCAAATAAGCGCCTCTCCCTGTTGCAATCACCGTAGTAGATGTCGCAGTTTCTCATCCTCTTCTTGCCCGTCCCATCCCACCGCACTTCCTGGATTGCGGTGATGTCTGCTTTGTAGCAGTCCAGGGCCTCCGCGAGTTCATCGGCTGCACGTGGTCTGTTAAGGGACCTAACATTCCACGTGCAGAATCGAAAATCGTTGTCCTTGTAACGTTTGCTGGGGTCGTCAACATTAATTCCGTCCGTATCCGAGGCAGTTGGTTGTCTCTGAACCATTATATTTTTGCGTGGTGAGGGAGTTAACCCCACGCACAACCCCCAACTGGGAGGCCAGGCCCTATTCTTTAGCCCTCGGGCGGAGAGTCCGGGTTTATCCGGAGTCGTTCACCTCGCTAGGGCTGTGAGCGCCGCCGGTGTGACTTAAACTATAGGGATCTTCCGCCGCCATCTCAATTCCAAGGCCCCGACCTGGCCTTGAAAGAGCCTTTTAGACCTGTGCTCCGAAAATGTCGAGGTAGCTCTAGAAGGACTGCGCACCAGGTAACTCCGTCTGACTGGAGTTTCGGATGCCGCCGTTGGCCAGACAGCTTCCAGCTCCTCCGCCGCCATCCATAAAGGGAGATGAGCCCTGGTACAGGCACACTCTCCCCCCTCTCTCGTCTGCAGCCGCCAACGACGTCCCAGCTTGTGCCTGCATGAGACGAGGGGGCAAACCTCTCCACACTTCTATTTTCTCTTTTGAAAACTTCTTTTTGCAGTGGCTACAGCAGTTTGAAGTGCTGCATGAAATGTATGATAAATTTGTAATAAAACTGTGGTATGATGTGGATGATATTTTTCTGTGAAACAGACTTTCCATTATTTCGAGTGTAAACTTTAGGCTATACATGTTGTATTACATCGGTTAATACAACAAATCTGAGAAACAGAAATCATACAAAAGAAGTGTCAGAATCAATCAATGTATGTGATGTGTGTTCTGTGAAGTAGGCCCCATCCATTAAGACATCTAGCTAATGGTTCATAGTATAAAATTAGGAAATAAATGCATGCATCCATACGTACATACTCATTCAACTAGACTTGTATAGATATGGCGTGAAAACCCAAGGCAATTTTCATCACACCTACTCACTTGCCCCAGATTCCATTTGATTATAAAAATAAATGTCTTCTGCGACATCACTGTTGGAAAAACCATTTTACCAATTGGTAGGAATTTTCTTAGTTTCAAGATAACAGATGAAGGCCTCCTAGTGACTGTTCATAACTCATGCCTATGAGTATGCCTAAGCAACGCATTATTTTAGAAAAGGAATGCGCAGGAAATGAGTGGGACTGTCTGCGTGAGATTTTTACTTCAACTGCCTTGAGAATGATCAATTTTATTTACACATACACCAGATCAGAAGGAAACAAAATTAATCAGAGTGTCGACAGAATTCAGGTATAATTTGATCGAGAAACTCAGTTTCGATTGTTGAAATTTGTGATCGCAATCTTATTACCGACCCGCAGGGAAAGGGGAATGTATTTAAGCAACAGTTCGAGTAGCATCTTAACGAACACGCCCAAGAGATAGAGATAAAGAACAGAGATCTGCTGCTTTGGTGGCTTTTCTACCATGCATAAACTATTCATCGCCATCGCATTGATCGCAAACACATATGGTATTGCGTTCATGTAGTCATACCAATCGAAACACAGTGCGATGTTTGATCATTTTCTCTCAGATCATAGCGATTAGTGAGAAAAAGGTCGCTTTCACACAGGAAACTTTTGTAGGGGATTTTCCCATTTTGTTAGTAAGGGAGGTGAGACGTGCTAGGGGTAGCCCGCGTCTGGTGGACTCGGGGTTTGCTTTTGGATTTTCAATTCTCTTTTATCTCTCTTCGAGTTGCTTTATTCATATGTTATTAATGTTGGGTATTGGAAGCATGCTGTACATTTGCGAGAAAGAGATGACGCATTTGTGAGAATGGGTAGGAAACAGAAAAAATTCAGCATTGAGATCTCAATAGCAGAGTTTGAAAGATTTCCTATGTGAAAGTGACTTGAGATTACAAAACGGAATTTGAAAAAATCGCCGACGAATCTCAGAAAGTGTGAAAGCGCCCTATTTAACTAGCCTCCTCTACGATAAAATCCCAACTAGCGAAGACTTCTACCTCTTCAGATAAATTTCACTCAAACTGTGCAGTTGACACATTGTTTGAAATATCCCTTGTGCAATTTAGAATGCGTGTTACATGGGAATTTTAATTTCAATTGGAAGAAGCGAGCATCTGAACACACCCATTATTCATCTTGGACAGCAACCATCAAATGGGGAATGCGAACGTCAATTTAACACCCAACTATCAGTTTTGTAATGGAACATTAAAAAGATTCCTCAAAATTAATATACCATGAAGACAATAAAACACAGTTGCCCATAGAGTGGTAAAAGAAAGAATTTATTTTTATTGTTAAGAAAGTTCGGCTCTTATGTCCACAATCAGCAAGATAGAAAAAAAATTTAAAAAATCTCAAATCCAGCAAGCCGCTGTACACCATACTCACCCACGCATATTTCCCACAATCAGATGTCAGCACCGGTCATCAACAAAATTCGCATCTCCATGCTGAGGCAAATGTCAAACAACAGAAACGAAAAATAATATACATCTCAAAATTTCATGATTTGTGTAAAGTGTGATTATAAATGTTCAAAGAAAATCGGCGTACCCCTAACTAATTATAGTGTTCATATTCATAGTCGCACATTGAATATCCAAGAATAAGTAATATCGAGAATTAATCATTTCTAACCCGCCAAAGATTCGAGCGGCAAAAAGTATTTTGTAAATTGTTGTAACTTATTTCGTCCCAGTACCCACGATCTAGTGAAACAAATCATGTTCGCGACATCTACTATAGGCGGTGGGAGTACTTTCGGAGCCACAACCACAGCAGCAACACCAAATCCGATGAAAGACTTCGAAGTGGTTTCGCCACCAGAAGATTCTGTCTCAGCTCTAGAATTCAGTCCACCAACGTTGCAACAGAACTTCCTGATTGCTGGCAGTTGGGACAGCAGTGTACGAACACGCAAATACGATTGCTTACATATTCGGTCTCATGGAATGTCTACATTTTCAGGTACGATGCTGGGAAGTTGAGCACACAGGGAAAACCGTTCCCAAATCAATGAAAACGCTGGGCGGACCGGCATTGGATGTTTGTTGGTCCGACGACGGGACAAAAGTGTTTATGGCATCGTGTGACAAACAAGTGAAATGCTGGGATTTGGGTTCTGATCAGGTGCTACAAGTTGCAGCGCATGACGGTCCAGTAAAAACCTGTCACTGGGTCAAGGGGTCTGCATACACGTGTCTCATGACCGGCTCGTGGGACAAAACTTTGAAGGTGAAGCCGTGAAAATGAGGTGAAATGTGAAAAGCTAACTCTTTGTGATTTTAGTTCTGGGATACCCGCAGTCCAAATCCTTTAATGGTCATCAATCTCCCGGAACGCTGTTACTGCGCCGATGTCGACTACCCCATGGCGGTAGTGGGCACTGCAGGACGCACTTTGATTGTCTACTCACTGGACCAGAAGCCCTCAGAGTTCAAGCGACAGGAGAGTCCGCTGAAGTACCAACATAGAACCATCTCAATCTTCCGGGATAAAAAGAAGGCGCCTACAGGTCAGTCTCCGGCTTGAGGTTTCCACCCCCCGTTTGGTAACAGTTTTAATTCGCAGGATACGCTCTGGGAAGTATTGAAGGTCGTGTGGCCATTCAGTACGTGAATCCACTCAACCCAAAGGACAACTTTACGTTCAAGTGTCACCGGATGACAGGCACAGCCGGCTACCAAGACATTTACGCAGTCAACGACATTGCATTCCACCCAGTGCATGGCACCCTGGTCACAGTTGGATCAGATGGCACATTCAGTTTTTGGGACAAGGACGCCCGCACCAAGCTGAAGTCCTCCGAGATGATGGATCAATCGATTACCAAGTGCGGCTTCAACGCAAACGGACAGATCTTCGCTTATGCCGTGGGCTACGACTGGTCAAAGGGCCACGAGTACTTCAACGCCGCGAAGAAACCCTCTATATTCCTGCGGCCCTGCTTCGAGGAACTAAAACCCCGCATCAACTAAGAAAAACAAAACTTTCAACTGGATACCCCATTTGCGTATATTTTATCATTAAACAGTAGTTTCCGCTGATTTGTGGATCACGAATGTGTTTCTTTTACTAATCTAATGGTGCTCCTTGTGTTCGCCGTGTCCCTCACTTTGGTGGGAGGCGTATTCAAGGCCTGCGGTAACTACGGCAGCAGCGAGTCCAATTGCAAAACCGCGCAAGAAGAACAGCCTAGCTCGGTATGCATGTGTGCCGTGCTTTGCATCGTAACGCCAAGCTTCATTCCTGTTTCGAAAAGTATTGCATTAGAAACGTGTTGCAGTTGCAGAGACGATTGGTTTACCTTAGCCATGGATCCTTCAAGCCCAGCCTGGCCAAAGCTGTTTGCACTTCTACCAGTTGTGGTGCTTCGATTTTGTAGATCTTAGCATCGGGTACTTTGTAGGGGTCACCGTGTCCATGTCCATGTCCACCCATAATGAAGAGTTCTACATGGAAGAGAAAAAGTGGTTAGCACTGAGCTGGGGGAGTTTGACAAACATTGTTTTGTTGTGACAAAGATAACCTCCACGTTACATAAGTTCGAGAGTTTTTATGTTTATTACGAGAAAAGTGTGGAAGTCATCATTGCAATCTTTTTGGGGAACTAACGAAAAGTTGTTACTAAAATTATTACCAAATGCAAGACTTGTAGAAGAGAAGAAATGAGCCGAATTATTCGATCAGCGAACCGATATTTTTGCTTTTGCCAGTTTTAGATGACACTTCGCTGACATTAAATTAAAGTGTCAGGTTATATTGTACAGCGGCGTATTTTCAGGGTTGTTCAATGAGGACTATATCTAAATGGATTTTGTTTCTCGTAAAAATTGTGGGATTTATTTGCTTTGCAAGAAGACTTGTTCGCGTTTTTTGGAGGAATAGAGGCATTGAATTAGATCAGCATTCGTTTTTTATGAGAATGCCAATGGTTTGATGTGGAGATGATGATTTTTCTCCTGATTGCGTATCGTGACAAATTTCGTGTGGTTGCTTGTCCAACGTGCGTGCTAATTCTTCACGGAGCAACAAACAATAGGACTGATCTGGTTGTCCCAGGAAACTCCCGATATTTCGAAGGCTGCGAAGAGTGCTGCCGGTAATATCTCATGGTCTTCAGGGGCATGTTCGACTATGATAACCACCATCATGCCGTTCCCGCTCCTCGACATCAGTTGTGCAAAAACCGGTCCCAAAATGACACGCTCAATTACGTTCCAATTATTATGATCACGATTCCAGAATAGGAGCACTCAAGGTCCGCATGGCAACTACATATTGGTTAAGGTCTTCTAAGCAAGATGAAGTTGATATGAACACCAACATGAGTAGCCAGAGCCCTTATCAAGAAGGAGGTGGCATCAAAGTGATTGCCTCACTTCAGGCTACCTTCCACCAACGACGACGGCGATCACCATGATAGGCGAGTGTGACCACAAGAATCATTTAATCCACGAGACATACCGATAGGCCCTGTAACCACAACAAGGGTTGTGCATGTGGAGAATAAGCCTCTACAGCAAAAGAAAATGTCTTTCGCCGCGTGCCCGGTATCGTCATGAAAGGCGACTATCACCCTTCCATGATCCGAATTTTCATCCCATTCAACTCCTTAAACAAAGTAAACACATTCAATACCTCACCCAGTCATGAGTTCCCCTTGAAGTAAAGGATTAATGTCACACACAAAGAACTCACCATTTGCACACTCATTAAATGTCTGGGTCTCAGGCGTCCCCCTGCCCTCCAGCCTAACCATGTCGTGATAAACTATTCAAGAAAACCGAGGAAGAAACTTTTAAGTTGAACTTTTTAACGCACAATTTAACCACAGACTCTGTGCTTAATCCCCAACCTAGAGAATTCAATCTCTCGTGCCTTGGCGGTGGCAATAAAGAAGCTTACAGTCTAAGCTACTTTTATGGGGCAGCAGAGCGGGAATCACCTAATCCCCCAACTAATCCATGCACACGCAGAGTCCTTTCGACCCGAAAACTTTCCCACCAAGACACAACACAACTCTCGATTTTTTTTAAACCACCATCACATCGCCTGCATGGAGTGGTGGGCCAAGCAAGGCGAATGTAGGTGAGGGTTCGGGGTGGCATAAGTAAACTTCTGCTAAATTAAGAAAATTGCTATTGACTGAAAATGGGTCACCGGCTGCCCAGATTTGGCCGTAAAAACTTGCCTTCGCTTCGTTCCCGAACGGAACTAGTGTATGTCCTAGACACACCCTTGGTATTCTTCAGCCGGATGCGGCGGCGAAAGGCACCGCAGTGAATGTGGGTTGCCCTAATTCTGTTCATTCTTTACGTTGCCGTGGGGATGGGGGCCCGGCCAGAGTTGAAGTTAAGTGTATCCGTTTGCGTGTGCTGCCCGAAGTTGGCCAACTTCTCGGTGGGGGGAAAGTCGTAACGAGAGGAGGGTGGTGGGTGGGAGTTCGGTTTATTGATGATTGGGTCAGGTCAGTCGGACCCGCTTTTCATTTGGGCGACTGCAGGTTTGGACGTATCCGTGTCCATTAGGAATGTGTGCACTAACAACGATTTTACGGTCACTTCCGATTGTTTGTGTTAATTACGGGCTCGTCGATGGTCTGCAATTAAAGCGTGCCGTGGGACAAGTGATAGGAAATGTTCGAATCGGGGTTAGGGAGTGTCCTGTGGAACTTACGTGGGGTGTGTTTTTAGTGCACTCTGTCGATGTAAGGGAAACAATGCGAATTAGATTTAGTTCGACACGAGCATTCGAACAGGCGGTTCATGCGATAAAGCCAGATATGCGGGAATTCGTTAGCGGACATCGACATTTTGACCAAAAAATCGCCTAGGACTGGCTACCATCCTTCAACTGCCACGGCGGCAGACCAAATGGACCCATCTACGACTACCTTACATCTTTCGGTGATGCTTACTGTGACAGTGATAGGTAGGTAAATTGGGCGCTCTGGAGACCTACTGGCCACGGCTCACGTGTTGGGTCCATTGTGCCTATGCTTAAACTGTCAAGCTCCCGTGCAATTCTAAGACCAGCCAGATTCAAGTGTGAATGCTAGGAATTTCTTCAAACCAACAGCGCTTAAGTCCTCTAGCTCCGAGAAGAATAGTGTTCATCTTCATCATCTCCTGCCCCGCATGATCCACTAAAGGAGTCGCGGAGGCAAAGCACGCACAGGGATCTCCATGCTCGATCCTCCACCATCGACTCGTGCTCCTCAGGAGTTATGCCCGGGCGAGTTTATGGACATCTCGTCCTGGGTCTGCCAAGTTGTCGCCTGCCTGAGGGAATCGCATTCATGGCTCGCCTCGGAAGTCGAGAAGGGTGGGAACATTGGTGCTACGTGACCAAACCATAGCCCTTTCCGTACGAAGAAGCAAACTGTGTCCCGATGTGCTCGAAGAGTGTAGAAGCCATGCGAACATGTCGCCTCATGCTTTCATAAGGCTGGGCATTCCTAGAGCAGATGTTGGGTAGATTCTGTTTCTGCCTCGTCTCTACAGCTTCTGCAAAAGTCGTTGCGCGGTATGTTCAGTCGCACCCCACGTGTACCTGGCACAGTGTCCGCTTAGGACTCCTATTAGTGTACGTACGTCCCTGAGGCTAAAGCCGATCAATGATGTTGATCACTTCGTGCTAAGCTTCGTCCATAGGGTCCTTGCAGTGGCTGCAGTATTCAGGCCGATCCAGTAAGTACTGGCTGTGTCCAGGGCTTCGTCTTTTAGCTGCTTCTTTATGAAGATGAGTGGCGTATGCTCGACGGACCTGGGCCTAGCTTCTCAGCAACCACTCGTGTTGTGCGTGCTATAGTTCTTTCACGACTCGACGGGATAGCCAGTGATTCTCGTTACCTTGGACTTCAGTGTGTCCCTGGTCCCAACAGAAGGTCATTGAATTCTCCAAGGTTATCCTGTGGACGCTTTGTTTGCAGAGTCCAACCAGCTTCGACTCCAGATTGTCTGATTCGATGGCTTTTATTGCCGCTTGACTATCAGAAAATATGGTGATCGTTCCGCCGCTAACACCTTGGTCTTTTAGCGCTAGGGGAGCCTCATGTATGACAGTCACTTTGGCTTGAAAAATGCAGCAATCGTCCCTTAGTGCCAAGGATTTGTTAAGGAGGTTGTAGAAGATCCCTTCCCCCGTACCAAAGCTCGTGTTTGAGTCATCGCTGTATTTGGCGATCTGCTCCTCTGCTATCGCCACTCGTTCCTTCCATTGTTTCCGGTCTACAACTCGTTGAGAGAAACTAGTTTCCGGAGCCAAGGTTGTCGGAAGGTAATCTGTTTGCCTTATATTCTGCTGCTGCGGCAGTTGAAAGGTTGAGCTAGAATGGCCCAGAAGAATGACAACTCTCAGCTGTCCTTGGGTGGAATACAGTTCCAATTTCCATGCTTCAGCAGCAAGCCTTTGACAAAGTTTGGCACGAAGGCCTGAAATATAAACAATGCCGATCTCTACCGGGGAAACTGTCTAGTATTTTAGCGAACTAGCTCTCTGATAGCATATTTCGTGTGAAGCATGGAAATGAATACTATAATAATAATATGGGTGGCGCGACAGTCCGAGGTGGACCTGGGCCTAGTATCTCAGCAACCACTTGTGTTGTGCGTGCTATTGTTCTTTCACGAGTGGAGGAAATGAATGGAAATGAATACTCTGCCTTTAAAAATCTAAATGCTGGTGTACCGCAAGGCAGTGTGCTTGGCCCTCTGCTATACCCACGGTATACTAGTGATTTACCACAAGCAGAACACACTGTTCTAGGCACATTTGCTGACGACACCGCTATTTTGGTAACAGCCAAAAACTTCAACCGTTTTCTACAGTCTACAACAAAAAAAAAAAAAAACAAGCTTCAACAGCTGTCAAGGTTAACATTGACATCCTTCTTCTCTTCTACTGGCGCTACAGTCCGGGCTTCTCAGCCGAAAAGGGATTACGGGTTGAATGAGGCCAAAGTGAAGTATATGACGCCATCAAGCAAACTTGTCAAGTTGTACAGAATGGCAATGGAGAATTCTCGCTGCTCCATCAAGGTTCGAAACTAACTCACCGTTTAGACAACTGGATGGCGCAGTAGGTTGAGTGTCTGCCCCTGGTTAGCGGGGTTCCCGGTTCGAATCTCAGTGAGAGTAAGTTATTTATAAGGTTTTCAAATCTGGTCCAGTCACCATTTGCCGTTGGGATCAAATTAACGGCACTGTCACTGGAGTGGTCGATCAGTGAAAGTAGTCTGACTGTGGGTATCACATTGGACCAACATGGTCTAAGTGTGCTGGTGGCTGCTAGTGCAGCCCTCCTACCTAACTTAACCGCGACCTATAATGTCAAAAAGGTTCTACACAACGCGACGCGCCGTCTTGACTATTTTAACATCATTCTTGAGAAGATCGTGCAAAGATCGCTTGCCAACACAAGAGGCACGATCAATAGGAATGTACAGGCCGTACAACTGCTAGCATTCCCGGACTACATTGACTTGACTGATCTAACACAGCGAGCCGTCAACGAATCGTTTGCTGGCAGCTGTGCTGAATCGGAAGTGGGTAAAGGGGCTCTGACGGTAAGCGAGGGGAAAACAAAGTTTATGCTGTCATCAAGAAAGGACGCACAACATTGATGACTTGGCCAGAGTGTTATCATAGGCAGCTATAACTTCGAGGTAGTCAAGGACTTCGTCTACCTCGGCTCGCAAGTGAACAGTACGAACAACACCAGTACCGAGATTAAACGCAGAATTACTCTCGCCAATCGCTGTTTATTTGGCCCCAAGAGGCAATTGAGTAGTAGAGCCCTGTCACGAAAGATCAAGCTAACATTGTATAACACCTTCATTAACACTGTACTGCTCTATGGCTAGGGAGCATAGGCTATCTCAAGAGCAGATGATAAAGGCCTTTTCGAGAGAAAGGGTCGGAGTTCAACCTTTGGTCCTTTTGCGTTATTGTTGTGTTTGGAGAAGAAGATTCAACCATGACCTGTGCGGGCTATTTAGTGCCCTGCGTCTAGACAGGCGTCTACAGATTCAATGCCTAAGATTGCTAGACCATGTAGAGCGCGTGGACAATATTGACTCAGCCCGAAGAGTCTTCACTCCGAACCAGTGGGACAACGCAATAGAGGACACCAACAGAACCGATGACGCACACAAGTGGAGTTCAAACTTGGCTAGGAGCTGGAGAGGCTTGTTGGCTGAGGCACACTTCAACCTTGACTTGCCCGCCTCTAGAAGAAGATGAAGACCAAAAACGCTGGACTTGATGACTTATTGTTATCGACTACTTTTTAAGGTGTTTTGATAAAGGATGGATCTTCTCCGTGGACGTAGGTCCCAACAGTTCTTATGACACTTGTGACCTAAATGGTCGATGTGATTAATCCAAGTGGACTGCTGAGCTGAGAAGAACAGCTGAATAAGCCTACTCTGGTTAAAATGCACTACTAACTCAATTTCAGTCGATACTGAGAATTTGGACAAACTATTTCGGCAGACTGCTAAACGGCGATGAGGGCACCAATATCGCTGTCAGGCAGAATGTTCCACTTCACATAAGGGACGATGATCGGCGAGAAGTCAAGATAGCGATATCGAGACTAAATAAAGCTGCGGGTGCCGACGCACTGTCTGTAGAGCTCTTTAAGGCAGCTGGAGATGAGTTGGTAGGGTACATGCACCAACTCAACTGAAAGATAGTCGGAGGAAAGCATGCCCGATGAGTATCGTTTGCCAGATACACAATAAAGGAGACCCCTTCAACTGCACCAACTACCGAAGGATAAGTCTCCTTATCATCGCCTATAAGATCCTCTCTGCCGTTTTGTGTGAGTGCCTAAAATTTTGCATCATTAACCTGATCATCAGCCTTATCAGTGCGGTTTCAGGCCGGGAAAGGCCACCATCGACCAAATCTTCACATTACGGCAGATCCTGGAAAAAACCCAAGAAATGCAGCTCGACACCCCCACCTATTCGTCGATTTCAAGGCCGCATATGACAGCGTGCATAGGGACGAGCTATACAACGCCTTGTCTAGTTTTGACATTCCTGCCAAGCTCGTAAGGCTGTGCAGGATGACGATGGAGATTTCTCGTTGCTCCATCAAGGTCGGTAACGAACTGCCCGAGACCGTCGATGTCAAAACAGGCTTTCGACAAGGCGACGCACTGTCATGTTATTTCTTTAACATCGTCCTGGAAAAGATCGTGCAAGACTCACACGCCAACGCTAGAGGCACGATCTTCCAGAAGTCCGTACAATTGTTGGCATACGCGGACGACATTGACGTTATTGGCAGAACACAGCGAGCCGTCAATGAGGCGGAAGCGGCTAAAATGGGTCCAGCGACGAATGAGGGCAAAACGAAGTATATGCTGTCATCAAAAAAGAACGCACAACATTGATGTCTTGGACAGAGCGTCACAATGGGCAGCTATAACTTCGAGGTAGTCAAGGACTTTGTCTACCTCGGCTCAGCGTTAAACAGTAAAAACAACATCGGTATCGAGATCAAACTGAGAATAACTCTTGCCAATCGCTGGTTCTTTGGACTCAAGCCAATCGAGTAATAGAGCCCTCTATCGGAAGGCAAGCCAGGTCAGAAAAGAAGACTAAGTTGACTCAGTATAAGACCTTAACTATCCCAGTCCTGCTCTACGGCCCAGAGGCATGGACTATATTCAAAGCGCATGAAGAGGCTTTTGGTCTTTTTGAGAGCAATCTTTGGTCCTGTTTGCGTTGGTGGCATTTGGAGAAGAAGGTCCAACCACGAGCTGTATGGGCTGTGCAGGGACATGAGTCTAGCCAGGTGTCTACGGCCTAAGATGGTTAAGCCGTGTAGAGCGTATGAACAACTCAGTTTGAGCCCGAAGAATCTTCGATCTTGAGGCCGAGGGACAAGTCCACTTTCAAGGTAGAAAGCCCACGTTCAAGGTAGAGCACACAAGTCGAGAGTCACCTCCGCCTTGGTGTGCGAAACTGGTGACAGCTGGCCAGGGATCGGCCCGGCTGGAGAGGCATGTTGAATGAAGCCAATGTCCACCCGCGACTGTAGCGCCCTAAGAAGAAGAAGAACTCAATTTCATTAATTCTTTGCAGTCCATACACTTGATCCCACAAATATGGCATTTCAAAGTAAATCATTTTTTAGTCCAATTGCAAAACGGAGCTCCTGTTCGAGTTTTTATGGTTCTCGATCCACAGGTTTGTGCTGTGGACTCAGTGTTTGTGTGTGAATTTGCGTTTTATGAAGTAGATGCTGACCTAAATTTTAGAATGATTACGTTATTTCATGATTTATTTTGGTGGATTTATTAAGAGTTTCCTTTTTCTTATTGTGAATAGAACGTAAGTCATCAGAGACACGACTTTCCCCGCCAAGATTCCGACCCACTTTTCCTTGCTCTAAAGCATTTATTCACAGAGTCACAAGCTCCTTGTGCAAGACCACCGGTTAATCTGTATTTCCAGACCAGGGTTGCGAATTAATCTGCTAATTAGAAACATCAGCTGCATGGCAGCTATTATAACCATAACTGGACGAGATGGATTGTGTGCGTCTATTTATCCTAACTACGTTCTATTCTAATCCGAATGGACTTCCGGCCGTAAATTCTTGTTTGCAGTTCGCTCTATTTCACACAAACTATTTCAGGTCGCCGTGGATATTTTTCATCTGAGCAGTCCTCTCTCCTGGCCCGCATTGACTCTGTGCATCCAGGCAGCACAAATCGGTCCACCGGCCGGTACGTACCGCGCATAGCAAGAGGTCAGCCGACCCACAAGGAATGTAAGTCAACTTCCACTGCGGATATTTATATCGGGTGCACACTCTAATCTCCCCTTTGTTCGAAGATCAACCTAAAGCAGTCACCAGATTTGCCTAATGGCAAGCCAGACCACATCTCGGCGTTTCCCGGCCGTTTGAACTGCGAGAATCATTCTACTAAGACGGTCCCATCTGCGGACTGTGTCACAGCATTTCAATGCTGTACTCATGTCGTCGAGGTCCACCGGCAGTTGGATGGCAGCGTGCTCCTCTGGGGGCACACAGCCTCTGTTTCAGTCCCAGTCCCAGCCCCAGCCACCGTGATTGTGCCTGTGGTTAATGCATCTCTCGCTCGGACTCTTGTTTACTGCACTTCAAGTGCAGTGCATAGGGATGGATGGCTGGAGATGCATGTGCTGGCCATTATGAGGTACATCAACCGCACGGATAGTGGATACTGCACTCGGTGATCGGCGATGCATTCCCATGGCTTTGTCACCTGGAAGGTCGCTGATTTGTGACCCAATTGTCTCCCATTTGTGATTGCCACCCAGCTACACTGGCAGGGATGCGGAAATGCTGTGAAATGTGCATTTAGCGCGAGCCGTACAACTGGCATAAGCAAACAGAAGCATATCGTGCGCAGCATTCTACGTAAGTGGCATGCTGGATGGATGCGAAAGAATTTTGAGGAATGGGAAAATGGACTCATCATCGCTCGGCCACTTGGGGTATGGTTGTATGTGCATACGAGTGTCTTGCCTCTCCGGGGACAGGTGTGATTGGGGCGATGTAACATCGAATGCAAGTGAGGAGCGAACCTTGAATTATGTGATGTCATGGCCATTGTGGTGTCAGTTCAGTGAAAATATTCATTAATTGGAGCAGACAGTTGGGCGGCCACTCTCCGCAGACGACGACAAGCAGTTTTTAGAATTTACGACCACCGGCTTTTCTGACGTGGCTTGCTTGCTCGAGGGGACGGACTTCGCTTAACACAAGAACACAACATTTCAGTCAAATTCAATTAACCGATAAAAAAATGATAATCTTGTCTTTTAGGCACACGATCGTTCTTAAAAGATAAGACTCGCTATCATATGTTGTCACACAAGTTCGAGACTGAATTTAGCCAGGTGAGCTTGCTGGAGACGCTTGTTAGTGGATGCCCAGGTCCACCCCTGACTAAAGGGGCACCTTAGTCGACGCATTCCGGTGCTGAGTTGTCCATGTGGTCTACATGGCCCAGCCACCTTAGGCGTTGGATCATCTGGCAACTTATTTTACAGCTCCTATTTTAATCTTCTCTTCCTCAAAGCAAACAAGACCAATGACTGCACGCATATCATTTCCCTCGACGAGAGCAAGAAGTTTTTCATCCGCTATTGAGATTGATCATGCCTCTGGTCCGTACAGCTGGACTGGGTGTTTTGTATAAAATCAGCTTAGCCCTCCGAGAGACGGATATTATACTGAATTGGTGTTGACGAGAGCTATTCTGCGTTGTCATCGCCTCCAGCAGAGCAGAAGTCAATGTATCCAAAGACTCCCAGTTCACACGAAGAAATGAGGAACAACGAGCAATATTAGTTAAGGACTGTTAGACCTGAAGGTCGACCATACATGAACAAGTACTGAATAAAAAGTAGTTGTACGACTAGCAGCCAAGTGCCAAAACTTAATATACTCACGAAGTGCGCTAAAGTTCAACCTATAGCCGTAAGATAGTTTCATCTGGTCCTCAGCATGATCGACTAAAGCTTTAGGGGGCGCAACACAAGAGATCTCCAAACGACTCGATCCTCCTCCATCGACTCTAATTCATTTGGAGTTACGACCAAGGCGACTAGGCAATTTACTGGACTCCGTCCAACCTCCATATCTCGGGACGGGGAAACGATGCGATGCGGGAAGTTGTGATGATGGGGACAACCTTGCCACGTCGAAGCATAGCCCTCTCCGTTAGAAGACGCAACTGCTTAACATTCAGTGTCTCCCATAATTCAGCCTTCTGTGGGATCAACACTTCTCATCCCCTTACTCGTGAAAGGAGTATCTCTCGAAACCACTGCATTATGATGGACTAACCAGACAAAGTAAATGCAGATTGTCTCTAGTGAGTCATGTCAAACAGGTGCAAGTTCTCGTCGTGACGCAGAGGGACAGCTCGTAGTAGATTCGCAGTCGATACTGAGAATCTGGAAAGATCATTTCTGTAGACTGTTAAATGGCGAGGAAGACTCCAATACGGCTGTCAGGCAGAATGTTCCACTCAACGCAATTGACGATGCTCGACGAGAATTCCGTCCCCCTGACCTAGACGAAGTCCAGATAGCGATATCTAGACTAAAGTCGAATAAAGCTGCTGGTGCAGACGGACTGTCTCCGGAACTATTTAAGGCAGCTAGAGACGAGCTGGTAAGGTACATGCACCAACTCATCTGTAAGATATAGTCGGAGAAAAGCATGCCCGACGAGTGGAATCTCAGTATCGTTTGCCCGATCCACAAGAAAGGAGACCCCTTCAACTGCGCCAACTATAGAGGGATAAGTCTCCTCAACATCGCCTACAAGATCCTCTCAGCCGTTTTGTGTGAGCGCCTGAAACCATTCGTCACCAACCTGATAGCTTCATATCAGTGCGGTTTCAGGCCGGGAAAGGCCACCATCGACCAAATCTTTACACTACGCAGATCATGGAAAAAATCCGAGAAATGCAGCTCGACACCCACCACCTACTCGTCGATTTCAAGGCCGCATATGACAGCGTGCATAGGGACGAGTTATACAACGCCTTGTCTAGTTTTGACATTCCTGTCAAACTCGTCAGGTTGTGCAGGATGACGATGGAGAATTCTCGCTGCTCCATCGAGGTTGGTAACGACCTCACTGAGGCCGTCAGTATCAAAACAGGATTTAGACAAGGCGACCATCCTGGAGAAGATCGTGCAAGACTCACACGGCAACACTGGACGCACGATCTTCCAGAAGTCCGTACAATTACTGGCATACGCGGATGACATTGCCGTGATTGGCAGAACACAGCGATCCATCAAGGAGGCGTTTGCTGGCATTGAGGCGGAAGCGGCCAAAATGGGTCTAGCGGTGAATGAAGGCAAAACGAAGTATATGCTGTCATCAAGAAAGGACGCACAACATCGACGTTTTGGACAGAGCGTCACAATGGGCAGCTATAACTTCGAGGTAGTCAAGGACTTCGTCTACCTCGGCTCGCAAGTGAACAGTACGAACAACACCAGTACCGAGATTAAACGTAGAATTACTCTCGTCAATCGGCGTTTATTTAGGCTCAAGAGGCAATTGAGTAGTAGAGTCCTCTCTCGAAGGATCAAGCTGACTTTATACAAGACCTTGATCATCCCCGTCCTGCTCTATGGTGCGGAGGCATGGACAATCTCAAAAGCGGGTGAAGAAGCACTTGGTCTTTTCGAGAGAAAAGTTCTGCGTTCAATCTTTGGTCCTGTCTGCGCTGACGGTTATTGGAGAAGAAGATTCAACCACGAACTGTACGGGCTGTACATCGGCATGAGCCTAGTCAGGCGTCTACGGATTCAACGTCTAAGATGGCTGGGCCATGTAGGGCGCATGGACAACACTGCTCCAACCCGAAGAGTCCTCGACTCCGAACCAGTGGGACAACGCCATAGAGGACGTCCACGGAACCGATGGCGCACCCAGGTGGAGTAGGACCCCAATCAACTTGGTGTGCGCAGCTGGAGACAGCTGGGTAAAGATCGTGCCGGCTGGAGAGGCTTACTGGTTGAGGCCCAGGTTCAAGAAGAAGAAGAAGATGTGGGTCATTGAGCCATTTCACTCTCTGAAATGAGTACCCTTACATGGAAGAAATGTCTCCTATAAAATAGTCTCCAGAAGTCGCAAGCAAATATAAAAAGTGACAAATTGGAGGTATTTTTACAGAAATGAAGTACTACAGAGATAGCTGACTTCACAGCTGATTGCCCCTAGTCCATCGACGAATTTGAGTACTCTTTTGACAGATATTCATGAATTTTAGACGGTTATTCACGACATAACGTAAATTCCGTTCTCTAATTAGTCAATTTGGTTTATGAACACGTTATAAAAAACAGTTGCTAACAATTTTAAGGGGCAATAGAGGCAGAAGTCAGGCATCTCTGTAATACTTCATTTCTGGTATTTTTAAAAACTCCTGTCACGATCTGTGGGCGCCAAAAAAAAGTCAAATTGCGACTAAAGTCGCATAGCGGCAACCTCTCTGTTTCCGGTGATCAGAACTGACACCCTAGACCTTGTCACTTAACACGATTTCTTTTTATGGGGTTATTTGAAGTCAAAGGTCTCTGTCAACAAGCCCACTACCACCCGTGAATTACAGGTCTCATATCGCTTTTATGCTTATTCACCTAAGGTGGCCCTATAGTCATGGGGGGACCAGAGCCTCAACTAACAAGCATCTCTAGTCATATATCTTTAGCTGCGTAGGTTGACGGGGCTGCTAGTGAAGTCATCAGCGGACTTAGACCATCTTGGTCCATTGTGATACCCACAGTCAGACTACTACCACTGTTTGACCACTCCAGTGATTGTGGCATTAATTTGATCCCAATAGCAAACGGTGACTGGACCAGATTTGAAAACTACATAAAAACGCATTAATTTTTCTTTCACTGGGATTCGAACCAAGGACCCCGCTAACCAGGGGAAGCCTGTCGCTTCGATCTTTAGCTACCTGCCTCCAGTCTCGCACGCGTCGTTGGTTGAGGTACCTTTCAAAGGGCGCGCGAGTTAAGTATTGGTCGTAATTCTTAAAAATAAAAATATACAATGTGTCACCATACTTGCTTGTGTTTGCATTCTTCAATTGCACACCATAAATTCTTATCGTCATCACTTTTATGTGACCCATAAAAGTAACGATGACCGAAAGAGTAAACAAGGAAAGTGAACCAATGCATTCGGTTAACCTATTGAGAAATAGGGAGAATAAAACCAATGCATTCGGCTGACCTCTTGAAGAATGTAAGCCCAATCAAGTCAATTGGGGGACCGTGTTGAAATATTAAAAATAACAAAACCTTCTTCGGGCATTCGATTCGATCTGAGTGGTAGTTCATAGTAAACTCTCATCCGGATAGTACGGTGCAGCCCTGCTTAAGACAGCGGCCGTATTATTAATAGTAAATAAAGAACTAAAACCGTAATTATAATAGAATATATATAATAAAGAGAATATATATAAAAAAAAAAATTACGAAGTTCAGTTATTTATTTGGCGCAGTCGGTAGGATCAGGTACAACTATCCTGATCCACATTGAGAAAGTTCAATTCGCATTTCCTTAACCGCAATTTTCGACGAACGAAAAAAAAAAAAAAAAAAAAAAAAAACACGGGAAAAGATTGTGTATAGTGAAACCCTTCTAAAACCGTAGTGGAAGTTGTTGGCATATAGTAATAGTGAAACGGGAAATATGGCAGAAAATCCAAACGTCATCCCTGAGGTATCCAACCGGGATATCCTAAATAGTATAATGGCTATAGTGGCGAGAATACCACAGCCGAGTCATGGGAGCAACGTGTTACGGGAAATTCAATACTTACCCGAATTCGATGGGGATAGCGAATCCCTAATGCACTTCATCGTAATGATAGAGAACCACCTTCGGAATACTATTGGAGATTACCAAGCCACCTGGAACATCATACAACAAGTGAAAATCAAAGGTCGAGCTATGGACCTACTGATCATCAATGGAGTCACTTCGTGGGAACAGGCGAAGGAGTTATTTAAACAACACTATCGACCGGTCATCAGCAGCAGCGATCTTACGAAGGAAATCAGCAATATGAAAGTGAGTTCAATATATGATTTGACCAATAAATTAGAATACCTTTTAAGCAAAGTAAATACATATGTAGTATTCTGTGACAATCAGGAACAAGAAAAACTATTGTACTATAATATTATAATAAACAAAATACGAGAATTAACAATAGGGAATTTAGCCAGAGAAATTAGGAATCTGTATGATTTACATGAAATAAAGAGTATTTTATTCTCCTACATAGGATACGATAATGGAAATTTAAGGAATAGTGAAATAGTTAGAACCACGGCAAATTACAATAACCAAAACAAAAATCATAGGTTTAGTCTCCCCGACAAGGAACGACGACCCAGTTACAATAATGGTCACAATAATAATTTTGGTGGACAAAATCATTCGGGAAGGTTTAGACAAAATGAGTATCGTTACCAAAATCACACTACTTCACAGAGACCTTTCCAGAACCACTCCATACAGAATAGACAGAATAGACTAGAACCAATGGATACCAATAATATCCAAACAAGTCAGGAACCGATCCGTCAGGACATTAACTCAGTAGAACCGCCGGTTTTTCTGAACTGAGCCTCGGACAATTAATGACAGTCGCCACTGAAATTCAGAACCAACGACACTATATTTTAGTAGACACTGGCAGTGCTATGACTATCATAAATACTAGTAAACTCGACATGACACCGTATAAAATTCTAGACACCCGACAGCTAGAGATAAAGACCATTAATAGTAGCGTAATCAGGAATACTGCAATAATTCAGTTTCCAATACCAAAAGAATTCGGTTACAGCGATAATACTTTTATTAAAGCTTACGCTCAGGCTTTAGAAAATAAAAACTATACGATACTCCTAGGAATGGATGTCCTTAAAAATATCATTGAAACCATTGATTTTGAGAAAGGAACTATAACTTTAAAAAATCAGACCATTCTAAAGATAGAACGAGGACACGAGTTGGCATGCAACTACCTAGAGGAAGGCAATCCTGACTTCGGCAGCCTTAATCGCGAAGAAACGACAGCATTGACCTCACTGCTAGACGAATTTAGAAACATCCAATATAAGGAAGGCGACATGTTAACTCATACCTCGGAAATAAAACATGAAATTCACCTTAAAGAAGACAAACCACTACATGCAAAAAGTTACCGATTACCAAAGAAACACGAAGAAGAAGTAGCTAAGCAAATCAAAGAGATGGAAAAACAAGGTATCATAAGAAGAAGCATGAGTAGACATGCTTCTCCGATCGTTGTAGTTGCTAAAAAGCCAGACAAAGATGGTCAAGTACAGTACCGCATTTGTGTTGACTATAGGGCTTTAAATGAAATTACTGAAGATGACAGATTTCCTCTGCCAAATATAGAAAACCTCTTCGATAAATTAGGAAAAGCGGTCTATTTCTCGACGCTTGACTTAGCAAAAGGTTACCATCAAATTTTGATGCACCCAGCTGACATAGCGAAAACTGCGTTTATTACTCCACAAGGATTATACGAGTATGTCCGTATGCCTTTTGGACTTAAAAATGCACCAGCCACTTTTCAGCGACTAATGAACCACATACTAAGAGAATATATAAACAAAATTTGTGTCGTTTATTTAGATGACATTTTGATATTCTCCACGTCCCTAAAAGAACATATGAAAAACCTCAGAGACATCCTTCGAGTTTTGCAGAAACATAATTTAAAACTACAAATTAGCAAATGTTCATTCCTCAAGAAGGAAACCGAATTCCTAGGTCACATATTAACACCAAAGGGAATAATGCCTAATGGTAATAAGATCAGTATAATCAGAAACCTCCCACTACCCCACACAGAAAAACAACTTAGAAGTTTTTTAGGAGCCTCTGGCTACTACAGGAAATTCATTCAGGATTATGCAAAAATTGCATATCCAATGACTAGGTATCTCAAAAAGGACACCAAAATAAATATTAGTGATCCTGAATACGTGAATGCGTTTGAAACACTCCGAAACAAATTGATAACACAACCAATCCTAAAATTTCCAGAATTCGAAAAACCATTTCATTTATACACCGATGCCAGTAACTTTGCCATCGGATCTGTCCTAACACAGGACAAACAACCGGTTTGCTATATCTCTAGGACTCTGAACGAGCATGAAAGAAATTATTCCGTAACCGATAAAGAATTTCTAGCCATTGTCTGGAGTGTATCCAAACTAAGACCCTATCTGTGGGGAAATAAATTCAAGATCACAACTGATCATCTCCCCATAAAATATTTGAATAAAAAATATAATGGTGCAGAGTTCTCACAACGCAACCAACGATGGTTACTTAAATTACAAGAATTTGATTACGATATTGAATATCTCAAAGGTCAAGAAAATCGAGTGGCCGACTTTTTAAGTAGAATTGAGAAAGAAAACAATGAAGTGAATCAAATTTCTGATAGCAGAACGGGTCAATCGACAGCGGAAGGACAATCTGATCACATACCTATTAAAGAAGGTATTGTCAATATATATAAACAACAAATTATTGTGAGTTATGACAAAGAACCAAAAGTGGAAACACTAAATGGTAAAAGAATTTTATATATCAGAGCCTCGGACCCTATTGAGACGATAACAGAACAACTCAAAGAAATTGCCCCAGGAGTTAGCGGTATTTATTCTGAAGTACAAGAATCTGACTTTAACAAAATTCAACGGTTACTCATGAACTTGCAGTCAGGAAATAGAAAGGTTAAATTGATTAAACTAACACGGAGAGTTAGAGACTTAAGGACGGAGGAGGAAGTTAGGAAACAGGTCTCCATATACCATATCAGGGAAAGTCAACACTCAGGAATCATAGAGACCTACAATACGTTAAAACAACAGATTTACTACCCTAAACTTACAAGGATAATTACACAAATTATAAACAATTGCGACGTATGTCAAAAGGCTAAATACGAGAGGAAACCTATTCAAGGGAAATTCAAAGTAACAGAAACACCTAGTAAACCTAACGAAATAGTTCACATAGATATCTACCATTTTCATAAACACATTTTTTTGACAATGATTGACAAGCTGACAAAGAAAGGGTATGTATACAGACTTGAAAGTAAAAATCACATTCACAAAACAGACGCTATCACAGAACATTTAACTAGAGAAGGTCCACCCTATAAAATAATTACGGATAACGAGTTTAATACAACATACATCAGAGAATTTCTTAGGGAACGAAATATCGAAGTGCATTTCACTAAACCGAACTCACATACAGGCAATGCAGACGTTGAACGCTTACATAGTACTATAGCTGAGATACTACTTAGCATGAACCAGGCAGAATCAGTAAATACCAAAATGTTTAGAGCTTTTCAAATCTATAACAAAAGGTATCATACTACGATAGGTATGTCACCAGAACAGGCTCAACATACAAATATAGAAGCATTAGTAACCAAGCTAAAAATGAAAAAAACCAAGGTTATAAACAAAAGGAACCAAGATAGGGAAGATTATATAGAAAGAAGATCATTTGGTTATATAAAGAATTATAAACATGTGAGACACAAAAATGAACCCAATTTTCGATTTAAAAACCTAGATAGAGTACATACATCAAATATTAAACGACCAAGACAATTTGTAGGTACTCACACTGATGCTGCTACTCCTGATGACACCAATGAACCTAGTACAAGCAGCACTTGTAATAACACCAATCGAAAGTGACAACGGATTCACAACGATAAGCATGGGTGAAGGAGAAATCATCAACCAAACCCAAACCATCATCCACATAGTAAAAATAAAAATGTTGATAGACACCTTACAGGAAATAAAAAAATTTGAAATTGTAGGACAAGACTCAGAAATAAGAAAGGAATGTAATACAATTTTTACAAAAATACATAGTATCATGCCTCATAAGACAAGATCAAAAAGAGGTCTCGTAAATATAGTAGGAACGGCTCAGAAATGGTTGTTCGGTACTATGGACAACTCAGATAGGGAAGAAATAGAAGAACACATAAAAGCTACTGACACTAACAATCAGAATGCAATTCAGGAACTAAACAAGCAAATCAAAATTAATACTCAATTAAACGGAAACATAAAAAACATAAGAGACTTAGTTTTGAGAGATAGGGAAGAAATAGAACGCTATCAGAATGAAAACCAACAGTTACAAAATACGATACTTAAACGCCTACAACGAACCGAAATACTAACTAGATTACAGATGTTAGAAAGAGTAATTGATAATTTGTTAGACACGATAGCTGCAGCGAAAATGGGAATAACCCACCCTAGCTTACTCACTAAGGACGAACTAATCATGACAGATATGAATTGGAGCAAATTAAGAAATATTAAGTCAGGGGTAATGAAATATACAGATGATGCCATTATTATAGCTTTGAAAATACCAGAAGAGATTATAACACGTCCAATTAAAATAATCGTACCAATACCAAATCGAGAAAAACAAGAAGTTGACTTAGAACCCTTTGTTGTAATTGTAAACGAAGGAAAAGAGTATAAATATAACGAGGAGAAAATTAATGTTAACGAATTAAAAGAGAGAAATGATTGTATTAGTAAGCAAAATTGTTTAATGAGGATCAATAATAATTTTGAAATTATTAATCTGAACGAAAGAACTTATATTATTAAAAACGCTAAAAATGTAACCGTACAAAATAATTGTGACTCTAGAAATTTAACTTTTGCTGGAAATCTTATTGTTAATATTCAGAATTGTAATATTAAAATCAATGACGCTATAATTAAGAACAAAGAAACTAATTATACATTTCAATTCTATTATGAAGAAATAATGAAAGAAAATGCCACCATCAATACGGTGTTTACAAAATTTAAGGAACTACAAGAAATTGAAAATAGACATAACCTAGAATTAGTTCAATACCACAAAGTAAAAACCTATTTAATCTCTGGTACATCCATGTTAATAATTATTATTGGTATAAGTATCATTGGAATCGTAATGTACAAGAATGTCAGAAGTACCGGTAAAATTAAAATTAAAATTGATAGCTTAACAGAAGAGCAAGGAAAAAAACAAACGAAACCCTCAAATCAAAATTTCCAGGAGAAAACTTTCTCTAAGGAAGGAGGAGTTAAGTATTGGTCGTAATTCTTAAAAATAAAAATATACAATGTGTCACCATACTTGCTTGTGTTTGCATTCTTCAATTGCACACCATAAATTCTTATCGTCATCACTTTTATGTGACCCATAAAAGTAACGATGACCGAAAGAGTAAACAAGGAAAGTGAACCAATGCATTCGGTTAACCTATTGAGAAATAGGGAGAATAAAACCAATGCATTCGGCTGACCTCTTGAAGAATGTAAGCCCAATCAAGTCAATTGGGGGACCGTGTTGAAATATTAAAAATAACAAAACCTTCTTCGGGCATTCGATTCGATCTGAGTGGTAGTTCATAGTAAACTCTCATCCGGATAGTACGGTGCAGCCCTGCTTAAGACAGCGGCCGTATTATTAATAGTAAATAAAGAACTAAAACCGTAATTATAATAGAATATATATAATAAAGAGAATATATATAAAAAAAAAAATTACGAAGTTCAGTTATTTATTTCGCGCCACCTGTGTCGCGGTCTTCCTCTACTGCACCGTCTCTTGAAGATGGATTCGAAAACGTTCCCCTTTTATGATTCAATAATACAAAAAGTCAGCTTTCCTTTAAATTGAAATCTTGTATTAATTTTGGACACCCTTCAGCACAACATGTCTTACAAGCACGAATCATCTGCAAGCGGGAAGGAAAACTATAAGCAACTTAATTCGGTCTCAATATCATCTCACTTGCAAAATTTCCTGTGACGTATTCGTGCGACAAGTAGGAAGACTGATTTTCTGGAATACATCACCGCATCTTGTCACTCTCTGCTGCAAGGCAACATGCACCCAACTTTCGTACCTCGTTAGCAGACTTAACAAGTTGAACATAGTTTCGCTAGTTTCAATGCAAACACTGTAACGAAGCCCTGAATGCGTTCCCCTGTGTTGGCTGCGAACTTTATCGTGTCGCCTGTAAATCGTGCCATCCCTTGGACATTCTCGTTCATTCACGATAAGGGCTGGCTTCCTCGGTCATGTTCATGCTCATTTTTCTGAACATAATTTTTTGACAAAATTACCTCGAAAAAGTCTCATTATCAACATCTGTGGTTTAGTTATGTTAACTCCCCGCAATTGTGGTTCCGAAAAGGAGCCACAAGGGACCGGTGGATTACCCAACGCAGCATGAAAATAAAAGCTTTTCACATCATACCTCGCATATGCGACTGCCACCCGGATGTGGTGTACTTTGAAAGGATGTGTAATCGGGATGTTACAAGACACACATTCAGTGCAGGTGGAACAGGAAATATGTGCGGATGGGGTGAAAATTTAAAAACTAATTACGGGGGAAGTGTGCGATTAAATTGGACCCTCTGTCAGCATGCACACGTATTGCCACTGGATGGAAAATAACTCCCGGCAGTACACAGAAAGCCAAAGTTTGAGGATGTGCAATCCTCTGGTGAAAGTTTTGCAGAAAATAGCTAGTTTATCTCTGATTGGTTGCTCGGATGGTCCTTTGTCTTGTGCTTGGATGGTCCTTTGTCTTGTGCTTGATAATTAATTTTAAGAAATCACAAAATAGCGTTACTTGTTTTTTACCTTACAATACTTCGAATGGTCGATTATTCAGCTAGCATCTACAACTTAATCAGTGAAGTTCAGGGTGTCCCGATAAGAATAAGGATCCAATTGTTGATAACTCTGTCAAATACGTGCGGCGTTATGCCGGCAAAAACGTTGCAAATCTTGGGCTCGAGCTCTTCCAAAATGGCTTGACAAATTGCTAGTCTAAGGACTTAAGGTAGCCCCCCAGATCGTGGCGCCTTGAATAGCTCGTCTCTATGTACGCCGTCATATGCGGCCTCGAACTCGACGAATAGGAGGTGGGTGTCCTGCATCTCTTGACTTTTTTCCCCGATTTGCCGAAGTGTTGTAGTTGACTCTTCCGAGGCAAACAGTCCGTTCCCATCGGTTCCTCATTCTGTTCAAGGGGTTGAAAAACTAAGCGTTATGATTTGGTTAACCTGGAAAGGTTTAGTTGCATAGAACTTCGCGTGCGTCATGATTTCAAGTCAACCGATTTTGAGAAACTGAAAGGAGATACATTTGCTGGGGTCACACTGACTTCGTTTTGAGCGAGGGAAATCCGAAGATGACTTGTCAACGACCATTGTACGAATACGACAAGCTATCATTGACCCGTACTTTCCTAAAAACTCTGTCGAAAAATGGCGCCCGGCGTAAAATTGTAGATAGCAGTTTTTCTGGGTTTGAATAGTGATACACATCACTCATGACTAACGATGCTTTTAATCGGCGATTTCCAGAAAAGTTATCGGTTGACATTGTCAGTGGCAGCACTGCCACATCAAGCGCACAAGCAACAACGCTCTGACCGAGAAAATTATCGAATCCGAGCCTCCTCGTTCGGGAAGGAGGAGATAACTGCAAGTCCGCAGTGATTATGGACGTTAGTATTGTTGACTTGAAGCAGCGGGAACTCTGAAGTGGAGGCAGCATTAGCTTAGGATTTGGACTGCTTTGAGTCGCAGTCGCACTCGAGTAGGAATGCGACTGAGTTTAGTTTAAGGCTTGGCTTTAAATGAAAGGTCAAGTTTTGCGACCGTTATCACTTAAAAGAATGTAAATGTTAACCTCTTACTTAAGGCCCTCCTCCTCCCCATAAAAAGTAAAGAAGATCTTCACCGATTTGATTAGTCCTAGTTCATACCATAGCTATATATGTACAGAATAACTTATTGAAATTTGGAACCGATTGGATTAATAGATTTTGAGTAACCTCATGCTCCAGTCGTAAAAACACAGTTTCGAGAAAAACGCTTTTAAAGTCTTGACAAGCAAATTCTTTGGTATAAAACCTACCTGCGCTTCTACCATAAATATATCATCAAGATTCACTTCATTTGAATAGTTATAGGTTCGTATTAAATTGAAATATATCGACTTTTTGAAAACGTGAGTGGTGAAGGGGGGGGGGGGGAAAGGGTTCCCTTAATGAATCTCATTGGAAGGGGTACTGTTGACAATAGGGGCTAGATAACTTTGAATTTAATTTGTGAACGCACTCTTTAACAAATCATCAAACTGTCATTGACAATTTATTCAGTAAAGTCAACATTTTCATCATAGTAATGTACACGAATGAGCAACGTCTGCAAATTATAAAAAATTTCTACCGAAATTCGGATTCCCTGAACTCAGATTTAAGAGCGTTAACTCCAATTTTCAGATCAAGATATGAACTTGGACGACATGTGGTTTCAACAGGATGGTGTCACAAGCCACAGAGCACACGTTTCAGTCAATTAATTGAAGAGTAAGTATGGTAAGTGTGTTATCTCAAGAAATGGGTCATTCGATTGGGCGCTCCGTTCGTGCGATTTAACGCCAGACTATTTTATGTGGTTAAGTCATTGGTTTAAGCCAACAAGCCGAAGACGTTGGATGAACTCAGACTCAGAACATTGAAGGCAAAATAGCGGCCGTTTCGCCCGAAATGTGTGGCCGAGTCGGCGCAAAGGTCCCCGCGGTGGCCTGAACGAAGTCGAGTTCCATTCATAAATGTTTCGATTGTACTTCAAGTCGATAATGAAGTTTTTGAAATATCTCAAATGGCTTGCGTTTTATTTAAACGAGAAAATTGTCAAGTATTAGAAAGCCCTTTATAAGGAAGGATCTTCTTTTCTGTCTAGATATGGAAGCATGTGATTTTGCTCTACTAAAATTGGACCAGATGAAAAAGTTGTTTGCACAGATGTGTGTTTATTCATTATTGCACCCAAATATTCACACAACTCATTGGTATCTATTTTTTGGAGTAGTACTTGAATGGCCACATTCGGTCTTTGTTTCTATTGAGTTAAATTTAGCTGCATCCAAATTGAGACGACTAACATTTTCTATAAGACAACTCAACTGATCTGTCATCCATTGAGAAGCCGTGCGTGTTACTCTCCAAGCCAAATCCTGCTTTATTGAACATTGGATGTATATAGGTGGCTTTTGCTGTGGCCTTATTTACTTCTAAGACACCCAACCGCTTAGTAATTACTTCCAATAATCAGCCTTACCAGATTATTTTTTTTCAAACCTGCTAAAGCTAAGACGAAAAACTGCTAAGTCGGCTAGACAAGAACAAAAAAAATGTTAAAAAAAACAGCGATCGATATCTCCTTAAGAAATACTTGTATTTTTATTTTTTAGTTTAATTTTAGAGTATTTACACAGTTGTATTAAGTATACCTTGCGATGAGCGTGGGGTTTTGGGTCTGTTCGTCGACTTTTAGGCAACTGAACCTATCTGCATGGGTTGGATTCTCGGTACGTAAAAAATCATTTTCACGAACCACCATACCTCTTTCTCAAAGAGTAGAGAGTGTCTAGGAAAAGCTTCAAAAAGGTGGACGGTGGGGGGTGGCATAAGACAGTAGGTATTATGCACTTGTTATTCGTGATAAATAATTACTGTCATAGAAGATGTTAATTTGTTAAGGATTATCAATTCTAAATTTACATATTTACAAAGTTATTGATTGAAATTATTCTGAATCGAATTCATTAAAGATAACATTTGATTTGTTGGAATGAAGTTGTAACACATTTTACCTACAGAAGCCCCCTGAATTACTTGCAAAATTTATGGAACGTTTTCGTTACTGAAGTGTTTACGGTTTTTAGTTTTAAACAAAATTACATGTGAAAATATTTTATGATCAACTGACTCAATCTCATTGTTGTTAAAACCCGATGTCAAAAGATCTCATGTATATTAATTTTTATTTTATTTATTGATTTATTGAATAGCTGCAATAGAATTGAAATTGTAGAGTAGCATTTGTAGCCAGAGCACCAAGGGGACTTAGGCTGTGTATTAATTTTTATTTGCCGATATTCGTCGTACATTTTTTTAGTATCGCCAAGTGTGGACATTTTTTTCCTAAGGATTTACGGTCTGTGGATTTAAAAATATAATGCCTCGAATTAGTAAATTGTCAATTATGTTCATTATATACAAAGTTTAATTAAACATGCAGAGGAGCATTAAAAATGCGCAAACCTTCTTTATTCGGCGTATTAATGCTGTGTTCTTCGCTACATTGTGCCTACTAATGTGCCTCGCCACATAACCCCTTTTTCTTTAAAACCAGTTTTTTTAAAAACTGCTAAAAAGTGATGAATTTTTAAAGATGCTACAAAATCTGCGGCATCTTATTTTTTGGGCAAATCCTGCTAAAATCACAGGAACTGCTGAAATCTGGTAACGCTGCCAATAATCATGTTTTAAGTTTGGAATTTCCCAAGAGCACGTGTGTCCTTGTCTTAAAAATGTCTCATATTTCTGTATATTTGAGACAGTGGCTCTATTTTGAGCTGATAACTGAAATCGGTTATGCTACTCTAGTTCAAATGGACCAACTCCAGTCCCATCACTAGTCTTATCAGTCTGACGTGATGTAGGGTGGGAAAATGTACGCTCCTAGCACCTTATTCCACAGGTTCTTAACGTTAATCGTGGCGGAGATGTGTTCTTCTTCGTTCTTCTCTCCTGTTTGACTGCTTCAAACTTGCTCAAATGAATGATGATCACGCTCAAAATCGTATTCCTTCATTTTCCTACACTTCAACAATTAAAAACACTCGCCCCCCGCCTCTACCATCCCTTCGTTGAGCATTTCCCTTCTCCCACAGCACTTAATCTCATCGAGCTTACAGTGTTGCGAATTTGTGCGCGTTGGAAAGTCGACATAAACTACTACCCACCATCAACCCATGTAACGACATCATTCCGGCGGCGACTGATAATAACCAAAAGCACTTTCAGTTACACTTTAACCAATAATGGGGCTTATTTCGACTTTAAGTTCGCATTTATGAATCCGCCCGCGTGGCGGAGCATAAAAACCGACCGCATTCAGTCGGTTATTGATTTTCCAGCCAAAGTACATGTGCGCTTTCATTTGTAATCTTTTCCACTGAATGCCCACACTTGCGGCGACCATTGCAATAACTACGGATTATCTGGGCGGAAAGGACTCTCGCATATCGCACAAGATATGAATCCCACGGTAAACAGTTGCGAATTCCATTTAACTCGCCCACAACGACTCTCCGTCAATCAGAATATGCCACATCTTATCCGGAATGCTGCACCCAGTGAATTACAAGTCCTTCGATGTGGATTCAAGTCACTCGGCGTCAGCTCTTTCCGCATTCGGTGCCCTGATTCGATTCAAATGTGAGCAGCGAAAGTGCAAGGGTAAGCGCTTGAAGATTCCAGAAACAATCCCTCCCCTCGTCCGCATGCAAACTTTTTTTATGACAACCTTCTCGGTTCGACAAAGTCGACTGCATTCAATAGTGCGGAAGTAAGTCGCAAGGAAACATAAAGATCACCATTAATCCATGGCCCCGGCCAAAGCCAAAGCCAAAGCCAACGCCAACGCCAAAGCAAGAGTCAAAGCACACAGCCAGCTCCTCCAACTCCCATTTTTTTTGCTCACTCTTGTTCCAGCCAGCTCCTGCAGAGTCGCCTCTCACACTCGTCCATATCCTGGGCATATCCTTCCTAGGTGCACGCTGCACTGATGATGCAATTGTACTCGTGCACGGGTGGAAGACGATGACTCCTTGGCGCCGATGTTGATTCAAAGTGCAGTCTGATAGCGGCCATTGTGTTCCGTTGAATGCGACAGAACTTTCCACGGTACCCCCACGACCGCCGCTCACCGCTCCATCGATGTGGTGCGGAGCGATGACACTGATGGTGTATCCTGTGAAAAATCCTCCAGCATGCTTTCTGTGTGTGACTTCTGAAAGTGCACTCAAGAAAGAGTGTTGCAGACAGAGAGGTTTGATAGTATCTATGGATTTGGTGCACAATCCCGCACTCGTGACATTCGAATGAAAGTTTATCCACTGGTTGTGCGAGTAGCTCTGCAATTAACATAAAACCGAGGGCCCCGAGGGAACGCACCAGTAATTATATGATGCATCGTTAAGTGTGTTTGTCTTGGCTGGTCTCGAGGAGCCGGACAAGTTCGGCGACGACAAATCTCAGCCATTCACATTTGAAGAAAGAGATTCAAGAAAATAGATACAGTTGCACTTGCAACTGAACTGGGACAACAATAATTTTGAAATTACTTTGAGACTTGTTCTAGGATCGCGAAGTTTCCCGAGGAGGAGGTTCCTTTGAAGATACTTTGTAATTGCGTTAGTCCTTTGTGCTCCACAGTCATTGTCTTTATTTCCAAGAAGGGAGGATGCAGAGCAGCGCACAAGGTCGTAAAGTGCATTATTTAACTTTCTTTAGTTTCTCAGGGCCTTATACACAACACATGTTTGTCTTGTAGGAAGTCTGCCACTTATCTTTAGCGGGAGGCTAACATTGTTAATTAGAACGTTTCCATGTTTGGATGTGGGGGAGCTGTAGCTCATTTAGATTTTGTTGAATTTGGTATACAGCTTATGTTCTGGATAGGTTAGGTTAGGTGCTAGTGCATTCACCAGCACACTTAGACCATATTGGTCCACTGTGATTCCCATAGTGAGACTACTAACACTGATTGACTACTGCAGTGATACTGCCGTTCATTTGATCCCAACGGCAAATGGTGACTGGACCTGGAAAACCAGATAAAAGCGTATTAACTTTGCTTTCACTGGGATTCGAACCGCTAACCAGAGGCAGGCACTCTACCAACTGCACCATCCAGTCCTCCGTTCTGAACGAATGCCCTTTTGGGATGGACTCGAAACACTACCGACATCCGCTATGTCAATTTCATGATTATGAGACACATCGAAGTGGAAGGTCTGGTGAAACACGTCATTTTAATTTTAGAACATCTCACTTGGAGTGTCAGAGCCTGAGCTAATGGTTAAAAAGAAGGGGGTGAGGGTGAGAGCCTGAACAATCGCTGCGTTCCATCGTTGACGGTCCTGGACACGCTACTGCTAGTCACCAAGACCAAGTTGTCTTACATCCTCCCCTTCTCGAACCAGGGGGCTCCTATTCGAAGACCCTCTTAGCTGGAGCATTGTTGTCCATGCGCTCGATGTGGCCTAGCCAGTGCAGATGTATTTTTGCCTCCCAGACTAAGTCCACATCCTGGTACAGCTCGTAGAGTGTGTCTTCTCTTCCATTCGCCTTCCATTCCTCCAAATTGGATGATATATCTGACGTAGAATCTTCTTTCTTCTTTCGAAGGTCTTGCTTAGCGTCCAGCTTTGGGGTCCATACAGCAGGAGAGAGTTTTGTATTTCATGATTTTCGTCCATCAAGTCAGGACCTTTGAGCCCAGTTGTTCCGACAAACCGAAGTAACATCGGTTGCCAAGGTTGTGTCTACGCCTACTATTCCTCTTGTAGATAAATTACAATCTGGCCAGTTTTCTTATATGTTGTTCAGTTCCTTGAACTGATCAATAAGGCTGGTCATCTTCAGGAAATGCGCGCATATATCTGCTTGCCTTGACCGAGGCGAGCAGCATCGGCACATCCATTGCATTCGAACGATGAAGTGCGAGTCCTAATCTTGCGAGTTTGTCAGCCTTCTTGTTGCTCAGAATGTTGTCCTGAAACCCAAGCTACACACTGCACTGTTTCTTCAGTGAAACTAGTCGATCATTGAAGTAATTCAGGCCAGGACTCGATAGCCCCAATTTGCAGTTTGGCTCTCAACATATCTATCTATGCTATGTTGAGGTCTTGTGCTCTGATGTGATGTATTGATTTGGCAGGACTCTCGAATATCAACGATTTCCGCTTGGACAAGAACTAGCACAGTTTGGAAGTCTGAAGTGGATACGTTAGGAGATTCTGAATAAACACCCGCTTCGACACCGCAGACAATTCTTGAGCCATTGGTGTATACGTCCTTAGGCGGTGTACTTAGGCCACAATTTGTAGCTCACATCCTACGATGTCTCAGTTTGGAAATGTTTGGAAATTTTCCTAAAATCAACAAGTCCAATATGTCCAAAAACGTGTGGTGAATAGATTCAAGATGTCATGGAATCAGTTCAAAAAGATTCAAATGAGTAATCGTGATTTATTTCATTTCCAGCAATTACAGAGTGGCTCACGAATCGTGCTACAAAAACAAAAGGCACTAGCATTTTTTCTGTGTAAGTAATCGGCTTATTTTTTTTTATTTGACAGGTTAGCTATTAAAATTTATTCAAATGAATGCTTGGGATACCGAAGAGAGAATTTGGATAGTGCAGCGTTACCATGCTTTCCGTCCAAAGGGAATTTAGGCGGGCGTTTAGCGGCACTCCCCTGAGTAGAAGGACCATTATAAAGCCGGTAAACATGTTTGCCGAATCTGAAAAGTTATTTGAGTTTCTTATTGTAGCTTAATTGGTGCGCCAACTTGTATATAGATAGGTAATTTGGGGGGCCCTGACGTCCTACTGGCCGCGACGCAATTAGACCGACGTGTTGGGTCCATTGTTTGGGAGTGTTTAGCTACCATGCCTTAAACGGGCAAGGCTGTCCTGAGGCTATCTTAACATTTCTTCACATGCTGGCTACATACATAATTTTTTTTAGTGTCTCGTAAATAGATATACAGTGCTCCACAAAAGTCTGGGTACAATGGAATTGTGTCTAGGCGTGGCCCTGATGGCGGATGGGAGACGGAAGGCCTCCTCTTCGTTTTTGGCAGACATGGAGGTCGGTCGTGGTGGGCTAAGCCTTGAGAGGGAGCGAAAGGTATGAGATTTAGAGAGTTTCAGACTTTCGAATGCGACCATGGCGCTTGAGGAGGTAGGACGGATCTGGCGAGGTGGGTTAGAGGGGGTTCTTGACTTTCAAATGCAACTTCTGGTCCATTTCTCTTTAGGACCCGACAATGCATTGCAGAGAGACTCTTGAATTTCATCAGTCGTGTCTGATCAAGACAGAAGACCTATGCTGCATTAGGTAGGGGAACAGAGGGACACCGAAGGAAGGAGTTCTTCTGCTGGACGTCAGAGTTTGGCACTGAAGGTGTTTAAGGTGCCTGGACGCCGCAAGGTGCCCATTCTCATGTTGGGAATTTTAATCAAGCATCTGAGGCATGGACTAATGCCAGTCAATGTCAGTTACCGGATGCAAGGACCTGAATGTCAACTTGGACGAACTGAATTGAAAAGGAGGGAACCTTTTCTAGAGTTCTTCTTCTTCTTCTGGTGGCGCTACGGTCCGGGGTGGACCCGGCCCTCAACCAGTAAGCCTCTCCAGCCGGCACGATCTTTAGCCAGCTGTCTCCAACTGCGCACACCAAGTTGATTGGGGTCCTACTCCACCTGGGTGCGCCATCGGTTCCGTGAGCGTCCTCTATTACGTTGTCCCACTGGTTCGGCGTCGGGCTGGAGCAGTGTTGTCCTATTTCTAGAGTTCAGCCGATTAATTACTGTCTTAGGCAGCTAGCAACGTAACTGAACTGGAAAGATCAAAGACTACATTAAGACAAAACCTCCACGAGAACCTCCGGCGGACCCAGAGCGGTTTCATCGGACCTGAGCTGAGGTTGAGGCAGAGCTAAGGAACCCTGCATGCTGGATACAAAATTATGTCACCATTCAATGAACAGTCTGACTAGGGCCGGGACTTGCTCTGCCGAATACAAAACGAGGGGCCACTCCCGCCACCATTTTGTGGCCACTTTGATAGATCCCAGGCACTGCGTCTTTCCGGCAGAAGTGACAACGCCTAATTAAGGAGCACAAGGGCTAAAAGACCAATCGATTTATTGCCACATATTCCCGTAGTCAGGAGGCTATCAGAGCCTTAGCCTATCTCCGACTCAGGAATCAGGTTAGTGATCAGGAATACATGGCTGACCCTTTATTGGGACATGCTGGTTGGTGTATAGTGAATGTCTAGCACCTTTCATAGGAGTGTTTGGGTCATTGCAGGAAATATCCTTCTCTCTGTCCCGTCAAGAGTGTCCAACCACTGTAGTATATTTCAGGTAAATGCTACCCAAGATAGACGGAATATCTATCGTTATATACAGTGCTCCACAAAAGTGTGGGTACAACGATGCAAATTGGAACAAAATAACTTTAATTAAGTTACAAATATTTTTGAAAGGTATACTCCAATAAAACAGGATGAAAGGCTTCAGTTTTAATCAAAATAAATTAAATATTGTTATTCGTTAAGAAATACAATAACAAAAACCAAAAAAGGCGCGTGGAGGCTAACTCCACAAAAGTTTGCGTACAAGGGAAAATACTCTTTCATTTTACACTGTTTATGCAACGGCAGATAGTTTGTTCACACAGATTGCTTGTTTATTCGAGCCTTGACGTTGCTGAGGAACGATATATCGCTTAAGGTATGATGAACAGGTCGAATCAAAGCCTTGATAGGTCGACCATCGAAACTCATTCCAAGAGATATTAACGTGTCATCAAACGAATGGTGGTCCAAAAACTATTTATAATGACTAATAAAGTGAGCGCTTAACTTGAATAAGTCAGCAATACCTACCGCATGCAAAAAAAAAATAAGGAGCGCAATAGTTCAAAGGCGGTTCAGATTATGGATTCTGCTGGGCATGAGAACCTTCATTCCTCATAGAGTGAAGAGTATCAAGCCCAAAGCAAACGCATGGTATGACTCGAGCTGTAAAGAGGCTATTAGGGTGGGAGAGTTGAATTTCCGGACATACAAAGCCAACCCTACTGAGGAAAACCGGAAGAAGTTTCAACGGGCCAGAAATGACTGCAATGCAACTATCAGACGTGTGAAATTCTCTTATGAGAAAAAGTTGAGGCAAAAAGTGCTACAATGTCCCAAGGGTAGCAAAAACTTTTGGTCATTTGTAAAAACCGTAAAGAATTCCGCCTCGTCTTCAATTCCCACGCTCATTTACAATGACATTCCAGCTGTCTGCTCTTTAGACAAAGCTAATCTGCTTGTGGCTCATTTTGCAGCTAGCTCAACACTGCCAGATTCCAATTTGTCTCCACCTGTACTTGAGAGCGTTGATTTTACCATGGGACAAATCCACTTCCGCACTCGTACAGTTGCAAGAGTACTGAAAGATCTCGACGTGCACAAATCCGCTGGCCCGGATGGTATTCCCCCTATACTTCTGAAGAGGTGTTCTTCTGTGCTGGCAAAACCACTGCGTAAGCTTTTTCATCTATCCTACTCTTTAGGTCTCTTTCCGAGCAGATGGAAAACTGCATTTGTCCAGCCAGTCCCTAAAAAGGGCGAATCTTCGTCACCCACCTCGTACCGACCCATAGCACTTACGTCCCTTCTTTCTAAGGTCATGGAAACGCTGATAAATTGTCAGCTTATGAAATATCTGGAATCGCGGAAGCTTCTTAATGACCGACAATATGGTTTCCGCAGCGACAGGTCCACTGGTGATCTGATAGCTTATCCCACCGAAAAGAGGAACCAATCTTTGCACAATTCAGGCGAAAGCAAGATCGTTGCGCTTGATATTTCTAAAGCATTTGACAGAGTTTGGCATCAAGCTCTCTTGTCGAAAATGAATTGGAACGGCAGCGTATGTTAAGCACGTTGAATTCCGATCTTGACAGCATAATTAACTGGGGAAAAACAATAGAGTGGAATTCAATGCTTCAAAAACTCAATGCTGTCTGCTGTCACTCAAGCGAACCCTTGATAATCAGCCATTATCCATGAATGGCGCTTGTGTCGATGAAACCGGAAAACTTTCCATCCTTGGTATGTGTATCAACACAACACTTAGTTGAAGCGATCACATATTTGAGGTCGCCAAAAATGCTGCGAAATGTTTAGGTTTTCTTAATCGATGCAAGAAATATTTCACCCCTTCTGATTTCGCTTTAATTTATAACGCGTACATCCGCCCCAAGCTTAAGTATAACGCTCATATCTGGTCTGGTGCCCCCAAGACCCCACTGCACCTACTTGATAGAATCCAAAAGCGAGCGATAAAACTTATAGGAGACAACAATATCGCAGAGTCATTAGACTCGCTCGAACATCGACGTACCGTCTCTTCTTTGTCCGTGTTTTATCGTTATTTCAACAAACGATGCTCAAGTGAGCTAGCCAACTGCATTCCTCCTCTCCATGAATTCACCCGCAATACTCGTCTCGCCAGGAATGCCCATCAGTATACCCTTAAGCCTACTTTCGGACGCACAGTTAAATTCAGAGACTCGTTCTTCAGCCGCACTGCACGAATATGGAATGCTCTTCCCAAACTAATATTTCCCACAGACTACAACCCGCAGATATTTAAAACCAATGTGCACAGGTACCTCCTCTCCCTTTCTCCCTCTATATCTTCGGCCCGTGCTGTGACTTGACCCCGGACACATAAGGGTATAAGCAATCCCATGAGCACGCGCAAATTATAAGAAAAAAAAAATCAAAATGTTCAATCAGCAGAAACAGGTCGCATTCGTAACGGTGTATGTTAATAAGTCTAATAAGTCTCAAGACTTCTGCCGTAATGTAATCTTCTGCGACGAATCAAAATAAAGCGTTTTTGAGTCTGAGGACCGTTTGAGGGCAGGGAGCCGCTAAAACGAGCCCTTAAACCAAACAATTCTACTGAAACAGTAAAGTACGGTGGTAGAAGTGTTATGGTGTGGGTCTGTATGGCGACATCAAGTTTCGGAAATCTGGTACTAATCGAAGGAAATGATGAACCTGTTCGTGAACATTGTCAAGTCCTTAAACATTGGGGATTACCGTCAACTATTACAAGCAAGCGAGATAATTACCACAATAATACCACACAAAATTAATGTATTTGGCTGCCATATAGCCCTTTCAAAATGCTACGAACCCCACAACAGAGCCCAGACCTCATGCCCATTGACCATATGTCGGAACCACTGGACCGAAAGATCCGTAATAAAGAGATGTTAAAAGAAGCTTTATAAGTTGAGTGGACTAATATATGCATTTCTTACACCACAAAATTGGTAGCATCCATGTAAAACCGGTTAAGGAGGGTCATAAGGATAAGAGAATATCTTACTTAAAAAGAACACCAAAAGAAGTAAGATTGATAGTTAATTTTGCGACTTCTTTTGGTTTTTATTGTTATATTTTTTGAAAGGATAACAATTTCTATGAATTTTGTGAAAAACTGAAGCCTTTCACCTCGTTTTATTGGAATATACCCTTCAAAAATATTCTCAACTTATATTATGTGAATCAGAGCTCTTCTTATCTAAATTGCATTATTGTACGCAAACTTTTGTGGAGCACTGTTTCTCAACGAAACACAAATTCTTTTTTACCTCTTAACATTTTTTTTTTCAACTTTTGCGGGTTATGTTCTGGATTAGGACATAGGCCAATTCGTTTGAGCTTGAATGATTGGGATCGACACATTCCACTAACGCCACCATCGCTGTCAAATTCATTTTTGTGACAAACACACAGAAGTTGAAGTGAATTCGGAGAAAAAAACAAATATCCCCAGCTTTGCTTAGCTTACCATGACTGCTTGGGGTTTTTTGTTTTTCAAATGTGGATACTGATCGCTTCAAGTGGCTATAATTGGGAACGAAGCACTGAAAATTCCAAATCGAAGTGGATTGCACACAGTTTCATATCAGATCGTCTCATTTATGGCGTATTTTAAAAGCATCCAATTCCGGGGAAGTCTTGCACTAATCGCAAGAGTTTTGACGTGGTCATACCACAGTTGACGTGATCATTTCCAGGAGGAAAGTCGTACGAAGACCTATCTGACTCCTCCCTGAAATACTATTTCTTGAGGACGAAGTTCACGTTGCGAGCCACATCATAAAATTGTGGACAAAATACCAGTCTCATATCGCAGTCAAAAAAATGCTACAGTTCACATTGACTAGATGGTTCTCCACATTCTAGACCAAAAATTATCAAGCAGTTGCTAAGCAACAGAAGAACAGAGACCCAATTCATCAAGGCGTGGGTTTCAATCTGTCTGATCCCGCTCCCACACATGATGTCATTCACTTGATGATCAACCATACCTCCTCCTCCTCCTCCTCCTTCTCATTTTCCTGAGTTCCTACAGTCACTTCGCCATGAAATACAAAACCCTTCGATATTCGTTCTGAATTCGTTCGTGTATCATGACACCACGGAAATCGGATCGCATTCACTGTAGAAACACATTTGGCGTTCTTCAACAAAATGTTTAACGATCCTCGTCCGAGATAAGTGCTCCAACTCGTACACCGTCTAACAACTGTGGTAAGCCCATACAGTCGCAATGCAAAGCGCAAACGTATAAAAACAAAACACACTTCGTTCGCACCTTTCCAAATGTACTGACGTTTTCACAAAAACGTATGCCCAATTAATTTGATACACTTCCTCTCGCGACGGGCAAAAATCCGGTAGGGAACGTTGCGTTGAACTTATTTCCCACACTTGCGACGACAAAACGTGCCTTTGGCCTAGAATCTCATCTTGCAAAAGAATTTTCTGAAAAACCCCACAAACTTGGGTTAGAAGCAAAACTAAACAAAATTGAATGGGAACGCTGCAGGCAATTGGAGGAACATTACGATGCATCCTATGTGAGTTGGATGTGGCGGAGGGAGTATGACCGCGAAAAGCTAAGCATGACATATATGTCATGACGGCATATATAGGTATATGCCTCCACAGCTCGTTGTGTATTCCTACTGATCAGGGAGCAGTTGGTAAACAATCTCATACGCAGCTTTTTATCACACTGCGGGTCCTCGACAGGATCCGTGAAGTGCATATCTACACTGAATGGAGACAATATGTACACAACACATCAGATGTCTAGTTTTGACATTCCTCCCAAAATCGTGAGTTAGGCGAGTTTTTGGACATGTCCCAGTCCCCTCAGGGTCTGGCAAGCGGTGGCCCATATGAGGGAATCGCATTCAAAGCATACCTTGACAATCATGATTCTGAGGCGATCAAACCATCAAAGCATATCTTCATGTTAAAGGCAGCAAACCAACTCAGCAGAGCACCAACGCGGGAGTTGAACAATGATCGAAACGTGGACCGATCCTCAACAACATTTACACGGCAGACCAACCACCTCTGCTTTTTTTTTTCTCAGACGACTAGCTGACATATGCCAGCTGAATGTCAAATCAAATCATCAGGCGGAGGGTCAATCTCAATCCAGGCCGAGAAGAAGTACATTTACTTCACTGGGAAAATCGACACTCATGTGCTTAAGGAAAACACCATGCAGTGCCCGTTCACCTTAGGCGTTGACTTCGTCGATGATTGGCTAGGCTCATGTTGTTGTGCGTTGTGGAATGCCTACAGTTCGTGGTTGAAATCTCTCAAGGACCAAAGATTGGACGCAGAACCTAGATCCATGCCTTCGCGCCATAGACCAGGGCAGGTATGATCAAGTTTTATACTTCGAGAGACGGCTCTAATACTCAATGTGCTTAAGGAAACTATCCCGAGGCGAATGCAGATCAGCAGCCAAATGTCGAAGCATCAAGATAGTGCTCCCTAGCGGTGCAGACAAAACAGGTCTCCACATGTCCTGGCGTTAGCTTAAAGGAGAGGTTGAATTTCAACAACCATTCGAAACTGGTCTTTAAAAAAGTCAATCTTGGCTCCTATCGCATCTATACCTTAATGCCTAAGGAAAATGGATTAAGTGGCCAAAGCTGATATATTACAAGCAGCTAGTATGGCCCGCACAATACATCTGAAGCCAGTATGGAGAAAGTTGCAAAATTTCTAAGCAGAATTCTGCGGCAGGGCACGGCACACATGACCGCCTTCCAACAGTACATGTTTAGAAACCAGCAACCATTCTTTCTGTGCAATCAGGAATTTGAGACGGACCTAATCCCAAAAGGACCAACAGGGACGTACGGATCAGAACAACCCGATGGAAGCAGTGGACATGGGAAACACCAAACCGATATTAAATGATAAATTTTAAAATAAACAATACCTATAATAAACCTGTTTAAAATCTCAAATTTTTCTGTATACAATACAATTTTTATATTTTTAGTTATATAATTATAATATAATTTTCATCATATTTTTGATTTATTTATTATATCCACCAAACAATTTAAGAATATCGAACTCTTTTAAAAGAGCAGTGCGTTAAAGTAGAACTAACCCTGTACGACATAAGTATGCGCAGAGGCTTTTATGGTAATGTTACGTACAATCGAACGACCGGATGGCACAGTTGATAGAGTGCCTGCCCCTGATTAGCGGGGTCCCCGGTTCGAATCCCAGTGAAAGCAAAGTTAATACACTCATATCTGGTTTTCAAATCTGGTCCAGTCACCATTTGCCTTTGGCATCTAATTAACGGCACTATCACTGCAGTAGTCAATCAGTGATAGTAGTCTGAATATGGGTATCACTGCACAAATGCTGGTGATTGCACTAGCAGCCCGTCTACCCAACCTAACCTATGTACGATCGAGAGATGGTGATTTTTTCATTCTCTCGATCGTACGTTGTGAGTGATTTTGAATAACTATACATGTTCTATATTTTCAAAGTGCTTCCAAATCACAACCAGGGATCTTTCGGCATTTTCCGAGACGCGGTACAATCTGGGAACGTTAAGCACTTAGGCCGCTTACACGCAGGAAACTTTGGTCGGCGATTTTTCCATCTTGTAGGCAAGGTGGCCCACTTAGATCCTGGTTGGATCCTTTGTACTATTGCTCCTCGGTGCTTTCCACCGGCTCCTTTTAAAAAGGGACTACACTAACGAAAATGTAATAAACCTAGGGACTACCCAATGGTATTCAAGTGTCCTACTTTGACAAGTCCACTCCTGTGCTGATTTACAGCTAATTAGTTTTCCTGATAAACTTTGCTATGTCTTGTATCTTTAAGTGTGACATTTTCTCTAGGTTTCTGAAAAAGTAGTTGCCTAGTATATCTTTTCTAGTTCTTGCAAGGGCTGGACAAGTGCCGAGGAGATGAAGCGTATTTCCTTCCACCTCCTTGTCTCGACAGGTTCTGCAGTAGTCGTTGTCTGGAGCTCCCATTCTTCTGGCATGGCCGTGGTAAGTGGCCGGTGATAATGCCCTCTACGTTCCTTATTACATTCCTGTTTAGTCTTAGGAGTGTATTTGTTTTGTTTGAATTTAGTGACGGCCAAATAAGCCTCGAAGTCCTACATACATCTAATTCCATCCATCTCCGATGAGTGGAGTCGACGGCATCTGTAAGTAACATGGTGTTTATTACTTGGAGTGAGGGATATAGGGTGTCCTGATTATTTGCCAGTGGCAGTCCCGCCCCTAATCCTGCCAACTCGTCGGCCCGTTGCCTGGAAAACCAATATGCCCAGGTACCCATCATAGGGTTAGGTTGCATCTAACCACTGTCTGTCTGATAGACGGCAAAGTTTTACCATCTTCGATTCGCACCATCATTTGGTGCATCCAGATCTATGTAAATGGCGATAGATAGCCCGTCTATCGGATAGCTGGATAACTTTAACTTCTGCCTGGAATACACTACAATGGCCGGGTAATCGAAGAGACAGGGAAAAGGATATGTCCGGCAATACCGCGGATACTCCTAGTCCTGTGCCCTCGTCTGTTTTTGAGCCAACAGGTAGCCTGGTTTTCTTACCAGATCTGTTTCCCAATCTTCTCTGTCTGGGATAAGTGTTTTGAACCCAAACTACAAGTCTAAAGCGGGTGTTATATAACCTGTATGCGTTGGTAGTCTTGCATTTCTGATTATCTCTGTATGACCTAAGCTATGTGAACTGCTCCAGCGGTTGCACTCCCTTAGTCTTAGCGCTGCCTTGGTAGCTACCAGCTTCCCATAGATGTCCATGGGAAGAAGCTGTAGCAATGTTTCCATGGCGGCAGTGGGAGTGGATCGCAATGCCACTGTGATGCAGATACACGCTGATCTTTGAATACTGCTTATCGGTTTAAGATTGGATTTGTTATTCAGTGCTGGCCACCAAACAAGGATGCCGTATGTTAAGATGGGTCTTACATCACCCGTGTACATCCAGTGAGCCATTCTCGGTTTAACTCCCCATGTGGGGCCAAGGATTCTCTAACATTTGCAAATAGCTGCCGCCGCCTTCTTAAAACGTGCCATAATGTTTGGTCTCCAGCTTAACTTGCTGTCTAAGATTACTCTTATGTACTTGGCGTGACTAGTGAAGCTAAGTTCCTTTTTCTTGAACTTACGGGCCTCTATCGGAGGCATGATGCGTCTTCTCGTGAAAAGTAGGAGCTCTGTTTTGGACGGCTTTTCCTGTCCAAGTTCTATTAGCGGCACATTGGGGGAGAGAATAACTTGTCGTTTGACGGTTGAGTAAGACGGCGTTTTCGATATCCCGCCTGGCAATAGGTCATAGCCTCAACCTCCTAAATAAATCCTAAATAAAAAAAACGACTGGATGGAGCAGTTGGTAGAGTGCCTGCCTCTGGTTAGCGGGGTTCCCGGTTCGAATCCCAGTGAAAGCAAAGTAAATACGCTTTTGTCTGGCTTTCAAAACTGGTCCAGCCACCATTTGCCATTGTGATCAAATTTACGGCACTATCATTGGAGTGGTCAATCAGTGGTAGTAGTCTGACTAGGGATATCACAATGGACCAATATGGTCTAAGCGTGCTGGTGAATGCACTAGCAGCCCTCCTGCCTAACCCTAACCTAATCTAACCTCCTGAATATTTTGATGAATTTTTTAATACATCAGGCCCAATCTCAAATGACTACTTGTCTCAGATGATTAATATCGAGGATTAAAATCAAGGTTTTTTGTTTTGCGTAACAGTCTCTTATATTTTTAGCTTCAGAGTCAGTGAGCAAGATATACGCCAATTTAAAAGTTAAATTTAAGTGCTTAAATTGGCATGTATCATTCTCACTGTCATTCAAATTTATTTCCAACGCTTCTTAAGCCACATTCATTCCAACACACCCTATGACCATTTTTTCCGCCCGGCTATCTGGTTCACATAGTCTGCCTTCAACGTCGTCGCGTCGTCGCTCCGATTCGCGATTTACCTTTTCACGAGCACTCAGTACACCGGTCCGTCAAATTAAATGAAAACCCAATCCCCAGAGACCCCCACTGCCTTCCTGTCATCGTTCACTTCCTCGGCTCTCCTCAGCTCCTAGTGAGAAAATTTGTTTATATAACTGTAACATGAGCGATTTCGTTGAGTGTCAAATTTTTCCAAGTCCCTTGGCTGACGCTATGCTGCTTGTCCTCAAAACTGATCAACATACACTTCAACTGGTATTTCACAAAACAAAAAAAAAAAACAAAAAAAAAGAAGAAAAGATACTGAAACAAAAAACAATTATCGGTACATCTACAAGTGCAAGTGTCACTTAAACACCGCATCAGCAAAATGTTGAATTCTGTTACTGCAGAGCGCTGCTTTGGGAGCGCGAAATTTTCCAAAGAACCTCGCTTCGAGATTCAGTACGGATTCGAACGTTCATCGAGTGCAATCGGTTCGCGCAATTGCAATTCAATTCGTTGTGACGCGATTTAAGTGAAGTTGTGAGATTTATCTTTTTCTTGAATAGAGTTGAACGATGTGTTTAAGTGTTTTCGAAGGAATTTGAGGAGAATTTCGTGGGGTACCTGGTGGCTGTTGGAAAATCGTAAGTTGTTTTTTTTTAATAAATTTTTAAGTAAATTACCGATAATTAAAGTGGGCGGGAGGAATTTTCAAGAGTTATGGGATTTTTAATAAATTTTTATGTAAATTAAATTTTTTAAGTGAGCGGGAGGCATTTTCAAGTGTTTTTGGGAGTGCGTCTTTTTCTGGAAAATTTCTTATGTGTATCCTTGCATGACGTTTTGAGTTGTTTGAGTCCTTTTTGGACTTATTTAGACTTAGAGACACATTTGTATTTTTTAGGAACTTTTTATTGCATTTTTTTGTTACAAGCTCATAGTCGAAAATTTGTCATAAGTTCCGAAACGAATGTCTTCCTTCGTTCATGATATAGAGAAAGTCCCCTTTCACTCGGGCCTGTTGTAAATTTAGTGGCCGTAAATTTAGAGTCCCATATCCTTACCTTTGCAAAAACGAAAATCCTGCATACACTCCTACGCGGTTCTCCACTTAAGAAACTACCCGAATGCATGGTGTGAGTAAGCTTACTACGCAGACCATGTTCAAGTTGATTTTCCATTTCCCGCTTGATTTCCGTCTAAATATCTAAGGCGCATCCAACTGTGGTCACGGAAGGCAATTCCTGCCATTGCCACTAGTGATGGGCGTAAACGAGCGATTTTAAGAATCGGTTACTAATCGAGAGATTAGTAGTCAAGATATTTCAATGATCCCTCGAGATGAGTGCATTCGAATGAGTATTCGCGTGATGATCGATAAGTACACCTCGATTTTCCAAAATCATTCGAATGACTACTAACTCATGCTAAGGACTACTAACTAATTACTAACTACTAACACAAGATGACTCGATAAATGTCTCACATCAGCTCGACAACTAGTAACTAATAGTTATCGTTGAGAAGTTCTAATCAGGAACATAACTAGAATGAAAGAAAACCGCAAAGGAAATCTGTTCACTTCTTGGTTCATTAATACGAAAAAAGAAATAAAAAATCCCAATTCATTCGAATGATTTTGATGATACATCCATCGAGTTTGATGAGACTTTTATCGAGTTCTCTTATGTTACTAGTAAGGAGTTAGTAGTAGTAGTCCACTGAGTTTGTAGTTAAAGAATTAATTTCTAGTCAGCGGAAGTTAGTAGCCAATCGAATGATTTTGATAATCGCGATGTTCTCGAGATCTTGTACTAATCGATTACACTGCACAACCGAATTGCAAATTTTGTAATTTCATTGTAAATTCAAATTATCATTCAAATGCGCCTATCACGGTCAATTTCCACGTTCTCCCTTTATTTTTGAGCCGACGAATTTCTGATAATCTAAAGTTTTTCACCGTCCTGGTTCCTATAAGATAGAATCCACGCCATTCTCGTTGATCATCGTCCAAGTTAAGTGGAACATGGTGCCTAGGAGGGTTAACAAGGCCCTCGTTGTTGTCCACAGAAATGCAGCGAATCTTCTACCGGACGATAGCGCGTTGCCTTGTGATCTTCCAGCTTTGTGGCATGTCTTTGCTTTCCTTTTTGTTGGAGGTTGATGTAAGAGTTAGGTCAAAGAAAAATAACAGACGTTATTAGCGATGACCTCACGGGTTCCAAAATTTTAATTTAACGAGTTGAAACTTAGACTTTCTTAATCAGAAATTGTGGTCGGCTAGCTATTTCACTGTCCCGAGTTAGGATGCTGGCTCGTCAAAACGGCCATCAGGCAAGTACGCAAATTCTCATGTTAGACTGCTCTCGTCAAACCCTTTCTTTGTCTCAGCATAATCTCGCCTTGGCTTCAGGCTTAGTCATTATGTATGTCTTCTCGTGAAAAGTACGAACCCTGTTTTGGACGGATTAAAGTCTAGTTCGGCTTTTCCTGTCCAAGTTCTATGAGCGGCGCATTGGGGGGGAGAGGATAACTGGTCGTTTGACGGTTGAGTAAGAGAGCATTTTCATATCCCGCCTGGTAATAGACGATAGCCTGATGTTGGCTCGTCAAAATGGCCATCAGGCAATTACGTGTCTCAGCATAATATCGCCTTGGCTTCAGTCGCAGTCATTAAGTTGGAGAAGATCAGAAGCCTCTAATTTCCCTGTGAAGCCACAAAAGCGAAGACAGGCGTGTCTTTATTCATCCCTAACCTTAACGATACCCACAAATAAAGATGGAAGAAGAAGAAGAAATCCTTTCCTTAATTTTATTATTTTAAGGGCCTTTTAGACCACAACTGGGATTCCCAAATCCCTTCCCTCCTAGACAGAGCCACAATGATCCTCACCGCACATCCCATTCCTCCTCTCTCCATCAAACAATCATGCTGCTCTCCACCATCCATCAAGAAGAAGGTTCAAGTCGTTTAACAGGCCCGCACACAGAACATTCCATCGCCAATCGATATGCACTTTTCCTTCGGCGATTCCGCCAAAGAAAACGTAATTAAAATGCCGCACACATTCCGCGTGGCCGACCGAAGTGCGTTTCATTTTCAAAACCAAAAGCGAACAAAAAAAAATGATCCTTCGCAACCACATACACAAAAGGTGACTTAAACCTTTTTTTTTCTTCTTCTTCCTCTTCGGCTCTCGGCTTTGTATCTGCATCTGGAGAGTGCATTTCAAAAGAATCTCTGCGCCGATTTTGGTCCACTACACGCATTGACATAACTCCCCTGGCCAGCATTGGCACCGGACAACTGACGGGCAGCCCCCAATGATGCAACGTCCACCGACGTGCGTGCTCAATTGGATTGGTTGGCTCGCCTCACGATCACCACTCGCCAGCACCAAGAGAAGAAGATGGCTTCACCTTGCCGCGGCTAAGCCAGCAGCCAGCCGCCAGCACGATGACTGTATGTGCGTTTGTTTGGCCTAGCCTAGTGGCGGATATTTCATTTTTAGTGGATGCCAGCTCGCACCAAGTGTCTGCGAGCACTTGACGATTATTAATGGGCACCGACGACCATATCGAGAGCGGGTAATTCTTTAAATGCGCCGTCGAATGGCAGTAACAAAAAGAAAATGCAGAAAAATCATTGAAAATCAAACAGAAATCCGTAAAGTCTTGGCTGCGCTGCAGATCCGGTTGTTGATTGGTGCACAAATTTGTGCGGGTTTTGTGAAGCGCGGTGTGCGGGTATTCCACAATTTCAGCACGTAATGAAAATGTTTAATTTTTATTGAAACAGCTGGCGATTAATGTGTGCGGATGGCAAGCGGCGGAAAGCGTGTCTCGTGGTGGTGGTCTGGCTTCTGTGTGCGACGGATTTCTTTTTTCAAAGTTGGTCAGCAGATTTTAGCTCTTTTTCTATGAAATTTGGCAGTTCTTCTCGGCTTGTCTAAGCCTTTAGTCTTTGCAAACTTCTCTAATGGAATATTGTGAGCGTTGTGCACACTTGGCTGTCCTCAAGATGAAAGCTATCTCAAGTCTCAACCGAATTCTTTGCTCAATTGAACGAATTTGCAGAGCTTCTCAAACAAGATTATCAATCAAGTATTCATTCTGAATTCAACTGAAATTCTAAGCCTTGTCTCCGCTTGGATTGAACACTTTGGAGAAAAATGGTCTAGGCTTCTGTGGAAGATCCTCCACGATTTCTTCGCAAAACGAGATCTAAGGCGAGGTCCCTGACTTACAACTCATATGTCCCCCCTGTGTCTTCGATTTAGTCGGTCCTTTCCGGTGTTCTATGTTTCAACTAACAGGGAATGGGTGAGAGATAAAAAGGGGTGTCCTTAGTCCACTCTTGGTCACTGCAGCCTATGCAGACGTAGTTGGTGGTGAATTCCACTTCCGAACCGTGATAGTTCAGACTTCAACCACTCCAACCACGATCGATAGCAACTTTCCGTCTCAGTCAATGAGTCTGGTGGTCAAAGTTGGAGCAAAGCATCCAACTGGTCTCACAGGTGCACCAGTTACAGAGCACCACCCTCCGCTTGCCACCTCTCTGATCGCGTCGCCCACGTTTTTACTGAAATCAGGAAGTAGTGGTTTAATCCATGGGATTGCCTGGAATGGATCCTTATCGGTCCCTTTTCTGGCACATTCATCAGCTGCTTCATTCAAATTTATGTTTCTGTGTGACTAGACGCGGCATAGAATAATCGAGTGCTGCGTGCTAAGAACATCGAGTCTTTTGTGTCAGCATACGACTTGGTGTCTGTCGCGAGCTTGAAGTTAATGTCTGTCGTTGAAATTGTTTTAATGGCAGCTTGTCTGTAATGACTGACACCCTAAATTGGTGGTGTTGCCTTTCTGGCCGCTTCTTTCAGGGGTTTTCTGGCATTTTTCACTTCTTCTTAGTATTGAGCTACATTAAGGTAAGGCTGGACTTGGCCCTCAACCTCCAAGCCTCTCCTACTAGAAGGATTTCTAGCTGGCTACCTTCTAACGCCAGGTTGGTCCTTATTACATGGCTAAATATTTGCCATAGAATTGTAGTGATACCCTGTACCGAGTATCTTAGGACCTCATGTTTCGATACATATTTTTTTATTTATTTATTCTATTTATTCTCAATGTTTGACATAGTATAAGTGTATATGAAATAACAATTCAACTTTTGCAAACATAGGATTGACATTTGAGAATAGTTAGTGGCATTTATATTTAGTTGAAAAAAAATAGAGTTAATGTCACATCATCTAGATACATTCAGTGTGATAATTCAGTTTGGGGTGAGCAGTACATTGTATTATATAAAAGAAGAAAAAGGAAGGACTTTCAAACTTAGAATTTTAGTATTATGATCGTTTGATATCAAAAATAGATTAGCCAATGAAGTGCAACAAAATTTCGACTTCAATATCCAAAAGCCAAAACTTAACTTTAGACAAAAATTGATTTAACGTTCTGGTGGTTCGAATATCTTCAAGAAGTGAGTTGAATAATTTACAAGGAACAACATAATAAAAACTTCTACAACAAGTGGTACGAAAAGACGGAATGGTTATCTAGGAGCTAGTGTTGCTATGATTTTCCTTGAGTGGACTCTGTAAGTAGCCACATCTAATAAAAACGATCCACAAGGCTTTATGAAAGTACAAGAATGCAGATCTGCTTATTAAGTAAAACAAAAGATGCGGCTCGGCGGGAAGAGAAGCCATACTTTTCGAAGAACATACTTTTCATCAGTTTTGATAATTGTTAAATTTTATTTAAGTGCATCCCACCCCAGCAGGCAATACCATACTGTAGTCTTGAGTGGAATATTCCAAAGTAGATATTTTTTTAATGTACTTGAAGAATAGTACTTACTTATGTCATGATGAACAGAATCGTTGGAAAGCCTCTACTTTATATTTATCGCAATATATGGAGCATACGGCATTCAACAGATGCTTAGCTCTTATTTCGAGGAGCATAAGGCTCTAGGGAATAGTTCCTCTGTCTCGGCCAAAACCATGCATTCAGCTTCGACAATTGAGAGGGCTACCGACTTTCACTTTCTTGATTTCCAGCTAACAAGGCCAACATTGTAAAGTACCCTGTCCATGACTTACTATCATCGCTCAATCGCCATTCCAAGATTTCATTACTCGTATATTTTGTAGCTCAAGGTTCCTTTCAAAAGCCGAATAATTCTCTTTCCCATCATCCAGTGAACTTTTCCAGGATTAGGATAAAAACGACCCTAACAGGTTGTCAAAAATTCACTTGCTAGCCGGTTACCTCTCCATCAAGTCTTAAAGGGTACTGCCAGAATGTGCAGAAAATCGGGTCTTCAATGAGTACGATATGCATTTTCGAACTGAAATAAAATAAGGGTTGGGATTAATTGCGTACTTATTACGAGTTGGAATCGTTATGAGTGAGCCTAATTGGCTTTCACGAAAGAGGGTCATGGGCTTCCAATCATCAAGACCAAGCTGTCTTTACTCTTTATACCGGATTTTCGGCCTTCATTTCAAAGACCCTCTTAACTGGTGTCCATGCGCTCGTTTTGAATTTTACCTTCTGGACTGCATCCACAATATGGCACAAACCCGGACCACATATCGGATGCATAATTTTCCATTAAAAGGCACCACGAATCAGCTCCGTTGTTTATGGCCCAGCTTTTGGGCCCATATAGCAAGACTGGCAAAATAAGATTTCTGTAGAGCGTCAGTTTGAAGAGCAACTTCCTTTTTTTTCAAGTGGTTTAATTTCTTATCTGCGACAAAGTTGTGGACCTAAGCCTAGCTCCTACAGCAGCCACTGTGCGCTCTACTGTTCCAGCACGAGTGGACGGGACCAACAGTTTTATGCCGACTCCATGATTGTTCCATCGCTTACTTTCTTATTTATCAGGACAACGACCCTTGGATGGTCAGAGCCTGACGTAAATCCTCTTCCATCGTTGACAGTCTCGGCACGATACTACCAATAATCTTAATAAATTCATAGACGCTTTGTTGCAGCTCTTACACTTGTCACGATGGTCGATTAAAAATTACACACTGCCACTATTTAGTAATAAACTCTTTATTCAACACGTCGTTTTGTCTTCGGTTGCTTTACATCGACTCTCCTAATACATCATCAATCAGTATCGGTATTCAGGGAGGGAGATGGTGAATGTTTATATAAAAGAGAAAGGGATACATTTATGATCGGATGGAATGGAATGGAAATGGCATGGAATTTTGTTGATAGCTGGTAATGGCACACTTGTTCATGATCGTCTGTGGTTTATTTTTGAAATGACCCTGAAAGCGTAAGCTTACTTAATTATGTCCTTTAACTCCTTGAGGGGGTATAAGTCGCGTCGTGTTTGAGCAACGAGCTTGATATCTATCCAACTCATTTCCAAAGAACTCGATTCTTTTTCAACTTGTTTGCGTCTGTTGGGCGTCTCGATATTTTGGCTGCCTGGGTAAGCGAATTCCACTGCATGACGCACTGGCCAATGGAGTTGTCACCGCGCCGTAGGGTGTGTCCAATCCACTACCATCGTATAGCCTGCTCGTTGTCATGGAAAATTGCTCCAACGGGCAAATACGTATACGCGTTCGGCCAAAAAATTTCAAGAATATTTATTCAACATTAATTTACGAAAGATTGCAGTTTTCGTATGGTAGTGGTGTCCACATTCCAGATACTGTATCCATAGACCACCACCGATTCCTCGTTGAAGAGGAGCAGTCGCAACTTGGTTCTGAAGCTGATAACATTCAGCTTTGTTTGTATCCAGATCATGAACAGTACTCCGATCGCAGGTTTAGACTTCGGATTGATGCTGCAAACATTCAGTTCCGAGGCACCACGATTATCCCAGACTTCACTTCTTAAGCTACTAACTTTCTCGGCTTCCAGTCTGACTATGTTCAGTTGGTCGCGGGAAATGCTTGGGGGTTTAGTTTTTACATTCATTTTGAGTCTTGGTTTGCACCAGCTTCTTTCGAGTCACTGACAATGCTCAAAGAGTATTTCCTGTCTAGAAAAAGCTTCTCAAACTTGGCCGTTCGGAGTCGGCATTAAACTGTAGGTCCCTTCCACGCGTGAGAGAACAATAGCACGCACAACACGAGTGGTTGCTGAGAAGCTAGGCCTAGGTCCGAGGCGGACTGTAGCGCCACCCATATTATTATTATTATTGCATCAACTTCTACATTATGGGCAATCAAGTGAAGTCATCAGCGTAGTAAAAGTGTCTAAGGTCAGATGCGATAGTCCCATTATTTTCGTGTGTTACTGCTGCACAGAGCTCATGGTTGATAACCAGCAGAAACAACAGCGATGCAAGTATGCACTCTTGACGAACTCCATTTTGAAACTCAACTTAAGATATCTTACCATTGTGTAAGACGTAACACTTACCACCGCCCAACGTAGCCTTTATAACAGCTATGAATTTTTCCGGAACGTCTCTCCTGCCCAAGGCCAACTAGATTGCTTCTCGACTCAAACTATCGAAAAAGGAGCCTAGTCGCTCCCTTATCTCTCCGGAGGCAGTCAAAGCAACACCCTGGAAGAATATTACGAAAAGGGTTGTTTAATTATTGCCTCTAACATGGGAGAATGAATAAAAAGACCCATTTTCTACCATTATCTACTCTTGGCTGGTATTCATGGTACGAGGGCATTCTAGCTCCTTCCAGTTTCTCACTCCTTCTTATGTTGCATGGTCCTTATCCCTCCACGTGCATTCAGTTCATTCACATGGACTCCAGCGATTAAATAAAAACTCCTCCTCTCTCACACATTTCCTTAAAATCGCGTTACATTCTGCATAAATTTGTCATCTCGCACTAACAAGCAACCGCAGCCCTGGACAAGTTTCCGCAAAAAAATTGTCGCGTTTTCCAAATTGAATCAAAATCAGATTATCGCGTCTAATAAAATCAAAAAAATTGTATAATATCCCGCACCAGTTGTGCAAAGCCACGCAATTTAGAGTGTCTGGCCAGCTTCCTGGGCTTTTTGGCGAAGCAAGACTAGATGCAAAATTTGATTTGAATTTCCTGCGCAAATTTTACTTCCCGAGTCCTTGTCGCTTCAGTAAATGGGACTTTTTTTTTCTTTCTTTCATTGCCTTCACGAAAACGACGGTGAATCGTGTCTGCTTGTGTATTTCATCACTTTGCACTTCCTTCGTGTGTCTGGCATTATTTATGACCTGCGTCAGTGGGAGCATGGAGTGACTTGTGACATTTTCAGGTGGGACTGAGGAATTATTGATGGACTGGGTGCGCAAAACCCTAAAGCTATTCCAGAGTTTTAATGGTATTCATTCATGTATTTCTAATTTGTTTTACGGGCTTTTGTTAGGATTTTTAAATTGTAAGGTTTTAAGGGCGAACGACACGGCGATGGGATGCGAAATGTTGTTGAGATGCTTCTTGTTTAATGGTTGTTTTTTTTTTAATGAAATATCGAGAAGAGATTGAATGTGTAAGGCAGCATTTTTAAGTAACATGCACCTAAATCAGACTGGAGACTGGGATGTAAGAATTGCCCGATTAGGCACCACCTCACCCACTACTAGAGATGAGTTAACTATTCTTCTTCTTTATTTGGCGCTACAGTCCGGGGTGGACCTGGGCCTCAACCAACAAGCCTCTCTAGCTAGCACGGTCTCTGGCTAGCTGTCTCCAGTGTCGTACGCCAAGTTGGTTGAGGTCCTTCTCCACCTGGGTGCGCCACCGTAAACGCGGGCGTCCTCTGTTGCGTTGTCCCACGGGTTCGGAGTTGAAGACTCTTCGGGCCGGAGCTGAGTTGTCCATACGCTCTACATGGCCTAGCCATCTTAGGCGTTGGATCCGAAGACGCCTGACTAGACTCATGTCGCTGTACAGCCCGTACAGTTCGTGGTTAAATCTACTCCTCCAGAAACCGACAACGCAAACAGGACCAAAGATCGCACGCAGAGCTTTTCTCTCGAAAATACCAAGGACTTCCTCATCCGCCTTAGAGATTGTCCATGCCCGCGCCGTACAGCAGGACTGGGATGATCAAGGTCTTGTATAAAATCAGCTTGGTCCTTCGACAGATGGCTCTATTACTCAATTGCCTCTTGAGCCCATAGAAACAGCAAGAGTTACTCTGCGTTTGATCTCGGTACTGATGCTGTTTGTACTGTTTACTGAGGAGCCGAGGTAGACGAAGTCCTTGACTACCTCGAAGTTATAGCTGCCCATTGTGACGCTCTGTCCAAGGCGTCGATGTTGTGTGTCCTTTCTTGATGACAGCATATACTTCGTTTTGCCCTCATTCACCGCTAGACCCATTTTAGCCGCCTCCGCCTCAATGCCAGCAAACGCCTCATTGACGGCTCGCTGTGTTCTGCGAATCACGTCAATGTCATCCGCGTATGCTAGCAGTTGTACGGACTTCTGGTAGATCGTGCCTCTAGTGTTGGCGTGTGAGTCTTGCACGATCTTCTCCAGGATGATGTTAAAGAAATCACATGACAGCGCGTCACCTTGTCTAAATCCTTTTTTGACATTGAAGGTCTCGGTGAGTTCGTTACCGACCTTGATGGAGTAGTGAGAATTCTCCATCGTCATCCTGCACAACCTGACGAGTTTGGCAGGAATGTTAAAACTAGACATGGCGTTGTATAGCTCGTCCCTATGCATGCTGTCATATGCGGCCTTGAAATCGACAAAAAGGTGGTGGGTGTCGATTTGCATTTCTTGGGTCTTTTCCAGGATCTGCCGTAGTGTGAAAATCTGGTCGATGGTGGACTTCCCTGGCCTGAAGCCACACTGATAAGGACCTATCAGGTTATTTATAAACGGCTTCAGGCGAGTACACAAAACGGCGGAGAAGATCTTGTAGGCGATGTTCAGGAGACTTATCCCTCTATAGTTGGCGCAGTTGAAGGGGTCTCCTTTCTTATGGATCGGGCAAACGATACTAAGATTCCACTCATCGGGCATGCTCTCCTCCGACCATATCTTACAGATGAGCTGGTGCATACGCCCAACCAGATCATCTCCAGCTGCCTTAAAGATTTCAGCGGACAGTCCGTCCGTCCTCATTGTATCTGGGCCTCAAACAGTGAGCCTCTCCAGCCGGCACGATATTTAGCCAGCTGTCTCTAACTGCGCACACCAAGTTGATTGAGATCCTTTAATGTTACGAAGAGTTAAATTATGAGTCACTTTGTCGAGCACATTGCACGCGTAATAGTGGTCTGCTTGGACTGCAATTGACTCCAAGTTTACTGGCAGGGACGAGCGACTTTACGTATTCCAAAAAAAAATTTTCAAGGGTGTCAAATCGCAGGATATACACGTCCACTTCCCCATTCAGAGACGAACGATAAATCGCTGGTCAAATTCATTTCTCAATTGGTCCAGGAATCGCGGTCAAAGCGTGGTTCTGCTGGAATCACTTGGCACACATACCTTGGCGGAAATACCTTTGAAGATATCAGGCGCTATTATTATTATCTTCCCGCCCATAAACCGCACCAAACAATGTATTTTCCTAGCTCTTTGGCAGATTTTGTGTTGCCTAAGGCTGCTCAGTTGCTGAGGCACAAATTCAACCAGAAATGAGAGTCGTCGCTGAAGTCAATCTTTCCATAAAAAGCAGATCTTCCTCCAGCCAGTCATGGAAAATTAGAGCAGATCGTTCAATGTAAGTCCTTCCATGATGAAATGCACACCTTTGACTTGTTCAAAAACGGAACACTGAAAAACTAAACAGGAGCAGGAAAAAAATCACATTTTTTTGACAAGCTTAGAAAAATCTTCATCATTAGCTTGAGACACACTAAGTGCCACGAACGGTTTTTGTTCTCGATTTGTCAATAGTCCAGTCGATAGAACCACTCGAAACTTAATAATAATGTGATACTCACTAAATTGATAAGTGAACTCAACTAACACTTCGCCTTATTTATTTAAGAATTACATCCTCAGCATGTAGCTCCATAACATTTCTTCTTTCATCAACACAACTTTCTTTTCCCTTTTTATCGATGACCTTGTATTCATCACCTATCGCGAGAACCGATGAGAAAAGAATGAAACAAATTTCGAACGTGTGAATGTGCTTAAGAGAATGGAATTGCCCATACTCGGTCAATCTCCGAAGTTGCAAGCATTTTTAACGCTGGTGGCATGTACTCAGACTATTGAGATTTTCTGTGCGACAAAATATATGGTTTTAATAGAAAATCTGATTGTATGAAGATTTATGCGAGAAAGTGTGTGTCGGCAGGCGAAGGATTAACCAGTATGCACCATACACTTATTCAGAGAGCATAGTGTTTACAAGAAGAAGGTCTTCAGTGTCTTCAGTGTCAGCCATCCAATTATCTCATCTCATTCACAACTGAACGATGATTATTTTAATATTTTTTGGTGAATAATTTCAATTCATTGCCATTAGGATGACTGGTCGATAAAATAGTTTTTAACCACACACTCTCTGTCTCACCCCTTAATCAAATAGCGGCCAAGGAAATCTACCTGGAACATAGAAAGTACTGCATATATAAACTCTTTTTTTTTGGTTAATGGGGAATCTTCTTCTGGCCTCTACAACGTCTAGGCTTCAAGACTCAACTTAGCTCTCGATCCTCGAAGGTTGTACACCGAATTTGAAACATCAGATTGAAGATGCATTTCCTACCAAGTACACCCTTGAAGTATTTTCAGCAACTCGCAGCAGGTGACGTCGGGAAAAAAGAGTTGGCACAGCAAATGGAGGCAAATTTGAATTCGAATAGACGATGTGCTTCAAGAGCCTCAGAATGGCTCAAGAAAGAGGTCCTCGGCATCAGGAGACTCAGTCTTGTTAAAGACCATTTCTGGAGCCTCAGCGTTGCTCTAGAACGTGGACCTTCAAGTCTGGAAACTCGGCGTTGCTAAAGAACGTGATCCTCTACTTCTAGAGCCTCAGCGTTAATCAAGAACGTGGTCCACTGCTTCAGGAGCCTCGGAGTTGCTCAAGAACGTGGTCCACTGCTTCAGGTGCCTCGGTGTTGCTCACGAACATGGTTCTCTACTTCTGGAGCCTCAGCGTTGCTCTAGAACGTGGTCCTTAACGTTTGGAAGCTCGGTGTTGCTCACTAACGTGGTACTCTACTTCTATAGCCTCGGCGTTGTCAAAGAACGTGGTCCTCTGATTCAGGAGCCTCGGCGTTGTTCAAGAACGTGGTCTTCTGCTTCAGGAGCCTCGGTGTTGCTCACTAACGTGGTACTCTACTTGTATAGCCTCGGCGTTGTCCAAGAACGTGGTCCTCTGATTCAGGAGCCTCGGTGTTGTTCAAGAACGTGGGCCTGTCTACTTCTAGAGCCTCAGCGTTGCTCATGAAACTGGTCCTCTACTTCTGGAGTCTCAGCGTTGATCAAGAACGTGGTCCTCTGCTTTCGGAGACTCGGCGTTGCTCAATAATCTGGTCCTCTGCCTCAGTAGTTTCAGCATTGTTTAAGAATGTCCTCTGCTTTGGCAGTCTCAATATCACTCAATGACGTGGTCCTTTACTTCCAGAGTCACAGCTCAAGAACCTGGTCCTCTTCTTCTGAAATTCTCGTGACAGACTGCCCAAGCTGCATCGAATCCATGAGACTGCAGTTTGACAACGATTCCTTGCTCCAATCCCCATCAACTTTCACGATCTGCAGCCTGATGGATAATCTGCCTTCTCCCAACATTCACCCTTTCTGACGATGTGATAGTCAAAACAACTCAACCTAAGCTCTACAAGTCCAAATGCTTGAACTAAATTGTATAACTCGGAGCGTGTCATGAAAAACACTAGAACTTTCACCATAAACATCGATTGTACCCCTTCCCTTTGGTCTAGGATTTAAGGGCTGTCTTCAGAAGCTAGACAACTTCCCTAGATGGGATTTATGGGAAGTCTTATCATGTTACGGATGTCATTTTTAAGCTCATTTTGAGGCTTTGTCTTAAAGAAGTCTTACGCAGTCCAACAACGTGTCCTTTTTTGTAGTTTTAGGTTCTCTGTAAAGTTAAGGCTTGTTTTGCAGCTGCACCTTGTATGGCAGTGTTTGGTTGAAGGTTGTTCAGTATGGCTTTCATCCCTGCAACAAGTGCTTTCTGGCTTCTCAGCCGAGGACCCATGAAGGGTGTGAGTCTTATCTTTTGTCTCTCTTCTATCGTTTAGGGTTCCTGGCATTCTGACTCCAGTCATTGCGGCCAAGCTCTCTTGAGGCCGCGATGACTTGGATGGAAGGTTCTGTTTTTCTCTCCTTTTCGAAGCAGGAGTCCCGGCATGAAAGGCCATTTAAACCGGATCTTTGGTGTCACAAACATGCGCTCTATGTGACAGAGCCAGAGTAATTGACGAGTTCTTGCCTTCCGGGCTACGTCCATATCTTGGTACGGTGCCGTGAATTAACGCCAAACCTTGGAAGCAGAGTGAAATAAGATCGAACTGGAAATTCTGTGTTACCTCGAATTTTGGGAGCTCGGCATTATTTCAGTCGGCCTTCTCCGTTCCCCATACTCGCACACGGGATCAAGTATCCGCCGCAGGATTCTCCTTGCAAAGACACCAGCTCTGCCGTTTTGCAACATCAATCTGCAACACTGCCAAAATAACAATATTATGGTCTTCCAGTAACCACAAATGTCATGTGAATGTAAAAAGCAACCCCGTCTAAATTAAACTCGCTCCAATAACGCAACACAGACGGAAGTAAGTTCTCAACCTTCCTCCTCCACTGCTCCCCACCGCCATCCTGTAATCGATTCCGCACTGCTTTGCATAATATAAATGAGCTTCCGATGTATCCCGTGGCTTGTGCAAATCAACTCATCCAAAATCCTCCGCCATTCTGAAATTCAAATATCCTCACATTGAGCGTGTATCCGCTCGGCGAATAATAAATGAAAATCCTCACGACGAGTGCCACTTTCCAGGGGAGTATTCCGAATTTAAATTCCATCTGGCCCCACCACCAGCCTAGAGACCTTCATCTTCATCACTTGAAATCGATGCGATGCACCGCCCTGCTAATGTGCCTCGCTACCCCCGGCCAACAGAACTCGCACAGGCTAGAGCTCTCTTGAATTCCAGCAGAAACCCAGTCGAATGTTCACGTCTACCTCAAGCACATGATTCCCCATTGATATTCTCTTTCACAGGGCCTCTGCGATGACGAAAAAGGAAAAAGAGACAGCAGAATCCAATTGACGGACGTGGGCACACTTTCCGAAGCCGTCCCATGAATCATAAGCATAAGTCTCCACTCAGATAGTGCAGCGCGCACACATACTTGCGGCTCGGATTGACGCATAAATCAAAGCAATTTCATCGGGATTGAAGCGATGTGAACGGGAGTGAAGGTAATTCTGGAGATTACCCCTTAATACCGCTGTAAGTGGGATGACGTTGCCGAGGAGTGGCTCATTGTCTTTCGCGCGGCGCAGCGGCCGGCACATTCGTGATGGAATTCATGATATCCGATATTGTTTGCTCGCCACTGATGGGGTTCTGAGATATGGACACCTTCTCGCCTTTGATATCCACACGAGGCTGGGGGACGTGGCGCGGTCGGTGGCCCGGATCCGATTACGTTTTCAAGAGAAGCTGCAGCGACGGATCTAGAAATTCAGCGATTCAGCGGACACTGCGAGAGATAAGCATCTATTCGCGGAAACTGTTCTATTTTCTGTCTGCTGCTGGATTAGAGTGACAATCAAGTGTTTTTTGAAAAAGCACGAGAATGTGGTTGACTCACATCAATTCGATGAGGTGTCGATCAAGCTGTTGTCGACTTTCTAGGTTCTGTCTAGCTGCTTGTTATTTTCCTCGAATTTCAGGGCTCACCTGTAAGAAGGTTCTCTTAGAGACAAATACGCCAAGGCGACAGACGGAATATGCTTTGAAAGACAATTTAAGGTGTCTGATAAATTGTGGTAATTTATTGTGATCCGTAATCTTTTCTTACAATTTTAGATTACTACTAAACTCCGTCAGGTTTGGGGTGTTGGCTCAACAATAGGGGCCCAACTGGTGCGCCTTAATTAATTTAAGATTTATCGAGCTTTGGTGGTTTTCATGTCCATTGCTTCCAACCGATTGAACAGATCCGTGCGTCCAAGTCGGTGCTTTTGGGATGGGTTGGTGGTGTGGATGCCGCTTAAGCCTCGATGGTAACTGCTATCGCTGCTCTAGTAGAAGCCATTCAGCTCATTGTCCGATGTCGTCGGGAAGTTCTCCTCGGTTAACAGATATAGGTACACTTGTCCAGGGACCGTGTTACCCAGGTCCCTCACTGCCCCGTAAGAATGGTTGCTGATGTCTAGTGCTAGCTTTCTGAACAGTGTCATCATGTAGCGTTTCAAGAGCGTCTTCTTGTCGTGCCGTGAAGACTTCCACAGTTCCTGCCCCTTTAGAAAATTGCGATCCTCTCCATGCTGGTCTTTGATAGGGTGTTCCATAGTGGAATTCAGTAGCCGTACGTTAAGATGGGCAGTACCAGCTGTTTGTAAAATAGATGCTTTGTCCTCGGACTAATTCCCCAAGGAATAGATGCGATGGAGACCAAGGTTATCCATATCCATCTTAAGGACTAGCTTTGAATGGTTGTTGCACTTCTACTTTCTAAAATATTTGAACTTCTTGTCTGTTGTTATTTCTGTACACTTAGGGAGCACTATCTCGTTGTTTCTTGACATACTAGGAGCTATGGAACCTCAGAGATCGATGCCATATCCTCCTAGGCCGTGGACTTCCACCATTTTTTGCCACAAAATTCTAGTGGAATTCGAATCAACAATCAAAAGGTCAAGGTCTCTGAATTTTTGACCAGTTTGACATCAGAATTTAGTCAAATTCACTTCAAGCCGCTCGTTGGCAAACCAGGAGGTGGAGCCTCAGCCTTGCTTAAAAATGAGGACCTCTGCTACAAAAGCCTCAGGTTAGCTCAAGAACTCTATATCTAGGCGTTGCTTAAGAACCTGGTCCTCTGCTTAAGGAGCCTCAGAATGGCTCAAGAACGGGGTCCTCGGCCTCAGGAGCTCGGCGTTGCTTAAGAAACTGGTTCTCTGCGTCCGGAGCCTCAGTCTTGCTAAAGAAATTGGTCGTCTACTTCTGGAGCCTCAGCGCTGCTCAAGAACTTGTTCCTCTGCTTCTGGAGCCTCGGCATTGTTCAAGAACGTGGTCTTCTGCTTCAGGAGCCTCGGTGTTGGTCACGAACGTGGTACTCTACTTCTATAGCCTCGGCGTTGTCCAAGAACGTGGTCCTCTGATTCAGGAGCCTCGGCGTTGTTCAAGAACGTGGGCCTGTCTACTTCTGGAGCCTCAGCGTTGCTCAAGAACTTGTTCCTCTGCTTCTGGAGCCTCGGCATTGTTCAAGAACGTGGTCTTCTGCTTCAGGAGCCTCGGTGTTGGTCACGAACGTGGTACTCTACTTCTATAACCTCGGCGTTGTCCAAGAACGTGGTCCTCTGATTCAGGAGCCTCGGCGTTGTTCAAGAACGTGGGCCTGTCTACTTCTGGAGCCTCAGCGTTGCTCACGAAACTGGTCCTCTACTTCTGAAATCTCAGCGTTGATCAAGAACGTGGTCCTCTGATTCAGGAGCCTCGGCGTTGTTCAAGAACGTGGGCCTCTTTACTTCTGGCGCCTCAGCGCTGCTCACGGACGTGGTCCTCTACTTCTGAAGCCTCAGCGTTGCTCAAGAACTTGTTCCTCTGCTTCTGGAGCCTCGGCATTGTTCAAGAACGTGGTCTTCTGCTTCAGGAGCCTCGGTGTTGCTCACGAACGTGGTACTCTACTTCTATAGCCTCGGCGTTGTCCAAGAACGTGGTCCTCTGATTCAGGAGCCTCGGCGTTGTGCAAGAACGTGGGCCTGTCTACTTCTGGAGCCTCAGCGCTGCTAACGAACGTGGTTCTCTACTTCTGAAGCCTCAGCGTTGCTCAAGAACTTGTTCCTCTGCTTCTGGAGCCTCGGCATTGTTCAAGAACGTGGTCTTCTGCTTCAGGAGCCTCGGTGTTGCTCACTAACGTGGTACTCTACTTCTATAGCCTCGGCGTTGTCCAAGAACGTGGTCCTCTGATTCAGGAGCCTCGGCGTTGTTCAAGAACGTGGGCCTGTCTACTTCTGGAGCCTCAGCTCACGAAACTGGTCCTCTACTTCTGGAGTCTCAGCGTTAATCAAGAACGTGGTCCTCTGCTTTCGCAGACTCGGCGTTGCTCAATAATCTGGTCCTCTGCCTTAGTAGTTTCAGCATTGTTTAAGAATGTCCTCTGCTTTGGCAGTGCCAATATTACTCAATGACGTGGTCCTCTACATCCAGAGTCTCAGCTCAAGAACCTGGTCCTCTTCTTCTGTAATTCTCGTGACATACTGCCCGAGAACTGGAGCTGCATCGAATCCATGAGTCCACAGCTTGACATCGATACCTTGCTCCAAACCCCTTCAACTTTCACGATCTGCAGCTTGATGGATAAACTGCCTTCTCCCAACATTCACTCTTCTGACATTTGCCTGCTGATCTGCATCCGCCACGAGAGGGTCTTCTTAATACATGAGCTCCGACTTATTTAACACGGCCTTTACCTGCCATATGTCACCGACTCATCTGCAAATTCGCAGCAGTTCACTGAATTGACTAGAGGTTGTTGGTCTGCTGTGTAAATGTTGTAGCGTCGGTCCAAGTTTCGACCCTTGTGGAGCTCCCGCCAATGCTCCTCTGATTTGTAGCCTCCAACTTGAACGTAGAATCTTGTGAAATGGGAAAAATTAAATACAGTGGACTCCCTCTAAGTCGAATGTTCACGGGATACCGCGCTCGAGTTAAAGGTGGTTTGACTTAGAGAGGATGCTTTTCGAGTTAGAGAGAAATTCGACTCATGGAAAGTTCGGCTTAGGGAGAGTCCACTGTATGTCTGTTAGGTTATAGGGGAATGCCATCTCATTCAGCTTGTAGATGAGACGTCGAATTCGTTTTCCACGTCTAGGAAACAGAAAATGGTAACTTCGTGTTTTTTCAAGTCAGCTTTCTTGTGGTGGACCAAAGCTGTACATCTAGATTCATTTGCTGACACTACGGATAGTTTTAATAAATCACAGATCAACCTCCATGGATAAACTTCGCCGATCGATGTCGGCGTTGCACCGTGCGTCCAGCTCCACAAGTCAGCGACCAATAGCTCATACAGCGAGAGAGGTCGTTACAGAAGCTAAGCGCCAACTCGGACGGTAGCACCAACCATATTAAAATTATTTTTGGAGAACAAAAAACAGTGGACCAAAGACAGATCCCTGGGGTACAGCCGTTGCCACTGGTAAACTGCCGGATTTCTTGTCAGCACTGATCTCAGTTTGCAATACTTCACGACGATATGAGTTTGTTAATTTAAAAAAGAATATAGAGGGGTTGATGTGATCAAACGCCCTTGAGAAGGAGCTTAGACACGTTCCAACGCTTCAACAGACTAATCCCTGTAAGCCCCATGGACAACTTGACTCCGGGCTGAATAATCTTTGATTCCGAGCTTGTGGAACAACGGAAAAGAAGAAGCCCGCGTATAAGCTAGAGAAGGGCCTTTCCAGAGACAGTTTGGGAGTCGGAAGAGTGCCAGATAGATACCGCGCCAGTTAGAGAGGCATTTTAGTTGAAAAAAACACAGAAAAATGGAACTTGTTGTATACTGTCGTCCAGTAGCTCTATGTAGGATCTCGCTAGCAGTTGTCGGGTTGACCAAGCCTTCCCAGGTTTGGCCGTCTGGCACACTTGGTTAAACAAGTCCAAGTCTCCCAGCGCCTGCTTGACTCAGTTGTAGGCAATGTCTTTCTCACACGCTTCCCGGCCGGGATTCCAAGCCACCGGAAACCTGTGCCAAAGATCCATATCTAATTTCTCCGCCCAATCCTAGCTCCACACTTAATGAAAACGTCACTTATTATTTTTATTTCATTTACAGGATCCACCATACGAACCAGCACACCACATGGCTCTTCACTTAGAAAAACAGGACGTGCTTGAAAATTGGACGTGGGAACAAGCCACTACCTCGCTGTCACGTGATTCAATGAATTTTAAAACCTCATGTGATGTGACGTAGTGGAACATTCCTAACGTTTACCACATCAAACAGCACCGTCCACACTGTGTATCCACCATTTATTGTGTGTCCTTCTCTGCTTTTCTCATTGATATTCTCAGTCCTAGCCATCACTGGGGCATTACTCTTGTCTATTTACGTACAGCTCCGGCGAATGCAAGAAGCAATAAAGTATCTTGAACCGCCACCCATCCGATGGTCGATGGTAAAATGCAAATTCATCGTCACAGGCGCATGATAACCAGCGCTCAACACAACGTCGACGGTCGTCTATCCCGTTCTATACAGAACGGCGAGCAAGGACAAATCCGCAGGTAAATCATTTTAAAATTGATATTCCAATGAATCATGCTTTAACTACTACCTATCCGTGGCCTGCGACGTTGGGGCAGGTAACAAAATGAAATATTTTATGGCCGCGCGATGACGTTGCGTTGGGAGCGTTGGAGGACAAGGAAACCAGTCCATGGCAAGGAGTTGGATATCGTGTCATCACCGATCGCATGGATCAGTGCGCTTGATTGAATCGATCGTGTCTCGCTGGATGTGTATCATGGTTCTGCGCGCCGTATTTGGTATTCGAAACAAATGCAATCTGTCACTTTGTGGGTAATTTCTTGGAAAATGAAAATGCCCGAGGGATGTCGGGAATCTTGAGGACGCAGGACGATAAGATGCTTCAACGCTTTGACCGCGCACAAAGGGAGTGCATGCAGCGATCGGATTTACATAGAATGGAAGTGCGGAGTGGGTGTGCTTGTGCGGATCAACGGTTGTGTGCTCGGGAGAAAGGAAGCGACGAGGTATCTTTTATTACTGAATTAATTGTGATTTTTTGATGCAATATGAATTTGAAGGTTTTCTTGGTGATGCCGCGATGTGAGCGACGAGAGACTGAGAGTTGGAATGACACACGATTGAGCGACTAGATGGTAGCAGCAAGTGAGCGGTGAGCGACGCTGTTCTAGTTGCTTCCACGCTGAACGCCACGAGCGATTAAGCGACGGAATGGAAGCAGTAAGTTCGTGGTGAGCGATGTTATTCTGCTTGCGAGAGGCTGACAGCTTGAACGCCATGAGCGATAAGTTCGTAGTGAGTGACGCTGTTCTGGTTGCTTCCACGTTGTATGCGACGAGAGCGACAAGTTTGTAGCCGCAAGTTCGTAGTGAGCGACGCTCTTTTGGTTGCTTTGAGATCTTGAACGCCACGAGCGGTTAGGCGGCATGTTGGTACCCACAAGCAAGTGCTGAGCGACGCGGTTCTGCGATCATATTTGTATCCTTTGTGTCGCTCATGATGATGCTGAATTTTTCAGTTTGGCGTATTTGCCTAGTGGAGATAAATACTTAATATCTTGTTTTGGAAATGTGTTGTTGCGAAAAGTTAAAAGGCCAAGATGATGCTCAGTGAAAGAATCGGTCGCACGTTCGTCGTTCAATCGCTTTGAGTGGCTCGTGCTTCATGCCGCGGCGTCAGGCGACTTCTGCAGCATGTGAAAGGAAAATATGAAGGATTTGGTAAGAGCGTTACAAATTGCTAGTCTCGAGAAGTTATTACTCTAAAATGGAATATTCAGCGTAAGAGAGCGAAAAATCGATTTTCTCTCTTTTAAGAAAAATTATTAACACTGTTGTAATAAGGCTTCATCGCTCTGGCTTTACAGCTAACTTGTAAGTTTAACAATTATATGTTAGATTTTTTAATAAATAAATAAATAAATTAATAAACACTGTATTTTTAGTTTTATTTAGAAATAGTCCACTGAACTCAACGCTGCTACAAGGACGGCACACGTAATCGATTCATCGGTGTGATTGGAGCTTGAATACGTTGACGATGGAGCTAGAGCACAGACGCAATCACATCTTAACTCCAACTTCACTTTTAATCTGGACACAAGTACTGACGGTGTATAACTTAAGACTGTATCATAAAAATATACTATTAGTATTCTTTATTTTAACTTTCGAAAGTTTTAAATAAATTAATCATCAAGTGTGGCACCTGGCTCAAATGAGCTAAACCCTTTCCATTTTTTACTTAGAGTCACAAGACATCGTGACATTTAGATATTTAAAAAATAAAATCTTTTATATAAAATTTTTTATTATAAAAATTATATTATTTTAAAAAGAAATATGGTCGCTGAATTAAAAATTATTTAATATTAAAATAATTATCATCATTAGCTTAAGTTTTCATTATAGTGTTAAAACAACTGTAACTCTTTGTGTTATTTTTTTGGTTTTATTTGGAACCCTAACGACATCATGTGTGGGATGAGACATTTTTAAAATGGCCTTGGACGGCACACGTTCGAGAAGCTACATTTTCGAAGGCTTTTATGAACTGAATTTAAACCGTGGCACGGTTTATGTTGGCTTTAATGGCACCGGTCGGTTGTGGCCGTACTGACATTGGCATGTGGCCAATGGACCCTTACAATAAATGTCTAACCGGGGTTAACCGGCCAAGCGTCTGAATTTTCCCTTGGTGTTGATCGTAATGTCGTTACTGATTTCAGAGAAGAACGGACTGATGGAGTCGTTGACAGTTCTCCTCCAAGCCCTTCCGCATTGTAGTACACTTGCTCAGAATAGCTAAAGCCGCATTCCATCTTTGGTAGAGGCACGCTTATTCTCATCATTAAGACCAGTGACCAGTGACGTCCAATCCAAATTTGAAATCGTTACCAGCTTCTAACTGTTTTAGAATCGGTCAGAGATTAATTATTCAAACTTCAAACTAACACCTAAGATTTATGTCAAAAGGACACGGCTAGCGGATGGGGCATGGAGAATTGCACGCGCCTTTTTTGTTTACAGTCGTTATCCTTGTGTTCCTGTTGAGTCAATTGGCCCATGTCTCGCACAAATGCGCAAAGTTGTCGATGGAGAACGACGATGTGTTCTTGTACGTGCGGGTCTTAGGTGATCGCTCACTGATCCGGTCAATACGAAGTTGTTTACCAAAAATTTAAGAGTCATCAGTGAACAATGATGTACAAATGGATAAGCGTTAAAACATCTATGTCAAATAAAATTGTCCATTTTGTTGACTGACTTGTTCCAGGACCACCTGGAACCATTTCAAGACATTGGATCCAAGGACAAGTGGTTTCTAAAACGTTTCCTAAAAGTTTTGCAACAAGTCACCACTCAATTAAGGACCACAGAACATTTCTTTCTTTGAACTTTCTTGTCAGCTTTCAATCAAGGGCATGCGCTCTTGCTGAAGCATTAGGATCATCCTCCTAACTGGGCCTTCAATCAATGCTTCTGTCAGCACATACCTCACTGCATCCGAAATAGTCGTACTTGGGAATAGCAAAAAACTCCTTCTGTTTCTCTTTCCTTAAAGCGACCATTGAAGCCATGAGTTATGCACAAATATTTACGTGAAAAAACAGCCAGACCTAATTAGAGACATGCTCCAACAGCAAGTTTAGGCACCTTGCCAATTGACACCCAATCCAGGTCCTAGCACCGAAGGCAGTCTTCTCTTCGCTCTTCCTGTCGGCGACTTGCATGCAAGAAAGTTTCCCCATTTCTATCTCATTGATATCGAACCGGAGAAATTGTGCATTCTAAGCGAACTGAGAGAGACATCAATCAAATCGCTATTAGACTTCATTGACAGATCTGGTTCATTGTGCAAACGAGATTCTCCTGCATCAGGAGTGAATATTAAATGTGGGACCCACTGCACTGTCATAGTCATCACTGGACGGGGGCAGGTTGATAGCAAGCGATTGCCAAATGCCTGCCTATGTGAGTCTGTGTTGAGAGTTGCGATAAACAATAGGAGACTCGAGTTAAGGGGTTTGACAAACGTATTTCTTTCTGTGATTCCTCGCTTTTAGTTAGAATGGCCTTCTAAAGCCGATGGATGACTAATGCCGTCTTTCACTCAAATCGCCACACTTGAAGTATACCCTTGTAATGCCTGCCTGTCAATGGCTTGCCTAGAGCGTTGCGTAGAGCGTGCGCTGACTGGTTACCACTGATACATCCAAATGGAATCTGTTTTTGAATCACCACGTCTGAACATGAAATTCTGACTTGGCACATTATATTCGTTTCGAACTGAATCACTATTCAGTGATAAATTCGATCGTACGATTTGTTAGAACTCAGGCACAATACACGGTCTTTGTGATGTAACACATGGCCTGATATTTAATTTTGAGAAAGTGTCAATCTTTACACTGTACGTGTGAATATTTGATGACAATCCATTTGCTCACAAGTATTTTCAATAGCGTATGTAGTTTGATGACGCAGCCATTGAAAAGGTGAAGAACAACAAAGTCGCATGCTGGCATGGTTTACCATAAGAGCCCCTCAAGGCTGGTGGCAATGTTCTGGTAGGGAACTTGCACCAGATCATCTGCAGCATTTGGGAAGGCAAAAGCAGGGGCGGCGATTGGAATATCAACTCCCTATCTCCTTTCAATCAAAAAGGGATATTCTTCCTCTTGCAACAAATATAGATGTTTATCCCTGTTTAACATCGCCTATAGGAATTTTACCTACCGTACAGTGTGAAGGTCTTAAGCCATTCTGCTCGTAGCAGTGCGGTTTTCAGTCGAACAAATCGACTATAGACCAAAATTCCAGACCAAGGCAGATCCTGGAGAAGACTAGCGAGTTTCAGTTCGATAAACACCACCTCTTCTTCGATTTTCAAGACTCATACGGGAGCATTCATCTCGATGAACTATTCGAAGCCATGGACGCATTTGGGATCCCGGGAAAATTGATCCGGTTGCGTCGCAACACAGTATACACTGTGCAGTTCGGCTCTAGGACTTAATAATAATAATATGGGTGGCGCTACAATCCCAGGTGGACTTGGGCCTAGCTTCTCAGCAACCACGTGTGTTGTCCATGCTATTGTTCTTGCACGAGTGGAAGGGACCTACAGTTTAATGCCGACTCCGAACGGCGAATTTGAGAAGCTTTTTCTAGACAGGAATACTCTTTGAGCATTGTCAGTGACTCGAAAGAGGTGGAGCCGCGAATTATGATAGGTGGTAAATTCGGGTATCGAAACTGGCACCCTCTGCGTAGGAGTCGACGCACTTACCCTCTACGCCACGGCGACTTCCGACTCGTTTTAAACCGACACCGGATCTCGGCAAGGAGACGAGCGTGCGTGTGACAGTGGATAGTGCTGCGGACTGCTTTAAATACGGAAGGCACTATCTTTTCAAACAGTTCAACTGATTGGTTACACAGATGAAATCGCCATCGACGCGGGATCTCAATGTGCCGTAGTTTTCAAGAAAAGCGAAGGATCTAGTTTTAATGTCAATGAGGACAAAACAAAATATATACATACTGTTGACCAACGTGGTAAAGTATTTTGTCTACCTCCAGCCAAGCCCGAAACCCCCAAACAACATCCTAGTGGAGGTATTGAGAAACTCTACCACACTGGCATCCAAAGTAACGAAAATTGGAGAGTCTTACGAAAAAAGGTTGCGAGCTGCAAAAAGCTAAAAGATGAGGTCCTGGACGGGGCCAGAACTCGATGGTTGGGTCTGGTAATTTGAGCAACAGCAAGGGGCCTGTGGACGACGATGAGCAAAAAGAGACAACCTTCCAAATTCAACCTTTTCCCAGTTTTATAGCCACGTTCAGATTTAAAAAAAATATTGACATCTACTTAGCGTGAGCTTGAGTCTTCCTCATTTGCTTGAGAATGTCTTATAGTTCTTCTCGCCTCCTCTCGCCAAGTACTTCAACATCCAACTTATGTCGGTGCCGGGACACTGTGACAGAGAATTGCGAAGCGGACGAACTCGCAAGCACCGTGCTCTTTCCGGATGGAGACCCACCCTCCAAGCCTATCGCTACTATAAAACATCTGCTTAAGCTTGAAACGCTTGCTCAAACAAACAGCGGATGGATATCTGGCAGAGGACGAATCATTACCAAACAACTATGGCCTATGATCGATCCCAAGCGATCGCTTAGCTTAATTAAAATTAAGCAGGCCAAACCTCAGAGGTCTTATTGGCGTTCTAAGGGGGCATTGTGCCATCGGAACTCACGCCTCTAGACTAGGCCTTCCCTATAATGATTTTTGTAGAAGCTGCATGGACGAGGATGAGGAAGAGATGATTAACCACTTGCTATGCCCCGTAGATTCAGACTTCTGTGGGCCCATTTCTTTGTTAATCTGGCTGAGCTGAGCAGCATAAAAATCAGCCCTCCTCTTCGCTTCATCAAAAGCCCAGATTGGTTCGCGGAATAAGTAGCCTAAGATCCGCGCGTGGTAACACAATGGGCCTATTCTTGGCCTAAGCGTGTCTGCTGTTCGTATGCGCGGCAGTCAGCCACCTCAACCTAACCTAACCTAACCTTCACGCTTCCTCTTGCCACGGATGTGTGTTCCCAATCGTCGCTTCAAGAACTTCAAGCCACCTTCCACCTTGCGAGACCCCTGATTCCTCACGAATTTGGTGTGACGGGGTTGAATGGTCTTTAGGCGAGGAGGCACGAGTACTCTAGACTTAGGTTAGGTTAGATTAGGTAGAGGGGCTTCTATTGCATTCACCAGCACACTTAGACCTTGTTAGCGAGGCAGTGGGTATAATCTCCGGACACTGCGTTTTGGGATTACACGCGAATAGACTAAGACTAGTTTCTAACGATTTTTGCAGAAGTTGCCGAGACGAGGAAGAAGAGGAAAGTGTACAACACATTCTCTACAACTGCCCGGCTCTTGACTCAGCTAGGAAAGCTACTCTTGGCTCCTACTTCCTCGATAATCTGAGCGAACTGAGAGAGACATCAATCAAATCGCTATTAGACTTCATTTACAGATCTGGCTGGCTGCCATAATAACGACGTCGGCAACCCCCCCCCCCCCCCCCCCTTGCCCTTCCCCACCTTCCCACCCTCCCCATCACTCCCCCCCCCCCCTCCTCCCACCACCCTTTCTTTTCAGACAAATCCACGTGGCAGTAGAATCGGCCTACTTTGGCCTAAGTGCATCTAAACCACTTACTACCTACCTTCCTACCTAGACCTTGTTGGTTCATTGTCACCCACGGTCACAGACTACTACCACTGATTAACCACCCAGTGATAATGCCGTTAATTTGATCCAGATTTGAACCAGATTTGGAAACCTGAAAAAAGAGCATTAACTTTGCTTTCAGTAGGATTCGAACCGGGGACCCCACTAACCAAGGGTAGGTACTTTACCAACTGCGCCATCCAGTCGTTCACTGCCCCAACCAACTAACTTGTCGCCGGTGTATTTTACATTATTGAATTGAGTTTTTTGTGTGTCCCTTATTAAGACCTGTACAGAGTTCGCAAGGAACAACCATTGAGCTGAAGGCGTCAATGGGCAAAAAGAGACCGACAGGCTTACCGGGCATTGTTCTAAAGGCACGCCTGCATTGTGTCCGAACATACCCTACAACGACGAGGTGGAGAGCTGAGGAAGAAATGGAATATATTCAACATCTGTTCTGCGGATGCACAAGAAGTCACAAAGAAAATTTTCTAAGAAAAAAGTTTCCTTACACCTATAATAATAATAATATGGGTGGCGCGACAGTCCTAGGTGGACCTGGGCCTAGCTTCTCAGCAACCACTCGTGTTGTGCGTGCTATTATTCTTTCACGAGTGGAAGGGACTTACAGTTTAATGCCGACACCGAACGGCGAATTTGAGAAGCTTTTTCTAGACAGGTGCACTCTGTAAGCATTGTCAGTGACTCGAAAGAGGTGGAGCCGTGAATTGTGATAGGTGGTAAATTCGGGTATCGAACCTGGCACCCTCTGCGTAGGAGTCGACGCACTTTTTTTTTTTTTAATGTAAATTTTGTTTTTATTTTAATGAAAGAAACTTACTTGCTAGACAAAATATACTTAAAACTGGTTTAAATATCTTAAATAACTTATTGTATTTAATCCTAACTTACTGACCCTATGCGAGTACTCTAAGCTATTCTAATTTATAATTATTTGTGCCTTACGGCTTAAACAACGTTTTTTTAGTCTTTAGAGACAATATTTTACTAATTTTAATTACCAAGAAAACATGAAAAACTTGGTTTAACCTAGCTAAACTATGAAAAAATAACTTAAAACTAACTTAATAATACCTTAACCTAACTTAACCTAACATAACCTTAAAATTACCTTAAATATGTCCGTAAGAGACAGACGTGTGCACCTAGGCGTATATGATATGTATATGCATAACATATACATCTATACGCCGTGGTGCACCTTTTTTTGATTTTATATAGTTTTTTTTCTTAAAATAACTTAATTCTATGTAAGTTGGCCACCATGGTCAACTGTATCGCCGTTTGGAAGAGCCAACGCCGGCGGAGACCGATTCTGGTGCAACCACCAATAAAAGTGCCGTTCTTTGGCACACTCTCTCCTGTCCCGAGTAGAGATCGCTCTACTGAATCGGAGGAGATCCTCGTGGCTGCGAGCGACATCCGGCTCGTATTGGAGTCGCCTGTCCACTGTTCGGCGTACGACATGGAAGATCAGAGGGCATCCATCCGTATCCTGTATTAGGCCAATTTGATCGAGATAGAGGAATGCTTCAGGTGGAATAAGGCCGCTAAGGCGCACTCTTTCATGGTACATAGCGTTTGGGTAGTAAGCCCCAAAGATCAGATTGTTCGAAGATGTCATAGCTCGTGCAATGTGCCTTCTAATCAGCTTAATAATAAAATTATCTATCCTGTTCAAGTTTGCCTCGTTGTACAGGACCTCGTTAGGAAAGTACTTCTTGTACTCAGACTCGGGTGTACGATACTGACGGAGACTCCCAAGACACTGCCTCTCGAACAACCTCATCTTTTCCATCTGGAAAGGACTCATGTTGAACCACAATGGACAACCGTACGCCATAATTGGTCGTACGAGGGCCATCTAGCAGATTACCTTCACTCTGGTATCAAGTTGGCTGCTGAAAAACAACCTTCTTGCCGCAGCAAAGGCTTTTCTGGCTTTCGTCAGAGCAATATGTTTGAGTCGACGCACTTACCCACTACGCCACGGCGACCACACCTAAGGATCGTTAAATGACTGACAATGAATCTTGTCACTGTGCAATCGATTCATCAAGGACTGCAAGCATGACGTTCCGAAGTTCCAAATCTACTACGAGGGCTGTTTGACTGTGATCCAAGAGGTATCTTGGATTGTCAACAATTTCTTTGACAGTGATCGTGGCAACTTTAGTGTATGAGATTTTGTCTGAAAATTGAAAATACATTGCGGGCATATTACTTCGTCGTTTGGTTGGTTTACTCAATTTTGTCGCTGTAGTACTAGCACAAAATATGCTGGACGCCCTTGATATCGACGATGTTGTGTTTGGCAATCGCCAGTTCAAGGTTCCTAAGCTATCTTACGAGATCACAGCAATTTCAAATAGTCTTCCAGTTCTGCATGGCCGGAAATGTTTGATGAATTTATAGGCGAGATGGGTGGCACTGACAGATTTGGGAGAAGGATTTGACAGGAACCAGGTTTTTCTGTCTTCTTATCTTCAAGCATAATTCCAGTGAATTTTTATCACGTTGTTGAATTCTGTAAGACAACACAGCAGATATGAAGGAACGATCGCAAATGTGGACATTTTATCCAACATTTGCTCTGCGAATGTCTTAAGCCAGTCTTAACAAAGAAAAGTTTCTAAGAAGCACTTCTTCATAGAGTTGGATGACTAAAGGGGTGTGGAGCTGAAAAACCTCATAAGGTCTATAAATGGTGGTTTTTGGAGTAAAGCAAGGTTTCACAGTAGAAAGACAACACCGGAGTAACAACATGCTGACCAAAGTAAGCCACAAGGCGCAAGGCAGCAAGGGCATCCATATCCTCCATGATGAGCATTTGCACTACACTTCACAGTGATCCCTTTTTTGTTGGTTGGTGGCATAGGCCCTGCCAACCGAGCCTTCTGAATGTAAACATGTACTTGTCCGTCCCCTCGCGAAATGAGTCCCTTGCCAAATGGATATATTAGATTTTTATCGATACTTGGCGGCTGAACACTCTCTGCCAACTCGGCGACTGCTTGATGAATGGCATAAGCAGTAAAGTGTATTGGGTGCGAAACGATGTCAATAAAAAGTCGAATTATTGTGCGTTGAATTGACTTATTGCACTCGTACGTACAATAAAATCAACGAGGCGTTCCATGGTTGATTTCGATTGTTTCCAATCTCTTTCCAATGAGTGCTGGACATAAATCACAATTGGCAGTCAAAAATGTAGCAGGGCCCTCAAAATTGAATAAACCATAGGATCGCCTCGGCTCAGCTGTCGCGGACGTTAATGATGGCCAACCAGACACGACACGCAACGGATCACGATCAACGCCGACTGCTTGGTGATGATCTGCTCTGTCACAATCACTGCCTTAAACGCTTGTGACATTTATCAAGCTCAGCAAGTGTCAGCGGTCGTGTGCGAAAAAAGGTAACAAGTCCTTTTCGGATGGACGTCAACCAAACTGGGACCGATCTCTCACCGATGGCATGACTCGCCGCAGATATCCTCGCCGCAGCGCACTCTCCCTCGTAATTAATCCACTTAACCCATCCAGATCCACATGCACCATCCGGAGTGAAAGAAGCAGACCGCGCGCCGCGTACGCTCGCAGACTGCGCGCATTTCCCAAAACGGGTGCGCAATCACAGCCAAATCGCACGTCCACTTATGAATTATTAATTCGCGCCCCATATGGCTCGGACAGGTCGCCGGATCGGTGGCCTGGCCGCCGCGGACTCTTCTCGCGTTCGTTGCCATTTCATTTCAATAAATCCACAAGTGACTGGGTGACAGACGGCGGGGCGAGAGAGTTACGTGCGGTATGCGCGCCACGACGAATGGCGTCACGGCGGTATGTTGATGAAGCATGTTGCTTCTGCAATTTCCTGGCTTCCAGCGAAAGTGGTATGCCACGGGAAGAATTTACCGCACAGAGCTGATATGAATCCGAGCGCTTAGGCACTTCGTCTTCCTTGAAAATACGAGTGCTCGTACAAGTCAATTGACCGTGTCGCGTGGTGTACTTGCTGCGGTGGGGGTGAGGAGGGAGACAGCTTGGCACGACGACGCGATGCTCTCCTAATGAGCTGCTGTTCACCAATAAACAATCCGTCCGTCTCACGGCGCGGCGCCTCATGCATTTGCAAGACAATGAGTCGGCCCGGCCGTGCCTGGTGGTGCAGTGTGTTTTTTTGTTTTCTTTTCGAACCCGAATCCATCATCATCCATGTGAGGCTCTGCGGCTTTGCCAGAGCACTCTGCTCGTGGGGAAGAGTGAAAGTCCCACCAGGCTGGTGTCGGTTAGTTGTTGCAAAAGTCTTAGATTCAAATCTGGATCGTCGTTGAGGAAATTATTAATTATTCCATTCGTTATGGTCGCTGTCTTTCGGCTGCACTCAACAATGGACCAGAAACCGCGGTTGGAATACGCTTCGAAACACTTCTCGGATGAACCGTTTGTCCGCATTTACACAGCCGAGTGGTGGCACAGAGAAGATGAGGAATTTTTTGATCGATTCAAAGATACTCATCCGAAGACAAGGTGTTGCTGCTGTTGCATATTTTGCCCGCAGTGTCTGGCATCCGGCAAGTGAGGCGAGTCGCAGATTGCGTAAGCGTCGTGCTGACGTTTGTCACAATACGAGCACTTTTCATGAGAGTGGCTTATCGAAAAGAAGACGTTGCAGGAAATGTATGTGAAGGTAGGCTGCGTCTTGAGTTCCAGGTCGATTGTAGTTGAGTGCGAATTGGGGTTGGCTCACAATAGTCACTTGGGATTGGAGGGTGGTTCAGAGTGGTGGTTATCAATTCGTTACGGAACAGCAAATGTTGTGGCAACGAGTTGGAATAACTTAGACATTTTATTTAAACAAAAACACTGGAATCTGACAGGATTTGTTTAATTGCAGAATACACTCTACAGGTCGAGGTACTTACTCGAACGCGTCTTCTTGATCTTCCTTTTAAGCCAAAGTCAAGTAAAATATGCACTCTACTTAACTGAGTCACCTTAGGCCTAAGCTCCTGACAAGATTCGCTACACAACTGAATCTTCGACTTCAGGTGTCGTCAACACAAACATTACCAAAGACTGCCACCATAACGCTCCGAAAATGACAAATGTACTACGACACCTGTTCGACTGTGATGCAATTTAGTCTACGGATTTCTTAAATGATTTTTTCTGATAGTGAATGAATGTGATTCGGCTTGTGAGATGTGGCTCGTGATAGTAAAGGTATTTCTATTAGAGATTGTTCCGTGACTCTTTGTGTTATAAAGAATGTATGTTTTTTTTGTATAATTTGCGCGTGCTCAAGGGATTACTAATACCCTTATGCATCCGGGGTCAAGTCACAGCACGGGCCGAAGGTATAGACGGAGAAAGGGAGAGGAGGTACCTGTGCACATTGGTCTTAAATATCTGCGGGTTGTAGTCTGTGGGAGATATTAGCTTGGGAAGAGCATTCCATATTCGTGCAGTGCGGCTGAAGAACGAGTCTCTGAATTTAACTGTGCGTCCGAAAGTAGGCTTAAGGGTATACTGATGGGAAGTATACCCTTATTGCGGGTAAATTCATGGAGACGAGGAATGCAGTTGGCTAGCTCGCTTGAGCATCGTCTGTTGAAATAACGATAAAAAACGGACAAAGAAGAGACGGTACGTCGATGTTCGAGCGAGTCTAATGACTCTGCGATATTGTTGTCTCCTATAAGTTTTATCTCTCGCTTTTGGATTCTATCAAGTAGGTGCAGGGTGGTCGCCGTGGCGTAGTGGGTAAGTGCGTCGACTCCTACGCAGAGGGTGTCAGGTGATCCATGACATGTTTGGAAACGTATTCATTTTTGTATTATTTTTTTGTCTGACAAATTGTACAAATTATTGTTTGAATGTCTGTAAAAAATTATGAGACCATTGCGCCACTTGCAGCATCCAAGGCGAGGACGGAACAACCAATCGAACGATGCACCCACATGCAGATGAAAAATTGTACACGTGAAGATACGCATTGTGTGTTTTGATGAACTCTGGCTAGTCTGTTGCTAATGATCTCGTCCACATGGATCGTGATCTCAGAAGACATCGGACGGAGCAAGGCAACTAAGTATATTTGCACTACTTAGAGAATTTATTACAAAAAAAGTCATTAATAAATTGTAACTTATTATAAATTAATTTGTATCAACAAATTAACATCACCAAAACTTGAGATAACACGGCCATTGAATTTCTCGTGCAAAAGAGCCATTGTTTTGTTGGCAGTGTGGCAAGTGGCACCATCCTGTTGGAAGCGTATGTCGTTCAGGTCCATATGCTCAATTTCTGGCCATAAGAAGTCCGTTATCATCTCACGATTCACGGTAACTGCTTGGCCGAGTTTGACTCTCACATTATCGGGAACAACAGCAATGTTTTCATAGAACGAACTGCGGTGAGCATGCACAGGTGTTTTCACATTTCCTATAGACACATTTCCTACAGGCACATTTCCCACAGACGCGAATCTGTCGTTGTTGTGCTGGTGCGAGAAATGTGCAACATAAGAGTATTAGTGTGTTTTCACGGTGACTGTTTGTTGATTTCATGATATCTTATGAAGGCTAAATAGTACTCAAAGTGTTCTTATTTTCAGCCATATCAAAGTTAAAAAACAAGTTTATGAGCATTATTAAATTGAACATTAGTAAAATAAGCAACATTGTTTCTAATTTGACCTAACCCATGTGCCTGCAATATCGCCTGGTGGGCCGTATTTAACACATGCTCCTTGCCAGCTGCATCTATTGCGCCAGCTTGCGTACAAAGTGTTGTATACTTAACGTGGGTACAAGAAGACTGTACGTGCAACGAGCAGCAATGTGTGTAAGTTTGGTGCAGTTAAACCCAAAATCATTACCAGGCCATATTTAACACTACGTATACCATATAAGCCGCATGTTTTTTGAAAACATAATATGACGTTGCCTTAGTTTTTTCAGTATTGTTTTTTAAATGTTTATGATTTTAATGGTTACAAAAAAAAAATATTAAAATAATTCAACAAAAATTGATGGCTTTATTTCGTTATGTTAAGGGTGAGCCATATTTGCCGAACTTACTCTATATTTCATCAAAATTGCTGACGTAACGAAGTACTTCAAGGAAGGACACACACTATCGCAGACTGGATCGCCATACGTCACCATAGGCCATAACTAACACCTTCGAGTTAGTTCAGGTCAACGTCTACTTCGGCTCCCAAGTAAACAGTACGCACATTATCAGTAGCGAGCTTAAACGCAGAATAACTCTTGCCAATCATCGTTTCCTTGGGCTCAAGAGGCAATTGAGTAGTTGAGCCATCTCGCTCTAAGGATCAAGCAAGTTATTTAGCAACCTTATCATCCATGTGCTGCTCCTTAGAACGGAAACACGGACAGTATCAAGAGCTGATGAAGAAGCCCTTTGTCTTTTTGAGGGAACACTTCTGCGTTTAATCTTTGGTCCTGTGGATGTACAGCGATATGAGCTTAGACAGGCCTCTATGGATTTAAAGCCTAAGATGGCTAGGCCCTCTACAGCGCATTGGACATCGCAATAGAGGACGCCCACAAAACCGATGGTATACACACAAGTGGAGAAGAACTTCAACCAAGTTGCCGTACGGAATTGGAGGCAACTGGGTAAAGATAGTCCCACATGGAGGGGTTTGTTGGCTGAGGCCAAACCGGACTGTAGTGCCACTAGAACATCAGTAACAACAGTATCCTCGAAGATATTAACCAATTTTCAGGTTCATTGTACGAAACCGGGCGTTCTTCGAATTTTCCCTTTTCCCTGATGGAGTTGCTGTATGATACGTAGAGTCACCCTGGTGAAACCACATCTTTCCAAATTAATGGCATTCAATCGGGAAACGAAAAGTCATCCAATTTGGCTCCTTAGTGATACAGAAATTATTTTGAGCCTTTTCTAAATGATTACCTACGTGTCCAGCAGAGCGAGTAGGTAGTGAATTGACCAAGATCATGTTCCTGAAATCTGGAACTTCATATTTCCTCTTCAAAATCAATTGTTTTGCCTCCAATTTGTGTAAGTACGGTAGGGCCCTCTTCATTAGCTCACTCATGGTGCCTCGACATTCACGTGAAACAAGTATGACGGCGTCATTTGAATAAGCGACGGGCTTACCATCCACCATCCACCTGGATCTGGATGAGCTTCGAATCCTCTGGAGGAGTGAAAGAAGTACACTCACGTGACGGTTCTAGTGACAATGGTCGCAGAACTGGAGGAGGCAGACTACCAATTTGCCAATTTGACTCTTGCTCTAAATAGCGCATGCATGTCATTTAAAATGTTTTCAAAAAACCACCGACCCCGTGCCTAAAAATACAAACACACATACGACGTAATTGCGAATTAATAACTTCGCATCCGCATCGTCTAATCCGCTCGTTCATTCAAACAGACCAGCGTCCACCGTAAACGTTCCCCAATCCATCTTCCCGCGTCATCCCTCATCCGAAAATCCAGACAGATGGTCGTTCATTGTCTGTCAGTTCGTACTCATTCCTAAGCTCTTAAAATTCCCTTAGTAAACCCCATTTGAAGTGAAAAACGACGCCATCAGACCACTCTCCCTCCATCCAATTTATTACGAAACCCAAAATCGAGTTCCACACAGTCCACTGTCCATTAGTCCTAACATCCCACTCTGCTCCACCATGCCGCCGCTGCCGCCGCCGGTGTTCAGCTGAAAGTTCCCAACCATTCCGGTGGATAACTCGGTCAGACAAACCGAATCAGCTTCCCTCCCCCGTCCGGACTGCAGGTACCTCATAATCCATCGGTCAACGGTGAACTATCACCGAGTGCTCACTGTTCAGCAGCGAACGGCATTATCATCGGCGAACCCCGCCCATCCCGTCCATTAAAATGCTACCTAGACGACATTACATGGTCGCATCCTTGGCGCGGCCACTGAAAGGGATACATTTCAGGCAAACTCCTGACCCATGGGCGGGGATTAATCGAGCATAGTGCACTCAGGCCACCACCACAACACGATTTTGTTATTTCGCCGGCACAAAAGAGGGTCACTAGACCGCAGAGTCAGCGCCACCCACCGTCCTGAGTGGGAACAAGGATGAGGATTTCCCTCATAATTCGAACCAACAACAAGCATAATGCCGGATCCCTGAGCCTGCATAATTCGCTGAATTGGAGGCAATGGCAACACAAGAAAAAAAAAATAAGACTGGGTAATCCTTGCCTAAGCAGCATCTGAAGAACTAGCACCCAGAAATGCTGCCTGATTCGGAGCATCTCCCTCGCATGCTGACAGTGCATCTGCAGTGGATTTCGTGGTGCGCTCCACTTTTCCGCCGCTAAGGATGTCAGTGCACTCGGGCCGTGCTGTTGGCTGGGTCTGGTCATGTGCGAAATTGCCTGCACCGCGCATAGCCGGCCGTTTTGTGGGAGGACACAACCCAAACGACACAGAGGACAACAAGTTCTGGGTCATAAAGTTGTTCGTTTTCCCTGAGAACTTGTTCCCCTTACTGGCCCTTGCACGGTTCCTGTGCGGATGGGTGGGTAGTTGCTTTTCAAATGCGGCGCCTCTTCTTGGGCATGCTGGGCGGTCGGTGGTTGGCGGTCGGCAGCTGGCCTCTTTTCGTTCGTCGAGATGCGAATAGCGGTTGCCTGGGTAAACAGTTTCCATGTCGATGGATTTTTAGATTGCCCTTTGAGCTGGGTACGGGCACATTCGCGTAACTCTGATGCATTTTGCCGTCGTTCATGCGAAAGACTTTTGGATACAATGACGCTTTGTCTGTGAGCAACGTTTACCTTCCGTCAGAGATGAAGGCAGGCCCGGCTGTTGTCGAATGGTTGCAGCAGGAGGAGTGATATTTAGCCGAAATTTATTTTTCGTATGATGGTCAGGTTTGGTCAAGTGAAATTCATATTTTCTGACCTTGACCCCTTCGTTCACTGAGTTGCTCAATTCGTACAAGTGGCACGAGAAGGAACAATATTTATCCTACATATTGGAATTCTAGTGGTTGCGGCTCGACTTGTGTGGTCCATGACTGCTTATGGACCTTTCCGATGTCCTCCAGATTGGTAGGCGATGGTTCGTTGCCGGACCGGATGTGTACACACGTCCTGCTTCGCCATTGACCCGTGATCCGAGCAGACCTACATGTGTCGATACACAGCCTGTCCCGTTCCTTATTGAATTTTCTCCACCAGTCGCCCTCAAAGTTAACCGCTCAATCGATCGCAAGCAGATCATTCCTCTTGACAAGGCCAAGGCTTGTGAATCCGCTTTCGATGTTATCCATTCCTCTTTACCGAAAAGAAGAGTTTCGACGATGATCAGAATTTTGAACTAACTTCATCTTTTGGGATTGGGTCCATAGGTCAATAGGATTCTTCTTGTATTTCGTGTCGCTCTACAGTCGGGAATGTAACAGGGTTACAACCAAAAGTGTCTCGCACCAAGTTGGTTCAGGTCCTTCTTTCACTTGTGTGTGAAAACTCAGACGCGGGTCTTCTCTGTTGTCTTGGCATGGAATCGTAGACTCTACCGGCAAAATAAAAGTCGTACCATGCGCTCTACATAGCCCAGACACCTCAGGCGTCAAATCCATAGACATATACTCATGCGACTGTACAGTTCATGGTTGACTATCACCTCCGGATGGCATCAACACAAACAAGACCAAAGGACGCACGCAAGACTTTTCTCTCAAAGAGACTAAGGACTTCTTCACTCGCTTTTGAAATTGTCCATGCAACTGCGCTGTACAGCAGGTCTGGGATGATGATGAATGGCTTGTATAAAGTCAACTTGATCCTTCGAGAGACGGCTCAAGTTATTATTGCGAGGTCCCAGATTACCTCGACTCCATAGTTGGTGGCAAAGACTTCATTGACTTCCCATTGTGGTCGTACTTACACTTAAAGCTGAACATATTTCTGGAAGACCGTGCCTCCAGATTTGGCGTGCTTGTGCATTATATTCTCCAGAGGAATGTTGAAGAAATCCCATGGCATCATGGCACCTACTCTAAGACCTGATCGGACTTTGAAGATTCTTGTGAGTTCGTTGTGTATTCTCAGCATCCTCCATAACATGATGATTGAACTGTCATCTATTAATAGACTACTGACAAATTTTGACCAAGCTGGGTTTGACAACCGTTGAAGCTTTTGAGGTCTTCTCATGAAAAATGGTGAGAAGGTAATTTTGCAAGGACAACATTGAAATATGCTATAGACATTCTGAATCAACAATTTCAATGGTAAAGCAGTGGCTTACTGTGTTCCGTTGAGGTCGTAGCAACACAAGTGGAGTCGGATAAAACCCACAAAGTGATATTGGATGATCGATCTCCACTGAAGGGAAACCTATCCGCCCTATACTTACACTCGACCATAAGTGCAGACCGTGGACCTCTTCAGTGGAAGTGGCAGTGAAAAAAAAAGACGAATTTCTATAACAACCGGCGTGTTCTTTAGACTCAGCTGCCTCTGTCTACTTTCTTTTTCTAAACCAGAAGAGTTGAGGTTACGACTTCGAATCTCCATAATCTGATAAGTAAGTAAGTAAACCTGAAGCAATGGCTGATGGCCTTGAGAAAACCTATTATTTGGAGATATTAGGTTCAGTAAGACTGCCATGGTTGTCGCACTTAGACGCACTTAAGCCAGAGTAGGTCCTTTTGTGTCGGGGCTGCGGCCAGCCGTTTAGTTTTGTTACTACTGATACTAAGACTGCTTAGTTGCATCAAGTCGTTAAAATATAGAAGATGTACGATGGTTTCATCCGTCTCTTCATCCCTTGCAGTTTCTACAGAAGTAATTTAGGGGGTGCCGTATCTGAAGGCGTGTTTACCGAGTCCGCAGTGCCCGATTATGACACCCATGAAAGTGCTAAGATTCAGCAGTGGCAGGTCTTCATCCGGAAAGAGGGCTGAAATGGTTCCCTTTATAGCCAGTTCGTCTGGTTCGCAATTATCTGAAATGTAGCTGGGTCCCGACACTCACATCAGCACTATACAAAATATTTGGAAACTATGATTTAAAACATATTTTTTCACGCAGAGCTCAACTTGAACGAGAGCAACTAGTAGGAAAATCTATAAAAACAAAAATATAAGACGATCTTCTGAAGAAATGTTGCAACTTACCTTTGAAAATTTATATTTTTGATTTTTTTCTTGTTTTGTGTACGTTTATTCTTATTTCCAAATGAAAATTAAGAAAATTAAAAAAAAATGGTACTTTTTATTTGAACTCTAATTGGTTAACTCACCTACTTTTATAGAATACCCCCTTTGCTTCAGCACAGCTCAAAAACGTCTTAGCAGGGACTAGATCAGGCCTCTGTACTTCTCCCTTGGAATAGAACCTACCACTCTTCCTTTAAACAAAACCTCCAAGTTGGAAATATTTTAAGTACTAGCGACATTTTAAACATCAATCCAAAAATGTTTTATTGGATTTAAGTCCGGACTTTGCGATCCGGACGAGTGGAGTTTCTTATAAAAGTACTGAGGAAAAACACCGTTTGCGCCGATTCACTGCGATTCGGCCGCAACCGTTTTCGCTTGCCATTGTCGTAAGTTATCCACTTTTCGTCACCAGTCACCATTCGCTATAAAAATATGACGAAACAGTGCTTACTTAACGGTCAGACTCGATGATTTCCATGATTTTATCGTTATTTTCGCCAAATGTCTTCCAGAGCCTGTCTGGACTTCGAAATTCCCGGAACGGAATTGTCAGATGATGGTTTACGGGTGGCTGTCCACCAATTAATCAGGAGGGAATAAGAAATTTGGAAAAGTACTAGACTAAATCCATCGAGCTGAGACTGTGTCGATAAAAAAACTCATTTATAGAAAAATATTGTTTTTCATACAAACTATCCCTAACGACGATAATATGCTTACGACACGATACTTGTATTCAGAGACCTTTTTCATCAAGGAATAAGATACAGTGGACTCTCCCAAAGTCGAACTCTCGCTAAGTCGAACTCTCGCTAAGTCGAACTCTCGCTAAGTCGAACTCTCGCTAAGTTGAAACTCCCTCTAAGTCGAACTCTCCCTAAGTCAAACTCTCTTTTTTCCCTTCAGTGGCACTCGAACTTTGTCGTTATATTTTACATACTTTTCCCTCAATTTTCCATTAGAAAACCTAGAAATGAAGTATTACAGAGATTCACGACTTCTACCTCTCTTGCCCCATAAAGTTTTTGACAACTATTTTTTATAACGTTTTCTCAAACCAAATTGACCAATCAGAGGACGACATTTACGTTATTTCGTGCATAGTCGTCAAAAATGCACTCAAATTCGTCGATGAACTAGGAGGCAATGAGCTGTGAAGTCGGCTGTCTCTGTAATACTTCTTCTTTGTCTCTGAACCGTAAAACTTTTTACGTGGTGAGGGAGTTAACCTGACGCACAACCCCCAACTGGGAGGCCAGGCCCTATTCTTCACCCCTCGGGCGGAGGGTCCGGGCTTATTCGGGTTCGGTAACCTCGCTGAGGCTGTGAACGCCGCCGTTGTCCCTAAAACTATTGGGATCTTCCGCCGCTATCTCAATTCCAAGGCCCCGACCTGGCCTTGGCAGAACCTTCTAGACCTGTGCACCGAAAAATCGTCGAAGTAGCATAGACTACTGGACTGCGCACCAGGTTGCTCCTTCTGACTGGAGTTTCGGATGCCGCCGTTGGCCAGACAGTTTTCCAGCTCCTCCGCCGCAATCCATACAGAGAGATGAGTTCTGGTATAGGCAAACCCTCACCCCTCTCTCGACTGCAGCCGCCAACGACGACCCACGGGGGTTGGTTGCCGCATCTTCGATCGAAGGTGCTCGGCTCCCAGATTTCACCACGTGGAGGTGAGAGTAGGCGTTCGTTGATAGAGGCTAAGTGCAGACGCTTGTGCCTGCATGAGACGCCATATCAAATCAATCGTCAAGTAGTACTTCATTTCTGGTAAAAAGCCTCTCTCTTAGTCAAACTCTATCTAACTCGAACAAATTTTGGTGTCCCGTGACAATTCGACTTAGGAAGAGTCCACTATGAATGAAAAGAAAAAACAAATCCAACCCTGAATCGGTCTTCTTACGACTGATACAGAGTCCTGTTTCGACAGCCAAGTCGTGAGTAGCTTTTCGAGTCGAAAACAACGCAACCATCACCCTACGCCCCCATACACACTTTATCAGTCTACACCCAATCAGATCGAACACGTTCGATTGATTAAAACACATTCTCTCTGCTCTCTGCTCTCTGCTCTCTCCCCCACCCAACCCAACTCAATCAAAGCGTTTTCAGCTCGGCCACCAAAGAGAAAGTCGGTTTGTTGTTATCTCCTCTGGCGAACCGAGTGCTTCTCCTCCGCAAAGCCATAACAGACGAAACTCAACGAAATGGTCAAGTGGAATGCCCATGAACTGGAACGGGTCGGGCGCAGAGCGTAGATAAACAATCCATCTTCAGGCGAACGGTGGTTACTTTGGTGTTGCGGGGCGCATGTGCGATGTTTTTTTTTTTTTGTTTTCTATCCCACCACCACCGTCCATCTGCAAGAGGTATCTGCACACTCGCGGCCAGCAATCTTATCTCTCGATTCGTCGGGAATTTTCGGAATTTTCTGTTTTTTTTTCCCTCGTGTACAGATAAGCCCGGTTTTACGGGAGCCGATAAGAAGAATGTCCCCGCGCGAGGTGCTGGCGAGGCAATCAAATCTAATCAGAATCAGACAGCCCTGAAGTGGACCCGTCGGGTCGTCGGCGTCGGTGAAGAGATGAAGAGCACTTGTCACGGCGGTGGCGGGAAATTTTCTCTTCTTAACGAAGCCACCCAATCCGTGCGCTCATCCGACGAGTTGGAAATGAAACGAACACTTGCTGTACTGGAGGTAGACACGAATCGGTTGGCGGTTCGTTCCCCCAGTTGAGTACAAGACGTCGTTGCGTGTGGTGTTTCCGTCGCTAGTGGTGTGCAATAAATTGTGTTTATATTCAAATTTTTTTATTTGAAATCATTTTCAAATTCAATTGGAAATTGTTGGATTGGCGTAGCACCCTTCCGCGCTCCCCCCAAACTCACCGGTCACGGACTAGTGTGGTAAGAACCAGTTGCCCAACCACCCTCGGATAGGGGTTGAGTGTGTGTGCGCGCGTGTGTGTGTGAGTGGAAGGAAATTTTCCACGTAAAGTGCCTCGACAAACACCGACTAAAAGAGTGATTAAATTTCGCGTTACATTCCACTGCTAGGGATTTTTTTTCCTGATTCTCTGTTGGTTTTTTTTTCGGCTTGAATTTAATCCCAACTAAGACGGAGACGGAGATTTTGTTTTTTCGTGTCGTTTTGTGCTTATTCTCCGTTTTAATCCGAGACTTCGACACTCGGAGACGGAGTCCGGACGGAGGCTTGGCGAAGAGAGCGGCGCACTTGAGTTGAGTTGAGAGTCGTTGCGACGACGATTTTTGAGTGCTGTCGGACGGTGTTTGTGCGGTTTGAAAAATAATACGAATCCAAAGAGAAAAAGAAAAAAAAAAAAACACGAAGAAGGGCCACCGATAAGCCACCATTGAACGGCGTGCGTGTGTTGGTGTTGAGATACTGAGAAAGTGCTGCTGTGCTGTCTACCGCCGCCGCCGCACACACCGAGAGAGGAAAGAATTTATTCTTTTTTCTGCCTTCTCTTTTGGTACTCAAAACCGGTTTTTGTTGTTGCTGGTGCTTCCTTCTCAGCCACCTTCTTCTCGATCGGTTATATTCTGTTTTTTTTTTCGTGCAAAGATTTAGCACTGTCTCCGTGGATACCCCCCAAAGAAGCAGAAGCGGGGGAATAGGAAAGAAAAGAATTTCAAATTTATCGTGTGTTTTTGAATCAACCTCCCCGCCACCCCCTCCCCCACCCCATCTCACCCACTCACAACAACGGGGGCATCCTGTGTTCACTTTTTCCTGCGCAGTGTTTAGTGTCGACATCGCCTTTTGGTCCTTGCACTGTGAGTGTGTGTGTGTGAGTGTGTGAATTCAGAACGACCACGACGACAAGTGGAAATCCTGTACTCTCTCTCTCTCTCTGGGGGATTCTTTGTTCGTTTCGTTTCGTTTCGCCCGTCGTCGTAGTCGTCGTAGTCCAATCGGTTATTGCGTTTTGTGTCGAGTTTCTCTAGTTGGGAAAAAGGATGCTGCAGTGTAGTAGAATCCACAAGACCGCCGCCGTCGTTGTCGTCGTCGTCGTCGCCGTGTTGGATCGCACAGAGTGAAACAAGAAAATTCCTACATCCTCCTCTTTCAGAACCTGCCTCTCCGGTTTGTGTACACATGAAAAAAAGGAAAAACAAGGAAAAAAAAAATAGATAAGCAGTCGAAAGGAGAAGTACATCATCCAGAAGTGCCCCCGCGTGACGGTGTGCGCCGTGAGTGTGTGCGTGTGTGCGTGGACCGGTACAATCTCCGGTGTGTGATGCGTGATTCTGGAGGAATGAAAAAAAAAGCTATGAAAATTAATCCTCCATCTCACTCACTTCACTGAAACAAGTGTATGATTCATTCATTATCCTGCAAAGCGAGTTGAGGAAATTGAAAAGAAGAAATCAAAAATAAATCCATATACAGGATTCCAGTGCATTTTAATGTGTGAGTGCTACTGCAATAACTTGATTAAATATTCAAAACAGAACCAGATACAGGATACACATCACATCGCAGCTGAAGAGAGCGCGAGAGCCACAACTTTGCTTTGTGGAGCACATAAAAGGTCAGTATCCTAGTTTCTGCTCTTCTTGTTGTTTTTCGGTTCCCCGTTTTGTTCTCCGATTCTTAAATGTCTTCTGGTGCTGTTCTCGGTGTTGTTGTTTGTGTTCTCTATTTGGGAAGATGTGAAAACATGGGTGTGGGTATGTGAATGCCAAGTCAGGACAGGTACTCACTTAGAAAACCCTTCTCGTATGGTTTTTTTTTTTTCGTCTTCTTTCCCAGTGAATGATGATTCATCTCATGACGAGTGGTTTTTAGAAAGAAACGGAAAAATGAGGAAAAAAAAAAACAAGAAATACGAGTTATTAGGTAGTTGGAGGGTATTAGCGGTGTCCAGCTGGACGAAGGACACAAAGGCTCATGATTAGAAGGTGATTCCGTTTGTCTGGCTGTGGCCGAGTGAGAAATGATTGCGAACGGAGACATCTGTCTTTACGGCCGGAGTGTGAAATTGTCTTTCCGTTTCGTCAAGTCTGACTGTGAAATGATGGTGACTTTGGAAGGTCCTTTGAAAAAACAACCTAATTAGTGATCTGGTGATGAGTCCTTCTTCGACGTGACAGTTCCATCGTTAATTACGACTTTTTAAAAAATTTGCTATTTCCTGATTGCTTGGCATCCTGGTCTCAACAAAATTAAAAAATCGTCCAATTAAGGACGATTTTTTTAAATTTAGAAAAGAAATTGTTTCTATCCCCAGGAGTATGGAATTGGTCCCTTTTTGAGGGCCTTCCAGTCTCTGCGCACAAAATGTGTTCGAGTTAAATCGAACCTTTCACCGTAGGCGGTGGACTTCACCAATGGTGAGTCTTGTGAACTCTCCTTTTCATTAAATATCTATATTGACTGGGCGTTGCAATGTAGTCGACTCCAGGACTGTGTTCACATTGGGAGGGTTGAGGGTAAGAGGCATCTTCCTTCACCAGATGACTGAGTTATCCTCACATCCTCCCTCCACTTGCTAGATAGGTGGACGTCTTTGCTGATTCTGGGATTAAGGTTAACGAGGTCAAGTCAGAGGCTATGATCGCTTACAGAACGCCTTCTCACCTCATTTTAGGTTAGGTTAGGTTAGGTAGGGGGGCTGCTATTGTATTCACCAGCACATTTAGACTATATTGGTCCATTGTGATACCCCTAGTAAGACTACTACCACTGATTGACCACCCCAGTGATAGTGCCGTTAATTTGATCCAAACGGCAAATGGTGACTGAACTGAAATGGGATTCAAACCGAGGACCCCACTAACCAAGGGTAGGCACTATACCAACTGCGCCATCCAGTCGCCACATGTTAATGGAGTCCCATTCAAGCAGGTTGAGAAGTTCAAGTATCTCAGGGTCTGAGGGCTGAGGAGGAGTTTGGCAGCCTTGGCGTTGTGGGTATGTGAGTCGATCCCCACCCCTCGATTCGATTCCTAGTGCGACTGGCACAAATTTCACGGTCCCACCTCTTTCGAGTCACTGGAGAAGGACCTCAACACACTTAGCGTGCGACACTCGAGACAGCTAGCCACAGAGCGTGCTAGTTGGAGAGACTTGTTGGTTGAGGCCCAGGTTCATCCGGAAAATAAAGAAAGAAATGTGAAAATGCTGTCCTTGTCCACTTAAACCTTTGATGCCCAAGTTTTTTCTTGTTCAAAGAGTGCGTGCCCAAAATGGACTCGTGGACAAGGTTCATAGTGTCCTTCACCTAAGAGGAAAATAGACAGAGACAAAATCAGTCCAACCAACCATTAGAGTGCATCTTGTCCGTTTAAGAGAGTCGTCCACTTAAGACGGGTGGCCGTTAAGAGGGAGTTGGCTGTAAACAGGATTACTGAATTTCTGAAATATGATTTTTAAAACTCAAAAAGAATTAAATGCAACTTGACCAAGACCTTCCAATAAGACAACTTCGAAAAAAATTCATAAAATGTATTTGGAGTATGAAAATTTTATTATGACCTGAAAGTGAAAGCCTCGCGTAAATGGTACCCTCGCCTACGCTGTACAAGGTCTATTTTGGAGCTCCAATTTTGGATCACTGCTTCCGGCGACGTTGGGACCGATGTTTACCTAAATAAGCGAGTAATGCTAGGTTCCAAATCCTGGATCGTAGCTGGCTTATCGACCTGGCATTTCTCCAAGTATCATGTAATGATTAACGCTGACACTAGAATTTGCAGTTGGTAGGCAATTATGGTCTCGAAAGATCGATTGATGATGCATGCCATATGTTGCTCGAATTCACGACAAACATTTTTCACAGAACGTTGATTTTCGTAATCCAGCTGAACAGTTTGGAGATGTTGTTCAGGTGTGAGTCCTCTCATGGTGAATTTTCAAATAATACTGAATAAGATTAACATGAGCCCAAGAAGCCAGTTATGCATGATATGTCAAAATATTCTATTAAAAAAATAAATCAAAGTCGAAGGGGAGATTCACACGTTAGAAATGATAGATGGAGGTGCTTGAACCTGGGAGTAGACTTCTGCTTCTCACCTTCACACATCTTCGATCAGTCTTTGAGAATTCTCAGAGGACCATCCACAAGTCTGGCAGCCTGACAGATCTAAAAAAAGCAGCTGGTTACACTATCCTCCTCGAAGAGTAGCTTAGGTAGCAGGAGATCGGTGTCTCCTTGCGTGAATCTCAATCTCTTGAGGTTAGTAGATTCTCCAGAACGGAGTAACTCATTCCACATTTCCAGTGACTTCAACCAAGTCGTTCGAAGTCAGTGCTTTTCCGAGATCTACTCGTGCTACTCATTAACCCTTTAACCGGAACTTGGCCATTCAGACTCTGCATAGAATTGTATTTCGGCATAAAATACGACCCGCACGTACCCCACAAGCGATTCCAGCAGAAGCTAGAAACATTTTTTTTTTTTTGTATTTCATTTTTATTTAATTTCCAGGGCAACTTATACTAGACAAAAATGACATAAAAATCTATCTTAATATCTAACAACTCATCTATCTTACTCTTACTTTTTTTATTGACGACTGTACCTAAATATTTCGTTGGGACAAAAACTACATAATTATGCCATTCATCAAATAATTCAATTTAACCCTCTTACCGGCAGCTCCGCATTTAGGTGAGGCTCTGGTAAGTCATTAAAAACGACTATACTTCCACATTTTTCAAAAAATTACAAAGCAGTTCGTTCGAATATTTTCATCGGCAAAGAAATTGGAAGCCTTTCAGAGGGTTTATCAATTTTACGAGCCTTGAGTCTTGTCTCGTACAGTCTTTCGTTAAGATCTCGTTCTAACGACTAAATGCTGCTTCATGGGACGCTACTTTAAATAACATACAAACATGCCGAGAAGATTCCCTCGTAAGAACCCACGTTGCTTTGAACTCCATCCCGAATAAACCACTGGCAATCCTGTCTACGTCCTTCCTCAACTGACTTCAAGTTTAAGCTCAGGCCACTTGGCAGCCCCCCATCTCAATCCCTCGGACATGAACTTGGCAGAGCACACGCTGGCACTCTAATTCCATTGAAACATCCACGAACCGAGCTCTTCTCAACCCTCCTCTCATGATTATCGCATGATGAATGATACTTCATCATTGACGCCCCCTCCCACTGCACTCCGAAAGGACGTCCTTGAGAATGTGCAAATATCCAGCATTTATCGATTCTTTTCGGATCCACACGTCAACAAAACGATACAAATTGCCCTCTCTTCAGAACCTGCCCAATCCACAATCCACATCATCTCATAGATGCCCCCATCCGGCTAATGGAATAGTCCCGTTCTTCGTAGAACACTTTGCCAACCGTCTCGAATGTCAACATTGACAAACGAGTAATTAATTCATTGCCATCACGAAAATTAGCATTCTTCTCGGAGCTATTTTAAGTTTCGGCATAACTCTTGGCCGTAACCAGCGAAATAAAACAAATCGATTATACGTCCGGAATAAGCTGTTAACGGTCACTTCTCCGCCAAACCAGTTACACCGACGCGACGCTCCTCTCCCTTAAAAGCATGCCCTGGCTTGACTTGGGTTGTCGTTGAATTTGGACATTTTCCATCGATTCATTTGCATATTCCGTGATCTAAATAATCTTTTCCTACTAACCCACACGCACACTCACTGTCCGCAATTAATCACCACAATCAGCGTAATCCTCGCTCAAGCTGGTCGCCTATCGCGTGGGGATCTCGTTTCGGAATCGATTTTCCATTCGAGTGTCCATCGGTCTGCCATATTTCCGGCCGCCATTCAACGTCGCTGAGGTGCACTTGAGCATGATAACGAACCCCAGCGCGGCACGCTGAAACATAAACAGATAAATCTGCACAGATCTGGGGAATGTGCAAAAAAAGACGGCCGATAAATTGTGACCCAGCACGTGTGTCCTTTGTCCGCTTGTGACAGACCCACACGCACGTACCAGCCTGGCCCGGGCGAGAGGGATGAAGGAATCGTCATCATAAAAATAATCGACTATTTGTCTAATCTTTATTGGATCCGTTAAGTCCGGATGCTTAGACGATGTTTACTTCAACCCTTATCCGATGGTACACACCGAGGGGCTACACGCATCCTTGTCGACCGACACAGGCGCGCTGGGGGGGAGTGGCACGATGGCGAAACACCGCAGAGGTGGGCTCACCTGCTTAAGCTGTCAAAATGTATTTTTTTTTTCTTGCTATCTTTTGGGCGGGCTTTCCTTCAGATTTTTTGACAAATTGACAGCTTGACGGGCCGACAGGTCTCGGGCATGGCCAGAATCGATATCTCTTTCGATTGTTTTTTTTTTTTTGTTTTAATGCGATAGAGGCCTTTATCTCGTGAGGGAGGAATTGGGAGTGGCCTGGCCACTCTGATGGCGGCTGAGTGGCTTGAATTAAACGAACACCTTGTGAGCTGGCCGACTTGGAAACCGATTTGCGATGAGAAATTATGGCTGGTGGGATAAATTAAAGGTTTGGTTTACCTTAATTGCTTACCCTTGTGCAGTGGAGGGCGTAACACTGCCTCCGGTGGGTAGAGAGTGGTTGTGGAACGTGTGGCGTTACTGTGTGTTTGCTTGAGTGGGATGGGACAATGTCTTTTTGGGATCATTAAGTTCCAGAAATTCAGACGCAACAACGTAATCCGACATGTTCCGGTAGCTGTCATAAGCTACCGCAGCACACAGGTTCCATCCATTTGTGGTTCCAAAATTAAATTCGAATGAAACACTTTTCTGACTCAAATTTTGATCACAGTTTAATTTCAATGTATTTGCTACCATCCCGTCGTCTATATGGGTACCATGGTGGGTTTTTCCATGAATTGGTTCTAAGAAGGTTAGGTAGGTAGGTAGGTAGGCCCATTGTACTGCCATGTGGGTTTGTCTGAAAAGAAAGGGGGATGGGCCGGCGTGGTTATTACGACATCCAGCCAGATTTGTCGATGAAGTCCAATAGCTAGATTGATGTCTCTCTCAGTTCGCTTGGATTTTCGAAGAAGTAGGAGCCAAAAGTAGCCTTCCTAGATGAGGCGAGTGCCGGGCAGTTGCAGAGGAGGTGTTCTACACTTTCCTCTTCTTCCTCGTCTCGGCAACTTCTGCAGAAATCGTTAGAAAATGGTCTTAGTCTTTTCGCGTGTAATCCCAAAAGGTAGTGTCCGGTGATTATACCCACTGCCGTGCTAACTTTCGGTCTTTTTAATGATTTCAGACTAACAGATCTTTTGGGGTCACCTGGGACTGCGCCGAATTTCTTTAATGTTTCTAAGAGTTGTTTGATTCTAACCTGCTTAATTTTTGATGAATTTTCGACACATATCAGACATTAACTCGGGCTTAACTTGACGGTTATTCAGTTTCAAAGCTTCAAGAGTTCCGTGACAAATAACAGGAACTTAGTGGCCCGTTCCATCACTAAAACCAGAAGTAACTCGTCTCAGAAGGTTTTTTTTGTTTTGCAATAAATCCAAAACGGTTCGAGTTGTATGAGACGTGGCACCGTCTTGTTGAAGCCACATCTCTTCAACATAACTATAGTCGATTAAGGCGATAGAAACGTTAACATACAGCGTTGAAAATTGACAGGGCCCGTGGCGATTCAAAGATGTATGGTCGGCCACATGGAGTTGCACGGAGCTTGTTTGGGAATGCGTACAGAAGCTTTACCCTTTAACCACTAAGAGCGTCAACAGACAGTCATCACTCGAATGGAATATATTCGAAATCGAACATTTCCGTGTTAGAAAAAGTCACGAACAAGTGGAATCTCATGGCAAAAAAAAGTGAAAGGTTTGGTGAAGAAAATGCAGATTGGATGCAATTCGAAGTGATGAAAACTGTGATGGGGCTTCAGTGGCTTTAGGGTAATGAGGAGAAACAGAACTCTGCTGGATAGCTGGCCATTCATGGCAATGAAATGGCCGACTTCCTAGCTAGGAAAGGAGCATCGAAACCTTCCGAGGGCCCCAAAGTATTCTGTGCTATAGGAGATCATGTCCTCAGAGAATAATTCAGTGAACTACAAAAAAGGAACCGAAGAGAAACCTGGAACAAATCTCATGGCATGAAGCAGGCCAGTAAACTTTCCAGTCATTATTACCGAAAGATATTTGAGGCATGTATCAAGATGAGAAAGAACAACCTCCGCATCCTAAAAGGCTTTCTAAGAGGGCATTGCAGACTCAGATAGGGCTCCTGGATGAAGGTCTCTGCAGATTCGGATTCTGTTGAAATTCCAGAACATGTACTGAAATTTAGTGGGGCACTAAGTGTATTTGGGCAACCAGAGGAAGAAATTAAGTCATAAAAACCAGGTCTCATTCTCATTCTCCTAAAGGCTGGCTTGGACTGGCTTAGAGTGAGAATACTCTCGAATCCCTTCCACCTTATGTGTCAATGACCCTTAATACAACTATGAAAACAAATTGTATGTAAGGTGTACTCTTAAGGAAGCATCAGTATCAAAAGGAGGTACAATAGATTTAAAGGTCGCGGTGCAATGGACCTAAAAGAATAATAAAAGAATTAATTCGAAGTTGCTCACCATACGGGAATTATTAGTCGATTCAATGGTCTTTCGACAATCACTTCTATATTTTCACTGCTTCAATGGGACTCCACTAACACTAGCATTGAACAGGGGTTCGGAAATTACCAAAACCTCTGATTTGTCCACTCTAATTTTCATCCCAGAAACAACACAAACGTCCACAAACCTATCGAGTGCGCTCTGGAGTTTCGTCTGGGAAGATGTGAGAAGATAACTAAGTCAACCCAATGAGAAACATTCCTTGCCTCGGCTGCGCTGCAATATCCAAGAAAAGGAGAGGTGGCAAGACGCCCCCTTGGCGAAATCCAACGCCCACGGTAAAAAGTGTGGATTTAGGACCATTAACCTGATACAGTTTGCGTCAAAAGAGGAACCTCAATCCCATACTCCTGCAGAACACTTCAGAGTTAACCTCGAGGAACTCGAACGTAAGCCTTTGCCAAATCTACAAAACAGCTGTACATGAGTTTGGCATACATCCAAGCCTTCTGTGAAGTATTTCATTCTTAGAAAGGGAAGCTGGTCGGTTGTACTTCTGCCGGGAATAAGAAGCCGCACTGTTCATCCCTCATCCTTGGCTCGACCATAGCTCTAGAACGCGCTTCCAAACTTTAGTCTAGACTTTCCAGGGAGGAGACTTAAGAGGGATATGCCCCGGCAGATGGAACAGTCTCTTTTGTCCCCCTTCTTAAAAATGATTAAATATTGTACAACTATAAAATGGGTAGTGCACTTCACAAAACGTCAACCAATCCGAAATGGCGCCCAATCAAAAACTTCGTGCAACCTATGCACCAAGCCGCGTTGCCCGTCTCTGTTTAATCAAAAAACGACCACAATCTCTTCAAGAGCCAGCGACAAGCGCATAATGGATCCTGTAGTCTTGCATCTGAAACCATTTAAAACGCATCTCATAAGCAAGTGAAAGCAAGAACGGTTTAATTTGTCTTAATTAGAAATGCCACAAGCAGAAATCACGAATCACAAAGTCAGTCCACTCCCGTCACATGCAGCCTCAACTCGATTAAACTGGCGGTGGTTTAACCAATTTGTCTGTGCCCCTTCTATCTGCACAACTAATGGACGTCTGGTTTCGACACATTTGGTTGGCCGGCTTCACCCCAAAGCTGCACAGACTCTCACTCTCTAATGGGACCAGTGAATCAATCTTTCCGCGGTCAGCAAACGTTTATGCGCCCGAATCAAAGCCGAATGAATGAATCCAGATGACCTAAGAGGCCGACATTAGTCGCCGTCATCAGCGGATAAGTGGAGCGGAGACACTGGTGCACACTTGTGCGGCTATATAGACTCAGCAGCATTTAAGCCCTTTGGCTGCGGTGTTATGAGATCCACTTTGTCTTCGGTCTCGCGTATGTGCCAAAGCTCATTAGCGCGTGGCAATTATATCATCAGCAAATCACACGCCCCCCAGGTGGGCGCATGGTGCGCCCAAGCCCCCTAAGCTCCGAAGTTTTACGAGCATGTTATTCGACAAACTGCAGCGAAGCCTTCTGCATGTCAGCGTTACACCAAGGAAGCCCGTCCATTTTATTGCTCCGCACATGAATTTATGGGCGTGCGGCAGCCTTAAGCACCCTCGCGCCAAACAAGCTTTTTTTATGCCGCAAAATGCGTGCCGAGCTGCTGGCGCGGTTGATGATGCACAGCCAGGCAGCGGGCAACAATTCTTCGCACCCACTTTAGCGCGCAACTCGCGAAATGTGAATCTGGGGGATTTGCAGATTTTTAAACGACACGGCCACCATCTCCGGTTTCTGCGAGGACTTCGAAGAAAGTTGCTCCAACTCCACCCACCACACGGCGTGCAAATATTTATGGCACCGGTTTATGGGCTGGGATTTTTATCTTTTATCAGCCCGAGCAAGGTTATGCCATTAGCATGGGAATACTAAATACGGACAAACCAGCCCCACACACATACTGCATCCCGCCCACGCATTATGGGGCGTTAATACCGACTGCCAACAGTCGACTGACGACTGCCGAAAGCCGTGTGTCCATTGTCAGCCACTGCACTGCGAGGTTGCATAAGAAATTCCGCAGTATTTCTCTTCGCAGATATTATGCAAGCCCCTTGCAGCCAGCGAATGGGGGGTGGGGGCGGGTGGGTCTGTGTTGTTGGTGCTTTTAATTTGTGAGTGCAATCAGTTTTTGTAGGGAAATTTCGTATAATTAGTGGACGGAGGGCTTATCTTGTGTTTGCACTCAGATTTAATGGTTGATGGGTGCACATGGGGTTGCTGGAGCTCGGACCCCCCTCGGGCTGGCTGTTTAATTAATTGATACTGTCGGTCGGGAAATTTGTTCAGATTCTCAGCATAGCTTATCGCGTGAGTGAAATGTTTGGTTTCGTGTGGTCGCGGCGCGGCGTAGTGGCAAGCATCTGATTGCTCTAGGTGCAGAGACATCAAAGTTAAGTCGTGACATGGGTCGAGGTACACGTCATAAGCATGGCTGTCATGCGCAGTGTGCGATGGACAGGGAGCTTCAAGGAGCGGAGATGAGGGAATGACTAAAAAAATCGCACTGTTATACTTCCTGTCTAAAGAAGGAGTGAGTCCGAAATAGGCCCTTTGACGGTTTTACACAAGGTTCGGGCCTCTATCGGTTTTCGGCCAAAGCTAGACACCAGTACGAGAGTAAACCGAAAAAATCAAGTATCTTCATCTCCAAATCATCCCTTGGATGGTGCTCCACAAGGGTCAGGCTTTGGGCCAGTTCTTTGTACAAAACTTAGTGCGTTCTTCCTCACATCTGGCGGTTTTCCAAACGATCACAATCGGTGTGTTCATCAACAAATTCCACTTTTGGTGATGTTCAACAAGAGTCAGGCTACAGTCCAATTCTATGCACTGGGTTGCACCGAAGAAACCATGTCTGTACGCCGCTAAATTGGCCTTGAGGCGGTATTCCGCCGGACTCAGGCCTCCGTCCATTTTTATGTGTGGGAGTGGACTGAAAGAGAGAAACAGGGAACTGAAAAAACAAAGCGCGTGCATCTCCAAGTCAGATTTTAGACGGTGTTCCTCAAGAGACAGACCTTAGTCCAGTACTTTTTACGAAGGACTTCTACAAAAATTATGTGTGTGCATCTTCAAATCTGGTGCCGGACGGTGTTCCACAAGGCCACAGTCAGAGTGTGTATCCCCAAATCGGACTTTAAAGGGTGTTCCTCAAGAGACAGGCCTCAGTCCAGTTCTTTTTCCGAAGGTCTTCTACAAAAATTATGTGTGTGCATCTTCAAATCTGGTGCCGGACGGTGTTCCACAAGGCCACAGTCAGAGTGTGTATCCCCAAATCGGACTTTAAAGGGTGTTCCTCAAGAGACAGGCCTCAGTCCAGTTCTTTTTCCGAAGGTCTTCTACAAAAATTATGTGTGTGCATCTTCAAATCTGGTGCCGGACGGTGTTCCACAAGGCCACAGTCAGAGTGTGTATCCCCAAATCGGACTTTAAAGGGTGTTCCTCAAGAGACAGGCCTCAGTCCAGTTCTTTTTACGAAGGACTTCTACAAAAATTAAATGTGTTCGTCTCACAATCGAGTTCTGGGCAAGGTCGCTGTCAGTGTGTACATCTCCAAGTTTTCGTGTTCCAATTTCCAGTTTGGCAAGAGTACGGATCACAAAGTGTCTTGCCTCCAATGACCCAAACTGCATCCAGAGGAGCATCTACTCCTCCATCACCTCTTATAGTTCAAGGCATTGATGGCATTTTTAAACCCAGCAACCACGATTGAATCTAATTCCCCATCATGTCCAACCCCCACCAAATCTAAGTCTTGCCCCAAAACACTGCAGCCCTCTCCCTCAATCGGCAGCACCATCTGCCAACTAGACATTTCCACGCCCCATTCGACGAGCAGGTAATTGCCAATGAAATCCTGAAAGCGTTGCGGATCTCTTGCGCACCAAGGATAAGCCACACTTGGCGTCTGTTCAAATTTCCTTCAAAAAGGACACTTCTTGTGTGGCCTTCCTGAAGAAACACAAAAAAAAAAACTGTAAAAAACCTCTTTCTTCCGTGTCGCCTGGAAACTGTATTTTTTTTTTCTTCTTCTTCTTTGCGCTGAAAATTGCAATCGATGCTGATGGCAACGAAGGATAACACTTCACTACACTCCACTGACAGGTGGACCTTCTGTATCTCTGTTTTTTTGTTCGTGTGACTTCTGGCATTTGTCTGTTGGTCGGTTGAAGACGATAAAATTGTCGCCAATGGATGTCGTGCACGGAGACACTTCCTTGTTTGGCTGGAGACAATACAACTGTTATCAGTCGAGATCCGATACTGAGGGCAGGTTAAGGGACAGTCCTGACACCGTGACGGTATGACATCACCTTATCTGTGGTGATTTGTGAATTTATCGTTTTCTTTTTTCATCGTGACTACGTGGTGGTGTCAGACAGGAGATGGGTGTTGGTTGAAAAGTCGGAAATGGCTTGGCGAAATGTGTTGGCAACGTCACCATCACTCTTGTCGTAATTCACTTTGTGATTTGAAAGGCTGTGCGATGGTCGAGATTGTCAGTGGAGGCTGAAGATTGGAGGTCCTGTCCCTCCATGAAACTCGCAATAATGTGGATTAGGTCCCGAGTATTTTTGAATTGTCAACATTCAACCGTCATTGCAATTGCCTTTGACAAAATAACGTTGGGAGGCTCTCGAATATGAGTCGAGACCCCCGAAAAAGAATGATCACATGAATTTGATAAGTTTTCGTGAGGTTTGTACTGCTTTCGAACACCGTCGAAGATCTTCTTTCACGACAGTTATTCAATCGACCTATTCGAACGCCTCGGACAGATAAGTAATGTGAAGCCTGCAACCCTGACGTTCATGTCAAAAAAGCCCTCAAAGAGAATACCGTATTTATTAGTCGTGGACAAGGGTAGGTTGAAGTGACTGGCAAATAGGCTAGTATAGGCGGACGCGGATTAATTTTTACTCATGGAACCAGTTGGCGTAGTACAACGAAGCGATTTGGCTGTCATATGCTGATATCGTTCAGGTCGCTAGTGAAAATAGAAGGTCCCTAGACGTGAGGTTCTACGGATAACCAGAGCCGTGCATGAGCAGAGGAGACTATTTGTGGTCTCTTCCTCCTAATCATCAAAGGAGCTTCTATATAACTTATTATATGGGACTTTCATCCGACAAGGGTGCGCGTAGTGTCTTGCTATGACGCCCAGAGTCCTGAGTGCTGGACTACTTAGCCTGAGTAGATCGAGATCTAGTATCGGACATATCTTGTTCGTCTTAAGACATATTGTGATTGGTGGTTATGGTTGGGTGTAGCTTTAAAATATAGAAAGCTGTAACTAGCGGCGTAGGGGATGAATTTCCACACGACGAGAGTGTGGTACCACGTCTAGTGAGTTCATTGGCTTCGCAATTACTTGGTACGTCCCATTCTCCCCGCACATATAAGACGTATATTTAAATGGTCAGCAGCGTTAAAAGCCTGGTGGCACATAAGGGATGTTTTTGAATAAAAAATGACACTGTTCATGAACCTAATTACATGCAGATAGTGACATCCCTTTTGGTCTTGCCTTAAAGATGGTATAATAATTCGGAAGCTTCAAGGTTATTGCAATGTTGAGATATTTGGACAAGACACCTATACCAACTTCTTCGTCTTTCTTGGTCCGTCTATGAAATAGCGCGGACGATCGTCAAGGATGCGTCTGATTGCCAGACTTCCATAACCATTTGAAACTCAAAGGAATGCTTTTGGAGACATTTTTCTCGAAGACGGATAGGAGGCAATCGGCGTCGTTGGAAGGGAAATTGAAGTCGTTGAGATGCTGAGTTCGGTCTGTAGTCTAGGTGTTTTGTGTATCAGAACTGTGCTGAGGTGGAGAGGTATGGTAAGTGCAGCTGAAGTAGCGATTCTTAACTGAAACCCATGCACGCCTGTCCTTGCGCTCAACAGTTGACATCTTTATTAAAAGCTGTCCACCAAACTGAGACTCCGTAGCTTAATATCGGTAAGGAGCACCACGTAATATGCGATTCTATCCTTTATCCGATCCATTTTTGCAACTTTTAGAACATCTTTAGAACTTCTTAAGTACAGTGTCTCAATCTGCATCGATCTACCGTCGCAGCCGCACATCATATTTGCAAATTTAGAACTTCTTTAGAACTTATTTAGTACAGTGTCTCAATCTGCATCGATCTACCGTCGCAGCCGCACATCATATTTGCAACTTTTAGAACTTCTTTAGAACTTATTTAGTACAGTGTCTCAATCTGCATCGATCTACCGTCGCAGCCGCACATCATATTTGCAACTTTTAGAACTTCTTTAGTTCGGAGTTAGTACAGAATTTTAACTTGGATAGATCTATCGTCTATCGTGTCCTTTACAGGACCTCTTGTAAACAGAAAGACTTCCCCTTAAAAACCATTGTCACACGAAAAGTATGTCAAGCGATAGTATTCCACTTTAGATCTGTGTATCCCCTATCGGGTCCCATTTAGAACTTCTTTAGAACTTTTTTAGAACAGACCCTCAATCTACACTCAATCGTGTCCCTTCCAGAACCTCATGAATTGAAGCAAAGTACGACATGGAGAAATAACACCACGTCAACACAAAGACTCCCCCCCACCACCCAAAAATCCATTGTCCCATGAGGAGCGCATCCCACAGAGTGTGTCTTCGTCAACTGTGTGCGATTCATCAACCGTCTGATTTTCTGGCATTTGAATGACAAATACCTATTTGCCCTACTTAAGGAGTACAAAGAAGATCTTCAAAGGTAGCTGTACAAATTTTATTTATTCGAGGGATCATAGAAACAGATCACAGTACCCTTCTATATGTTCTGGAGGGGAAGACATACCGATCTTCAACTTCAATAAGCCAACAGCAACCCCGATCCGGGACCCTTCCTTTCCCCTTGAAACCAAGGCACACTCCTGCCCGGTTGCACTTAGTTTGAATATCCAGAAGACATTTCAGTTCATGAATTTGATTAAATTCATTATCATTTAGCTCACGGGTGCGCTCCTAGAATTTCAATTTATCCCCACTGACTGCGAGCCACTCAAAGTGACGGGGCGCGGCAGATGGAGAGCAAGGCGGAGAACCTCTCAAGCAGTCTCCCAGAAGTGGCTTATTGAATTCGAAATAAAGGACGACCTACAAGGAAACCAGAAAACTGAAAGAACTCGCAAAGGCGAGAGGAGAATTCGTGAAAGAAGAGCAACCAGAACATTTCTCCCCCATTTACCGAATTGAGATAAGTTTTGCAGTCACGGTCCAATTACGAGGGAAACGGGGCGGCAGGTTGCCAGGATGTCGTGAATGCTTGTGCTCTCGTACTTTCGTTTGTTTGCTCGGAAGAATTGTTCACGGCTAAACTATAATCGAGCAATCACCTGTATTCGAGTGAAAAACGAAAAGCTGACCCCATCCATTCAACGTGTTTCCTGTTCATAAATTTAATGGCTTCAGTTGTGTATTGCTTACCTGCGTCTGGGGCTGTGTGAAATCAGAAACCAACAATGAGCGAAAGAGGGCGCGAGAGAGAGAGAGAGAGAGAGAGGGCGAAAGAGGACGACAAGAAAAAGCGATGGAGATCAGCCCCACCCACGCTTAGTCGCCTACGCGTTATCCTTGAAAAAGTATCTCAATTGAAGAAGAAGACGACGACGACGACGACGACGTGGTGGTGGTGGTGCCAGTTACACATCGGCCCAGAGTCTACAGCAGAAATGGCTAGATGATTGGGTGGTAATTTCCAGCGAACGGCGGGGGGACGACGACGACGTCGAAAGGACTTTGACGGAGACATTGAAGATGGAATTTATTTTTTCTCCAGGACACACATCCACCCACCCACACAAACATGCGATGTGTAGTTGTGAATTATTTTTGCAACATGAAATATTAATAACTGTGTTTCCCTCATTACAAGAGGACGAAGCATGCCAGGGAAAAAAGGAGAACAAAAAATAAACAAGTGCGCCTCCACCACCAACGCCGCGCCGGGCCGGGGCTGGCAACAACGACGCTAACAGATGCGAACAGATGGGATGAAGATGAATGCTGGTGTACAGTCAACAGTAATGAGGGAGAGAGAAAAGAAATTGAAGTCGAGCGCAGAAGAAAACCGAAACGACGAATACATCATGCGAGGGAAAAAAAAGCAGCAGCAAGAAAAAAGATCCTGCCCGCAGGACACATTCATACGCTTCAACATGGGGTTGCTCCCATTTCCAAGCGCCATACATGCGCCATCACTTTTTCACAACCCCTTCCCTTGCCGGAGAGCTTATGACTTAAACATGTTCGACGGCTTGCGTGTGGGTGCGGGTGGCTTCTCAGAATTTCGTGCTGCGGATGCACTTCGGAGTTAGCAGTGTTTTGATGGAAATTTGAATAAGATCTTGGGATTTAGGATTCAGAATTTGGATTATCGGGAAATCGGCTTACGCAGAAAGGTCCACAAGAACCTGAGTGAAGGTAACCGGATTTTGGGACATTCCAGTGAAGGGGTGGATGACATTTGACATACAGAATCCAGCGAGGCTGTAATCCCCACTTCCACTCGATAGCTTGTTTTTGCAACGGAGAAGCATTCATTGGCACCACAGGCGCTGGTCGACTCCGTCAGACGCGATGTACGGTAATGATACATCTCTTACCTTTGGACCTATACATTAACGGCACTGCAGCCCACAGTGCCATCAGGCTCAGGGAGTCTGGGCGCTGAACATCAAAACCCCATAGTACCACCTTAGACCTTCTACCAAGACATCTCGTAACATCCTCCCTAGATTATTCAATCCTCCAAATGAATCCAACAAACGGCGTTGACTCTTTAATTTTCGAAAGAACTGATTGGCACAGCGGGCAGCACAGCATTTTAACTGGGTAATGTACACTGACCGTTCTAAGATGAGTCGATCCGGGTGTATACCTAGAATTCCTGAACTTTCTTAAAGCCTACAGGCTACCCGACAATAGTAGTGTGTTCCAAGGGGAACTATTTGCAATCCGTGCAGCATGACGTGAAGTCAAAATACACCCAAATGTCATGCCAAGGCAGATTTGATAGCCAAGCAGCCAAGAACTGGCCTAAGGCCTAACCCTTGTGGAACACCGTCAAATGTGTGATTTTCACGGGAACATACTTCATTTGTCGGTTTGGTAGACTCTGGGACGATGTGTAACTGGCACCACCACCACCACGTCGTCGTCGTCGTTTTCTTATTCAATTGAGATACTTTTTCAAGGATAACGCGTAGGCGACTAAGCGTGGGTGGGGCTGGTCTCCATCGCTTTTTCTTGTCGTCCTCTTTCTACCTCTCTCTCTCTCTCTTTCGTTCATTGTTGGTTTCATCAAAGCTATTGCCTCCTGTGCTTCACACGCTAAGCAGGGTTGTCGAGCTGAGCTGGCGTCATTTGAAGACCAGCTGAAAATCTCCCTCATCTAAGTTCTGGGTCACAGTGACATCCCAGGAAGCGAGAAGGTCGATGAACTAGCTAGGCATAGGAGGTGCTCGTCCCAATACAAGCAGCCAAGGCAATATTCCGACAGACTTCCATCAAATACCTAACCTCAGATGGGCCAGACTGACAACTCTGCTCACATTGTCGCAGCTGCAACAACACAGCTGACAGGAAAACCCTCAGGCCATATTTTCCTGGATCTGCCGTATTGTGTGAACGCCTAAAGCTGTTCGTCAACAACCTGGTCGGTCCATACCAGTGTGGCTTTAGGCCAGAAAAATCCACCATCGATCGACTATTCACACTACGAGAAAACCCTGGAACAAGAGATCGATGCCCACCACCTTTTCATTGATTTTAAGGCCGCGGGTGACAGAGACGAGCTATACAGAGCACTGTCTAGTTTTGGCATACCTACCAACCTCGTCCGTTTGTGTAGGATGACGATGGAGAATGCACGCTGCACCATCAAGATCGGTCAAGACTTAGCCAAGACCTTTGATGCCAAAGAAGGGTTTAGACAAGGCGACGTGCTGTCATGCGACTTCTTCAAGATCATTCTTGAAGGAATTGTTCAAAACTCGTCCGCCAACACCAGAGGAACAATCTTCCAGAAGTCCATGCAACTAATCGTATATGCCGACGATACTGCCGGATGAACACAGCGTGATGTCAATGGTACTTGTGTGAGTCCGAGAAGATGGGTTTATGAGGGCACCAAGTACATGCTGTCAACGTGAAACGACTCCCAACACTCACGTCTCGAACAGAGCTTGAGCAGCTTTGAGGTAGTCAAAGGCTTTGTGAGCCGCTATTAATTCAGATATGAAAATCAAACGAAGAAAAACTCTTGCCAATGGCTGCTGCTGCCTTGGGCTAAGAAAGCAATTCATAAACAAAGCCCTCTCTCAAACAACCAAAGACCTTGATCGTCCCAGTCCTGCTATATGGCGCAGAGGCATGGACTTTGTCAAAAGCGGACGAAGGTGCTATTGGTTCTTCGGGTGATTTTCGGTCCCGTCTGCGTGGATGGGGAGTGGAGGAGGAGATATAATCGACATTGACTTAGCCAGAAGAGTGAAGATCCAACGATTAGGATGGCTAGAGTGGATGGAATGGAAAAAAAGCGGAAACCAATGATTCAAGTCTTCGAATGCACCCCAGAGGGACGGCGCAATAGAGGCTGGAGGCAGCTAGATAAAGATGGAGCTGGCTGGTGGCGCTTATTGGTTGAGGCCCAGTTCCACCGCGGACTGTATCGGATTCAGAGATATCTCAAATACGCCTAGACCTCCACATAGGCACATAGTGCTAATTGGGTTCTCGTCGAACCATATCTTCTTACTACCTAAGGCAGAACAGGCCTTGACGGGATTGGGTCTTTCTCCTCCCCCCCCCCCCTCCCCACCCCCACCACATTTTGAATTTTTTTATGGACGGCCCATTTCTGTTTATTTTCTGACAACAATTGTCATTGTTTTATTGTCGCCCCAAACGACGAACAGTTGCCTCAATTTGTTGTCCCAAATTCGCCGCAAAAAACTCGTCCCATTGCAAATTGCAACCGGACCTCTGCCAGATCATCAAATCAGCCAAGCGACAGCTGTGCATCCAATTAGGAGATGTGATGAAATGGTTGCTCTTTCATCAGCCAAAACTTTCCCGTGCGTACGTAGAAATCTGCACATTTGTCCAAGCCATCAAACGCCATCGCATAAAAAAAAACACAAAGAAACGCAACGGTAATCGTAAAAGAAGTGGCCAGCCTTTATGTCCCACATTCCACACTCCACACACTCTGAGATAACTCAGACATTTCGAGTTTTGTCATAAAAAAGAGAAACAATTTAATTTGCAAGTGTTTCATTACTCGCATGGGTACGTACGGACCGAGGCAAACATTGTTAACACACAATAAACAGTCAAGATACAATTAACAAGATCCGACAATGGCTGTGCGGCAATCTGCGGTATCGTTCAGTGGGGCATGTAATAAACGCGAGCACTTTGCATAATGTTTCCGAATGAGTCCGAGCGACGACGCGCCGCGCCGGGGCTTTGTATCAACAGCCGCCAAGGACATTTGTTTGGTTGGACTTGTGTGATAAGCGATTGCGGTCTTCTGTGTGTGACACTGACGAGACTGTGCTGGACTGGACGTGGGATTGTGTGTGTGTGTGTGTTTGGGCTTATCGTGAACGATAACATGGGAAACACACATGCGATTAGGTCCGAGTCGGGGAATGAGAGCAAACACGGAAATGTTAGGGAACGAGATAAACGCGCAGCGCTGCGCTTCAATGGCTTTGATTTCTTAACCGGGACAGTCCAAGTATATGCCTGCAGTCGGTTTGCTGATAAGACCTGTGTTTTGAATGCATTCCGGGACTTGAAATAGAAAAAGAAGCCATTTGTAGTGGTTCACCATCTTGCGAGCGATCTCGCGTCGGTCACACAGTGGTTCCGAAGAGGCAAAAAATTTACCAAAAGTCGAATAATTTTTCGATATATGTTTTTCCGATTTAACAAATCTAAGACATTTTGAAGTTAAAATTTTGCCAAATTTTTTAGCTCACAGTTGGGAGCATTAAAATTCACCAAAATTGACATGCTTTTTAAGAAAATTCGATGTTTCTTGAAACTCGGAACATAAATTTATATTTGCGACTGTCAGCCCAAAAGTGGTGTAACCCACAAGAATTGAAATTATGACCTCTGAGGGCCTCGAAAAGTGTGTTGTAATTTTCTGGTTTTGTGGTTTACGCCATTTTTGCGCTGAAAGTCTCATTCGTTTTGAAAGCACATACAGGGTGGGCCAAAATCAAATTTCTTTTTATGAATGAACAAAATTCAAGTTTTTCCATGTATTATGGCTTTATTAGTAAGAACAAACATTCCCATTAATTACGAAATAGAATGTCGTTCAAGTGGCTGCTTTCGCTGGCTGCGTAGAAGCGTCATTTGTCACTCAAATTTGTCAGGACCTTGTTGATGTTTTCGGGCTGTTGCTCACGTGTTGCTTGGATGACATTACCCTTAACTGGTTGAATGGCATAACATCGGTCCTTCAAAAAGTCCAAAAGGGTCAAATCGCAGCTAAGACGACTTTGACAATACTTTGGCGTGCAAAAAATCGATGTGGCTTGGGCTGTGTCGCATGGCGCTCCGATCCAAATGCATCCCTTGAATTTCTGTAAAAAAAAAAAATGTCGTTTAACATGGCTCTGTAACCGTTGACCGTGTATCGTCGGGGTCACCAATGTAAAACGATAAGGAACAACTGTTTATTCGATATCCTATAATAATACGCTTTATTAAATAACACTTTATAAACAGCCCTTTGGTTCAGTATACGAATTAGGTAACTTTTTGCGGTTGAACTTCTATTAATTATCACTGCCCGCTGCTGCTCCTGATGACGTCTCGGCTCGAAAGGAAAGCTTTGAGCCCAACCGGTACCGTACGGAGGTGACGGCTGTGATGATGATGGTGGTGTTGACAGCTGACCCAATGTGCGTTGAATGGAGTGCAGTCTATTGTAGCGCTTAATTTTTTTTAACTCCGTTACAACCGAAACGCAGCCTCATTTCTGACCCAATTATGCCCTCGGCCACGGCACCCACATTCTCAGCTGTGCGCACTGTACAACGACGTCATAGTCCCCATATTGTCCAGTGGCATACCAGTCTTACGAAACTTTTGCTCAAAACTAGCGCACAGCAGTGGCGGTGATTGCCTCATTTCGGCCAAAAAAAAAAACTCACTGTTTGGGCCTGTTTTGCTCAACACACTCTGGAAATAAGTTTTCAATGTTTGAAAACGTTTTTGAAGAGTAAGTCGACTCATTTCGTTCCGCGAAGGTTTTATACTGACTTTCTGTCAAGATTTCGATCGGGAAACAGCTGTCGGTGTCAAAATAACCTAGGATTTAAAAAAAGCCACTAGATGGTCCAATTTACATAATTCAAACTGCATCAAGAGATTTTTAATTTAGCTTTGAAGCCACGTTTTGAGGGTCGCATTTCAATGTCTGATGGACTGTAAGAAAGATGCTCCCAGAGACTTCAACGAGAGACCAACTTTTCCGAAAGCTAAAAGTGTTCTCTATCTATGCAGATGATGCAGAAACGAATGGTTTCAGTGGAGCATTTTTCGGCATTGCCAAATGATTTCCCTTGCAATGAATGGGAAGTGACCACTGTGCGTCGTTATCCACAAGCAATGAACTCAGAGACGAAGCTAAATCCCAAGGCCTCACTAAACTTCAATTCGAAGTAATTTTTTTTTCCTTTTCAAACAGAATCCCACCCAGATCACAAAACGAAACAACCCATTGTAGTTGTTTACCCAAAGGCTCGAGTCACAACAACGCAAATCGAATGACAATTATCTCCCCCCCGGTTCTGTGCATCAACAGAACTGGTTCGCTTAATCGTGTCAATCGATTAAATTTATACTGTCGTTGGTTACACTGTTTTTTTTTTCAGTTGAATCTTCATAATGAGCTCATCCAGGTACTCAATCAATCAATTTGCGTCTTCTCTCGAGAAACAATAAGTGACTTGTGTGAACCTCAGACTAACTTTGTGTGTTTTTTTCTTCAAACGCCGAAGAGGCTTGAGTGTGAGACACTTAAATACGAGCTCGGTTTATGTACTTATGGGAATGCTTTAGTTTAGGAAGTGTTTGGGGTTTCGCCAGAACTTGGAGTTCGACAGGGTCATGGGCTGATGAAGTGTGACCTTTGTCAAAGAGATGCTTCGTAAAGACTCGACTGACTGCAGTGTGAGAGATCACTGAGATTACGGGGCAGTGCAAGACTTTCAGGTTATGAAGATGCGTACATCTGGGTTGCAACAGGTGTCCGTAGTGTGTCTTATGAAATACTCTGCCCAGCACGTAATTATTGGTCGTGACTACTAGGCTTTGCTTAACTCTAATGCACTTTTATCGAAAGATCTGTTAAGCTACACGATGGACATAAATATGTTAACACTTGATTTGGACCATCCGCGTAGTTAGGTCAAGAGCGGGGAAGGTTTAGATGAGAGTCGGTAGAAGGCATAGCAAGCAAGGGCTTTAAAAAAAAACCAAGTTCATCCTATAAGCTGTGACATCTTAAATATACAGAAAAACACAACAATTTTGTGAAAATGTACTGATCTTTTGTTTAAGATGAAGTAAAAACTCTGACATTGGCTATGAAACCCAAACATCACTATATTTCCGTCTCGACTCTGCCACGTCTTCTCATAATTGTGACTGAAATCCACTGGTATGTTATTTCCTCTTACCGCATCAGTGATTGGTTAAATGGATAAAATAGCTTTAAGAAAAAAAGATCGAATAGTGTTCAAATGGGAAGATCACAGGTAACTGATGCCTCGGTGCGTCATAGACTCAAGGTTGGGCAGCTGCTTCTTCAAACGGAAGGGGCTATGCTTCGATGGTTGAGTAACGTGGCATGAATTACACGGCATCCAGGCTTTTGGGGCATGCCTTGACTGCGACTCCAGTGGGAACGCGACCGTTTGGTAGACCCAGGACGAGGTTGTTGGACCAAGTCCACTTATCTGGTTACACTTGATCATAAGTTGATGAGTTGGAGTCAATGGCTGAAGATGGTGTGGCCTGGAGATCTCTATTGCGCGGTTTGCCCCGATAGATTATTCGGGTCAATTAAGACGAGATGAGATGCGCCTGGGAAATGCATTATGCAAAAGAGCCTTTACTTCAGCAGTTGTGTGAAAATAAAAGTTTATGCCTCCTTAACTTACCCTCCATGATGGACGTTATAAGAACAAGCGACTCTGTTTTGGCCATACCGCGTGCTGGGCTTAAAACGTACGTCACAGACACTAGACTTGTGCCGTGGTGTCTTCTACATTTTTCCACGCGTTCCATGCGTCGACCCCTATGCAACTTAACTCCGCTGCCTGGTTTCCCGGTCGGTACGTCTAAAAATAATTTTCACCCTCTTACCTCTCTCGAGTCTCTGATGCTGAGAGATTAATAATTGTCTAGAAAAGAGCGTCTCAAACTCTCTTCCACTTGTGAGAGAACAATAGTACACACAACACGAGTGGTTGCTGAGAAGCTAGGCCCTGGCCCTATGTGTATCTGTGTAGTGTATCAATTCTGACAGAAAAAGTACAAATAATTCACACAATTGGCCTATGCTTCGCCTAAGTGTGCCTGCTGTCTGTATGCGCGGCAGTCAGCCACCTCAACCTAACCTAGGCGCAGTAATGCTATCAATTCTCTCAAACAACAAACATGATAGAATAGCGATTATTCCACTATTTCTAATTTTTCTAGTCATGGCATTCAGACAGCCCACAAATAGTCTCCTCTGCTCATGCACGGCTCTGGTTATCCGTAGAACCTCACATCTAGGGACATTCTATTTTCACTAATTAGAGCTACCTGAACGATATCAGCATATGACAGCTAAATGGCTTCGTTGTACTATGAGTTCCATGAGTAAAAATTAATCCGCGTCCGCCTATACTAGCCTATTTGCCAGTCACTTCAACCTACCCTTGTCCACGACTAATAAATTCGGTATTCTCTTTTAGCGCTTTTTTGACATGAACGTCAGGGTTGCAGGCTTCACATTACTTATCTGTCCGAGGTGTTCGAATAGATCGATTGAATCACTGTCGTGAAAGAAGATCTTCGACGGTGTTCGAAAGCAGTACAAACCTCACGAAAACTTATCAAATTCATGTGATCATTCTTTTTCGTGGGTCTCGACTCATATTCGAGAGCCTCCTAACGTTCTTTTGTCAAAGGCAATTGCAATGACGGTTGAATGTTGACAATTCAAAAATACTCGGGAATCTTAAGGGAGCTGATGAGAGACTTCAAAATATGCAACAGCGTCAAGTGCACTTCTTCAGCTCAGTTAAACAGTCACTCGGTCGATGATGTAATCCACATTATTGCGAGTTTCATGGAGCGACAGGACCTCCAATCTTCAGCCTCCACCGACAATCTCGCCCATCGCACAGCCTTTCAAATCACAAAGTGAATTACGACAAGAGTGATGGTGACGTTGCCAACACATTTCGCCAAGCCATTTCCGACGTTTCAACCAACACCCATCTCCTGTCTGACACCACCACGTAGTCACGATGAAAAGAGAAAACGATAAATTCACAAATCACCACAGACAAGGTGATGTCATACCGTCACGGTGTCAGGGCTGTCCCTTAACCTGCCCTCAGTATCGGATCTCGACTGGTATCAGTTTTATTGTCTCGTCTTCATCCGACCAGTACAAACATGGCACGGCAATTTCAAATAATACCTCTCGTTGTATGATCTCTTGTGAAGGGGAACTCTAAGATCTGTGGATATCTGCTCCGCTCGGTTACATCGAGCGTTTGAACCTCAATGCTCTGTCGAAGTGAGTCTTCGGCTCCTAGTCTCCTGTTTCGACAAGGACAGGAAGGAGATCGAACCTTCGCTGAAATAACTGCAGACGCAAGACAAGTTTGCATTGATGACTTGAAGCAAATTGCCATGGATGGTAAATCAAAGATGGAAATGTTCAGCTTCAGCTCTGTTTCAGAACAAGAAAAAGCATGATGCCTTCCCAAGCCAAGAATACCTCAATTGCTTTGGCTTGACTTGTCTCGCCACATGATTCGGTCAGGACCTGTATATTTTCTTGATTCGAAGATTTGAGTATGAACCTTCGATTACAGATGATTTGGTCAGTGTCACATCTTCAAATGTCTGAGAAATACCTTGAGAATTATGTCCATTAATAGGGCTTTCCGTCTTGAAAAGCAGTGACGAACTTTTATTTCATTCTTTTCTAGTGACTCGCTGTATCAGCAAGCGTCAGACGATGTTTCTCTGTTCGACTCAGTAAAAGAGCGTGATTTAGTCAACAAATCTATTTGCCAGTGGCTCCAAAACAAGCCATTGACCGGGGCTATAATTGTCTCGATCCTCTCCAAAGTTGTTCGTTCCTCACAATGCTACACCAATTACTTCACCTTGAGGTACCTCACTAGCTTTCACTTAAAATTTCAATTTGTCGCACGACGTCCAAGGGTTTTCCGCATTGCGTGCTTTGCATTCCATAATGTTCGACAAATGGTAAAAGTCAGCAAATTCCATCAAAAACTTTGGAATGTCTGAACTTGATGCGTTTGGGCAGCGCTCAAACACTTGCCGGCCTTGAAAGAGTGCCAATATTGTGAACAAAAGTGCAACGTGCCAGCACTTTAGTTTCCGTCAATGTCATCACCGTCTACGCACGTTGTTTTTGTCTTCAAAACAAATGGTCATTCCGGTCTGCCTTGTGGGATCTCATTGACATTGCATGTAGGTGGTGTTCTGGTGTTCTGGTGTTCTGGTGTTTTTCAGTGTTTATCTTAATTTGCTGTCTTATCTGTTTTTCTGTCGTGTCCGTTGTTTCTCTTGACTGACTTGTCTGTCTGTTGAATAGTCTTGTACGTAGTTCTCTTAAAAATTAAGAATTCCATAAATTGAAATTAAGAACAGCTAAAAATATTGACACCTTCGTCGTGCTGGAACCTATTAAGAGCCCAAAACTGAAGTGCGGCAGTAGAGTTTGAGCACTGAAATTCCGTCTTGATCTTAAAGCAGACACGTGAATTAGGAAGGATAGTGGGTGCCGTGAACGAAGACCATTTGAATTAAGGCCATAATGGCGTTAATTCTCATTTAAGTGAGAATTTACACCACGACCAATGTAATGTAATAGTTTTCACAAGATCCTTACAATCCGTTAAACATTTTTAAAGTTATATTTAATTTAGTTCTAGTCGCCTGTCTGATAGTTGGTAACATATACTCTTTGTGGAGCGACGAAGTCGCGGGAGCGGGTTAAAGAGCGGTAGCGGTAAAAAACTCTGCGGAAAATAGGGTTAAAATCCTGTTAGCGAGCGAAACGAGCCACACGCTTCATACTTTAAATCCACCAGACTTACCAGACTCTCCCCCGAAGTCTCACCGTCAGTTGTTGTGGCAAGTTTGTAGTGACTGCGTGCTTTTAAAAACCGAATTTGAAAAGTGTTGAATCATACCCACTGCTTGAGTCTCTGATCCTAAAAGCAAATGTTTTATTGTAGTTCCGCCATGAATGACTCGTCTGTATACAGAACTGTAGCTTCATCTCAACGCCCCAAATGTCTCTGTCACTCAACCTTTAGTCTTTCTCATTTCCAAGCCAACATCAAGATATTGGATAACAACGAGCCTATTGACAAGCACCTCATCTAACATCTAACGAAAGTTAAATTCCCTCAGTACGACGGTTCTCCGTAAACGACTGTCTGCGAGGTACTCTCTCTCTCTCTCTCTCTCTCTCCCTCTCTCTCTCCCTCTGTCTCTCTGTATGTCGCCCTATGATCTCACATCGTGATTATATTGTATGTTCCCTTCATCTTCGGCAAGTCATCTAATGAATGTATTTTATTGTTGTATCTTTTCAGGTAATTAATCATCGGAGACCGGTTATGATACAATCTCGTCATTCTCATGCATGCAGTCTGCCGTCTATAAGCGCGTAATCTCTTGATAAATCGTTATCAGGCGGCCGGCTAGGCGCTGAATGACGACAGGAAAGGTAAAAATAGAAGTAGTGAAAGTAGATAATTGACTTTGATTCGCACAATGAATTTAATTACTCTGAGATTTTACAATGGAAGTATGATTCTTTCTGTGGGATGGGATCGTCTGGGATGTGTCTTGACCTCTAAGTCTTCGTGAGATGTGGGCGTGCGTTTGACAGTGGATGTCCTACTGTACCTAATTCAATGGGCGTCTGAATGTCTGTTCATCAGAAACATGACTCTCGGTAAATTGACGTCGTTGCCTTTAGGTAAGGTCTGGGCTTTTGATAAAGCGAAGAAGCGGGCTGATTTTGGTGCTGCTCAGTTCAGCCAGATTAACAAAGAAAAGGGCCCCAGAAGTCTGAATCTGCGGAATGAGAGAGCCATTACAGAAAACTGAAATACAACACCATTGTATACTGAACAGTTTTTGTCACCTTTTGTCTTCGACGTCGTCTGGTCTTAGCGGGGATGTAAGCTGTTCACCCTCGTTTCCCTCATGGTGTCATGTGGGCATTAATAATAGGGGCCTAGCTTCTACAGCAACCACTGGTGTAGTGCGTGGTACTGTCTCACGAGTGGAAGAGACCTATAGTTTAATGCCGACACCGAAGTTTGCCAGTTTTCCAAGTTTACCGACTCCAAACGTCCAAGTTTGCCGACTCCGAACATCCAAAGCTTAAAGAGTGCTTCTGTCTACAAAATCTAGACTAGAAAATCTAGACAGACTCTTTGATCATTGGACGTACGGAGTCGGCATTAAACTGTAGGTCCCTTCATCTCGTGAGACGCATGCACTACACCAGTGGTTGCTGTAGAAGCTAGGCCCTGGTCCTCTATGGTCTGTATTATATTATTATTATAGCCCACATGACATCCTGAGGGGGAAATCTAGAAAATCTAGACAGGAGCACTCTTTAAGCATTGTCAGTGACTCGAAAGAGGAGTGAGGCGGTGAAAATTATTTTGGTCGTACCGGGAATCGAACCCAGGCAGATTGGTGCGACGCACATATCCACAACGCCACGTCTTGTAGGCATTAGGACACCATTAAACTGAAATATGGAGTGTCCAAAACCAAGAAACGCTTCCCATTGACAGAATAGTGTTTGAAGGAAAATAGTTTTTAGAGGAGAGGATTGACCTATGAAAGGTAAACATGAGTCTACCCAGGCATCTACGAATGCAACGACTTATGTACCGAGATCATGTAAAGCTAAGCTCTAGTCCAGAAGGTCTTGGACTCCGAGCCATCGGGCCAACGTAACAGAGACCATCCACATTAGAGGGAGGTGGCGAGCACACAAGTGGAAAAGTCATCCAACTCACTGGCGTCTGTTGGCCTGTTGGTTAATGACGTAGCTCACCGAGGATTGTAGCGCTACACAGAAAAAGTGGACCATACTGTTGAGAAGCTTGCATTGAACAAGTCTGTACACAGATCAAGCACATTTGGACGGTTCCACATGTGTTCATTTGGTCAGTGAGAATTTCCCTCGCGTGTAAGAAAGTTCCAAAGTCTCTTTGTCAACAAAAAACCACAAGATTCGCATACATTGTCTATACCTCAATCACCGGAGAAAAAAACTTTCAGTGTTGCCTTGCCCCACAAGGCACTTGCTCCATTTACACTTGTCAATGTTTACGATTGGACTGAATCATGCATGTAAATGGGACTGAGATGGATTGGGTTGACAAGTCGCGATCTAATTGATAGATCTGGATCGTGTTGGAATGCTTGTGAACCTGGCTTAAGAGGGGATCAATGGAAGAATGACATGACTTTTGTTCCCATCTGTCAATTCGGACGCACTTTGATGTGAATCTCATCTCAACTCGGTTCCAATTTAAAGACAAAACTTCCCATGTTCACAGCGTCATGTGCCATCTTGAGCAGATGACTCCTCGATCTACAAACAGAGTCTCAATCCAGAGCAGCCACAATCCACTTGACAGTCTGTGAAGCCAACACCAATTCGAGGCCAAATTAGATGATCGATAACCAAATGTGGGTCACTTTTTGACAGCCATTTAGAAATGCCTAATTTTTGTCACACTCTCCACCGAAAAATTTATAGCATTCAAATTTGAATTGAATTTCATGTCGTTTCTCTCTCGCCAAACACACTCGATTTGTATGCAATCCAAACGGCGGCGGCGGAGTGCTGCTACTGAGCAACTGCTCGCGTTTGAGCGTCGACCTCCGGGAGAATTTAGCTCGTGCGGAATGTTTACCTCATTTCAGTCTCGGTGGCGATGGTCGAAGGATACCGCGCACAACCCGGCAACGTCAACAGCGAGACTTCATTAAAAGCACAGCACTGCACACAGTCGATGTCTTTAAATCCACTCGACTGTTTAAATATTTATTCTAAAGCCATTCGAGTTGCAAATTCATTTCGAGTGTTTTCTTTGACGGCACTGAAGCCACGTACACGCATGTACTCGCGCCGTTCATACACTCTCGCCTCCATCGCTCGGACAGCGCGTGAAGCGTATGACTAATGTATGAACACATCCCATAAAATATTTATCTTAATTCAATTAAGACGGCGGTTTAGGAGATCTCTTGAATGTTTAATGAATTGTTGGGAAAAAAAAAGAATGTCTCAAGCCGTCATTCTGGGAGATCGATGTGGAAACTATAGCCACGAGGGTGGTCGTCGGTGTGTGACCTTCAGCGGCGGATTTGGCGGCTGCCATGATGGATTGATGTGAGGCGAATTAAAGGTCACGTTATGAGTTGGAGGGAGGCTGCTCTTAGAATTGATGCGGTATGACAGGCAATTCGTTTCGATGTCGAAGGCATTGTGTGGCCGCGAGTCTGCATTCGACATAAACTGACGAGAAGGAAATGTGTGACCGAAATCGAATGTCAAACAGTCATCGGAATTGGTTACACATTGGCGGCAATGTGGGGGCTGGGAGCAGCTGGTTGTGGTCTTGCTCAGAGCTTTTATCTCGTGGGTATTCTTTTCTGGGATATCGACGAACCTGAGCCTGACCTATCGACTGCATTCATCTGCATCAAACATTCTACAAACACGCCACATCTCGAAGCTTGTTTTGAAGTCACTTTCAGATGTTTGGAGATTGGACCGGTAAGTAATCTAGTTTGGGTACATGCGGTGATGAAAGTACAGTCGTTCCACGGGATACCAAGATTTGTTCGACTTTGAGGAAGTTTCATTTAGAGGGAGGCCAACTATCCTTTCAAGACCCCATCAAAAGTCTTCAAACTTCGCCGTGATATAAATGACATCCTGACCAATACCGAACTGAGTTGATGCACATTCGGACATTTGACATACATTTCTGCACTGTCCTCAAATTGTTGTCTTCGAATTGGCTCACGACTGCTATTTTGATCAGCTCCCCACATTTGTTCATTAAACAATGCACCATCAAGATATCGTAATCGCGATTTGTGTGCTGAGGTGACGAGAATGATTCTATAAAACGATCACAGTGCGGCCTGCGACTATGACAAAATGTAGATCATTTTAAAGTTATCCGTCCAAGAGATCGTACTGTGGGGAAAATTTGACGGCCCACGCGTGCAAACCTAAAATTCCCAAACAAACCAGAAAAGGAAGCCACTCTGAAAAAGTCCCTCAAATTCGTCAATGGACGACGATCAGTTGTGAAGTCGGCGTATTTGATTCCTGGATTAATTGTTGCTTCAAATCAAATTTTGGCGCTTTTGGACGCATTCTTCGTTTCAATGCTAGTGCGCCACTAAATGTCATTTAGACAGTTTTACACAAATTTGGATTTTAGTCTTATTTCGTCAGTCACCGCATTAGATTCAGTCGGCATGGTTCAGAGCAAAGCTGACCTGCGGTGGTTGCTTTCGAATACTTTCAAACCCACTATAAGTGTGGTCGTTGTTAAGATGAAATGTTGAAGACCGTTTGCGACTTTTTGGATGTAATGACTTTCTGAGACATCAGTAGTTACAAAGGAAGAAGCGGCCGCATCTATGGGTACCGCTCCTTAAGGAATTTCCTCGACGGAAGACCTTGCATAAGCTCTTCGGACGTGTTTTTTTTTAATAAATTAGACATGACCTCTTTAATAGGGATGATTGGTCAAGGTTTTGATGGCTGAGCTTTAAAGTTTTTAACAATCGATTTGTCTGATATGTCCTGTATATCCTATCCTGCTAAGTGGTCTATTTTTGTTTTTTTTTTTGTAATTTTGTTTTATTCAAATAGATTTTTATTACTTGCTTAACAAAAATACTTAAAACTAGCTTAACTAACATAACAATTGATAATTGCTCTTAGTACTAACTTACTGACCCTAAGCGGGTACTTTAAGATACTCAAATGCTTGTATAAATGTGCCTTTCGGTTAAATCTACGTTTTTTTTAGTTTCTGAAGACAAACTTTTATTATTTTTTAAAATTTACCAAGAAAACTTATAAAAAACTTGGCCAAACTTAACTTCTTAACCTACCTTATACCAACTTACCCCGATATAAAATTTAAGACTACCTTAAATATGTCCGGAACAGTACGGACATGTGCTCCAGGGCGTATAATAATAATGATATGGGTGGCGCGACAGTCCAAGGCGGACCCTGGGCCTAGCTTCTCAACAACCACTCGTGTTGTGCGTGCTATTGTTCTCTCACGCGTGGAAGGGACCTACAGTCTAATGCCGACTCCGAACGGCGAAGTTGAGAAGCTCTTTCTAGACAGGAATACTCTTTGAGCATTGTCAGTGGCTGGAAAGAGGTGGAGCCGTGAATTATCAAAGGTGGCAAATTAGGGTATCGAACCTGGCACCCTCTGCGTAGGAGTCGACGCACTTACCCACTACGCCACGGTGACACGGACGTATATGTTATGTATATGCCAAACATATGTAATTTATGCGTCGTGATGCACCTTTTTTGTTTTAGTTATTTATTTATATTTTCTTTTTTTGGTTTTTATTTCTTTTTTATTTTGTATATATTTTTTGGATTTATTTACTTTTTTTTTTTCTTAAAAACTTCCTTAAAACCTATGTTAGCTGGTGACTATGTACAACTACCTGCTCATTAAGAAAAGCTAGCGGTGACGGAGACTGGTTTTGGTGTAACCACCAGTGAAATTGCCGTTCTTTGGCAGACTCTCTCCTATCTCGAGCGGGGATGGCTCTACGGAACCGAAGGAGATCCACGGTGATCCTCGTCTATTCAACGTTCGATATTCGAGGCAAAACTTTTTCTCAATATAAATGGGGTTGTAAAAAATTAGATATTTGTAAGAGTGTACCCGAGGTGGTCAACTTCAAGTTGTCAAAGCTTCAAGTTGGTGGAATATTACAATGGGGCTGGGGTCTTGTAACCTGCACTGAATGCTTGCCGATGGCAAGTGTTATCAAAAGCAGGGCGGTGAAACACTTCTTCTAAATGAAAGATGTGTGGGCATAGTTGTTTTGGTGTAACGACGCCCAATTAGAACCAGAAATGAAGTATTACAGAGATAGCCGACTTCACAGCTGATTGCCTCCTAGTCCATCGACAGAATTGAGTGCCTTTTTGACGGATATTCATGAATTTTTGACGGTTATTAACGAAATAACTTAAATGCCGTCCTCTGATTGGTCAAATAACGTAAATGCCGTCCTCTGATTGGTCAAGTTGATTTATGAACATTAGAGTTTTAAGAAACAGTTGTCAAAAATCTTAAGGGGAAAGAGAGGTAGAAGTCGGGCATTTTCTGGATAGTTCTATGCACAGAGATTATACTTTTTATTTCTTATTCATTTGAAATTGTAAACAATCGATGTCAAACGAACACCATCCAGGAAATTCCTACTGATTTATGGGGAAAAGACATCGGGATACTCGCAGATAAATGCCACCAAGCTACATTCAAGGGACTTCATATTTCCATTTGAATGCTTAAGATTGGAAATCAAGTAATGGGTTTCAAATCAAGATGGTTTTTCTGTGTTTTTTTTGACAGCTTATATTTTGACGCTAAGTGAAAGTCTGAACTGAACATTTTTCAGTTTGTCATTGTCATTTTCGCGTGGAGAAACGAACGGAACAACTCGAAGAAAGATTACAAATTATTGACGTTTACATGTATGAATATCAAAATTTGGCCCTGCTGACCAAGCAGTCCAAGCCATTGTGACCAAATTTCGCACCAATTTCACGCCAAAGAGCATCGAGCAACCTACCCGTATGCCAAGAGTGCGCACAAAAATATAGGAATGCTGTAATTGTCAGTGTTAAAGAAGGCAATGATTTTTTAAATCTTACCGCGAGAACATCATTATCTTTCATGATTCAAGGAGTTCGAACTTATTTCGCCTTTACGACATGTGGACCCAGTAAGAAGGCTCTACATTCCACACGGCATGCGTGTCGATGAGCCAGTTGAGAAATGGTGACACGCTGCTGTCTCACATATTTGGGGTGGGCTTAACAACTGGTATAAGCTAATTGCAGTCTTGTAACGCAATATAACACGTGTTAATGGCGAAATACCAGCCGGAATATACTCAAAAAAGTGACTCACTCAAATGAAATAATACATGTTTAAAAACTGCAAGCACTAAGTATCGAGATAGACCCGGGCCTAGCTTCTACACCCCTCACTCGTATTATGCGAATTATTGCTTTATTAAGAGGAGACGTGATCTGCCATTTTTTAAATAAGGAAATACTTGTGTGAGCAACGTCAGTGCCTCGAAACTGATGGAGACGTAAATTATGACAGCTTGCAAATTAGGGGATTGATCCTGGCACCCAGGAGTTAGACTCTATGCATCAATCCTAAGCCACGGCGACCAAGAATTTATCATTGTAAATACAAATTTGACCCGGTTTTGCAATTTTCTTGTTTTTTTTTTTTACAAGAAACCAGCCGCAATTCTTACTGTCACCCGTCAACTAATACAGTCCACCAAAGTTAGTCATATATTTTTGACAATGACTCACCATCCTCCTCTAAATGTCATTCTCTAAGTGGCCGGTGTTCGTCCCGAAAAATGTTAAAACGCTATCAAAAAGTTTTAAAGGGCAAGAGATACAGAAGTCGGCTTGATTTCTGCTGACTGCCGTGAAACGCGCCTTCAAATAAAAATTGATTGGATGTGTAAGGGTGTGCATCTCTTTCTCCAGACCCTCGCATGGTCTTCGTTTTATTGCCTCTCCACTCCACTCCTTATCACTTCCTCGTAAGAGACCTCACAGAATGACTTTACACAGGTATGAAACGTCAATTGGCCATAAACATCGTCGTAACTTTATTGTTCAAGTGCTCGAATTAATAGCAAGTTATGATTGTTTATCTGCCGATATGACCACATTCCGGTGAGTGGCTGCGTAAGCGAATAAAAATGTCGCATAAAAATCGTCGGGCGCCAGACAAACAACTCATGGCATTCAAAAGGGGCGATTCTAAGAAAATTCAATGAATGACGTGGGTGAGGTATTTTAAAGGTGAAGCTATTGGAAGATGATTGCGAGTGGGTACTGAGAGGTTACCGATTGACAGGAATGCCACCAGGAGCAGGGACTGATTGTGAACTTGGCAACATTTGCGAAAGAACTTGAGAGTCGCCTTTTGAACCTTTCTACTTCATCCTCACGGCCCAGCAGAACTCTCACCCAATTTGAAGCTCGTTTCCCTGAAGAAAGCGTCTCCCGATGCGATCCGACAAAATGAGGATGACGATGGAAACAGCAAAAGAACGAGTCCGATCGCACCTATGTATCCGTACGATCTGACGACTTCACACCTCTTCCTCACACCGCCACCCAAAGGCACCACTTCGCAGCAAAAACTCGTCAAGCAGGTGCTGACCGGGCATTAAGTGCTCCTAATTCACGCAAATTACCACCAATTTCTAGAATTACAGTTCATTACTGCGTCTTGGCCGATGAAGTCAACATTCAGTCGGCCCCCACTCTCGCGCGGGCAAACGACCTGGAGGAAAATTATCGACCAAGTGTGAAACAAGAGCATCCTCTCCTCACACACACGCACACACTCCATTGAAAGCCCCCTAAAGGCCTCTTGCCCGAATGACCATACATGGTTGTGTCACTGTGACGCGATGTATGCCCCCGGCGGCGCGTCGGCGTTGTTCGCCACGCCATGTCGCGGGTAGGTAGATGCCCTCCAACACAAGCACCTTTTCTTTGTCAATTGCGAGCAACATGTTGACATTGCCTCAAAACGCGAAAATTTACAATCCACCCACCAACTTGCCGGCGGCTCACAAGCACTGCTGAGACCCTCCAGCGGCTCGGCGGCGCTGGCATACTCGTTTGTTCGGCGTCCTGCTTAAGCCAAGGCAGGAACCACAATGCAAATTAATTTCCACCCCACCACCGAGTGGGTGGGTGAGGGTACTGATGATTAACTTACAGCGCGACGCTGTATGCGCATTACACGCGCAGAGAGCACAGAGATGCCATTCGACGGGCTACAGCTGCTGGCGGAGTCGATATGTAGGCGAACAAGTCGCCACTAAAAGACCCGGAGCACTGGCACACTGTTCGGTGTTCGGTTGGTCTGCCACCGCGGGCTATGCGCCACAAACTGGATTAATAGCGCGAATTCTTCTCGCTTCACCCCCCAAGCCGATGGACGTGTGTGTGTGTGTAAGTGCTGGTGTGCGGTTTGGCGTATCTTGCGGTTATTGCCGCTGTCACCGCGACATCATCGACAACCAATCGACAGACCACCCGACCATTTTTTTCCGGTTTCGCTGGCTCGGTAAATTGTCTTCGTACACGTTCGCCCGGCTGCTGGTGGATGAAAATGCGCGTGGAAGCAAAACAAAGAAACAAACGCAACCGCATCTAGTCCGTCTCGGAGAGATTCAGCCTCAGCGTAACGAAGTGGACACTATTTCATTCATTAAACGCGATTGCCGCCGCGCCGCCACCACCGCCACCATCACCATCACCACCACCGGCACGGTGTGTGCAAGCCTGCGTGGAGTAACAATAAATTATTTAACAGCAGATTGTTGGATTTATTCAATTTTATTGGTGAATTTGTCGAATTATGTGCCGCTTACGTAATTGCCAGCCGGCAACGCGGCACGGCTTGTGGTAGCGCGTGTATGTGCTGTCGAGTCTCGAAGGAATCCGCAAAAAGGGAAAGGACGTGCCCCCCCCCCAGACTAGCTGGCATGCGAGCCCGGTGGGGAGACGGGGGACTAAAGGAAAAGCATACAAATGGTTTTTCTATCGATTTTCCGATCGATAAATTTAATGTCGCTCGTATTTTTATTTTCCCCATCAACTTGACAGTTCCATAAACCTGGGGGGGGGGGGGGGGGGGGGAGGGAGGAGGGAGCAGAATCTCTGTGATGCTGACAAGGAAAGAATTCAGGACACCCCGTGGAGCCGTGGATTGTCTTTGACTGCACTTGAGGTCTGCAGGAGCACAAGAGACGGCCGCTCAAGGATTCTGTCACAAGCAAGAAAAAATTCAAAATTAACAATTTGCGTGAAGTTGATGCCTGAATACGAATTAGTTGGACATGGCAATTCCGTGGAATTTCATTTGTGACTTGGCACCAGTGTGGTGACTGTGATTAGTGAGCAGTGACTCAGCGGAACGCCAGTGCATGTGACGGATTCATTGGAAACTTCAACATTCCACAGAGAGTGTTGGTAAACAATCAATTTCCGGTATCCATTAAGAGTGATTTTGAGCGAGCCATCACAGTCGGGAAAATAGAATTCAGATGGATTAATAACTCCGCGCGAAAATGGTTTTTTGTCCCTAGGGCTAGGAGAGGAACAATGCTTCGGATGGGAATGGAATCAATTTGTGCGAAAATAAATGGAGAATGGAGAAAGTTTGCCAGTTTCAAGGGAAAAACTCTTTCAATATGCTTGCACTTCATATGCAAATAGGGAATGGATGGGTGTTTGCTGTTTCTTGACAGAGTGAGGCTTAATAGTTGAGGCCCAGGTCCACCCCGGACTATAGCGCCTCCAGAAGAAGCGTGAGTCGTGGCATGCTCAGTTGACATTTTCATAGTCTCTCCACTTGCATGAAAGCACCTGCCCTAGTGTCAATTTGTGGGTATGTGTGACTCTTAGCAAACCTGGGAGGAGTTCCTATTTTTACATGTTTGCTAGGTAGCGGAATTAGCACGATGAATGTAAGAACTATCCTCCACAAAGGCCGTTTGCTGATACTCACCTTAGCGAATTAAGTTTCACTTAACAAGTTAAGAAGGACTTGTCAGCTTGAACGAATCGAAAAGTAGTTCATATAGTCGGCTAGGGTTAGGGTTAGGTAAGGGGGCTGCTAGTGAGTTCACCAGCACACTTAAACCATATTGATCCATTGTGATACCCCTAGTTAGACTACTACCGCTGATTGACTATTCCAGTGACAGTGCCATTAATTTGATCCCAACGGCGAATGGTGTCCAGTCACATTTGAAAACCAGATAAAAACGTATCAACTTTGCTTTCAATGGGATTCGAACCGGGGACCCCGCTAACAAGGGACAGGCACTCTACCAACTGCGCCATCCAGTCGCCTAAGTATTTCTTAAACTAAGTGGAAGAAATTGTGGATCATATCTGGGCTTTAAGCTGCACTTTAAAACTGACAATGACATTAAATCGTGGAGAAATTTGTGATAGCTGTGGCAAATGCCAAGAAATATTACCTTCGAATGGCCACGTTTCCGTGAGTGATTGCCTCCATCTATGAAACCCACAATAAAATGCTCATTCAGACACTCATTTACTTAAAAAAATAATGGATTTGAGATTTATAATCGAAGTGAAGTTGGTTGCATTTAAAGAAAATCGTTTCAATGCTAAGCCCGGCTTAACTATTTACGAGCAACGCAGAATAGGCAAAGTTGAACTTAAGGTTTAAGTGTAACTTGGCTATGAGAAAGATTTAAGTGCAGTATCGGCAAACGACCCATAGACCCATTGTCGGTCCATTGTGCTGTGACTGTCCAGCTGTGTACCCTGTTTCCTCGTTGACCTTGCTGCAGTTCTCCTTGGCTTAGAAAATTTAAAAATCAGATACCTGTTTTGAGTTTCAACAACTTGGTGATATGCCAAATCTTAGCGTCCAGCTTCTAGCTTCTGCCAGAGCAAGTACTGAGAAACTGCAGAACCATTTCATTTTCCTCCTCATACCTGGAGCTTCTGCAGATGCCATTCTAGGGCGCTCCAAGTCTTCTAGCTTAACTGCCTATGAGGTGTAGTTCAGTAACTAGATGAGCTTAAACTTTGTTAAGATAGAATGAAGATCACATCGTTTTCAATAGCAGTACAGATATCTAATTCCGACCATCTAGGGTTGGTGTCATTAATGGCGTTTATAAATAGCCATGAGGACCAGACAAATCTCTGCTGTCCTAGCATATTCACTTGAACCTGTGCCTTCATCCGATTTGCATCCGTCGGTGTAGATTTCCTTGGTAGACTGGTTAAGGGCGTTATTTATTTTTGTTACTTGGTACATCATTCAAGCCCAATTGTTATAAGCCAAATTCTAAAAGAAATTGTACTCAATCCTTTGCCCGATCCACAAGAAAGGTGGCAACCTTGTCTGCGCCAACTATCAGGAAGTATGTCTACATCGCCTATGTCTTCTCTGACATTTTTTGCGCACGTCGAAAGGTGTTTGTCAAAAATCCCATAAGTCCGTCTCAGTCCTTTCGTGTTAGGATACAAAAGACCAAATCACAGCGTCGGATTCTCGAAAATACAGAGTTAGTCCAAGCAGCACTCACCCCCTATTTGTCGATTTCCAGCGCAAATATGATAACTTGCTCAAAGTGCCGCATCAAGCCACCGCGCTCAGTTTTGACAAAACGCAATTCCTCTCTTCAGGTTGTGCAGGATGACGATGGAGATTTATCGCTGCTCAATCAAGGCAATGTCCTAGTCTGACGAGCGTCTGACGACTGCTGTCATATCTTCTTTCTCCCTCAAGTGCAAGTCTGATTGATCGCTTCATGGATCCACTATCTCCCTTCGTGCAAACCCAACAAGTTCATTCAGATGTTAACTCACATGATGGGTCGAACGCAGCTAGCCGTCAATGAGGCCCTTCCTGACATGATGTCGAACGCAGCTAGCCATCAATGAGACGATTCCTGACATAGACGAAAGTGGTAAAGATAAATTATAATAATAATAATATGGGTAGCGCGACAGTCCGAGGTGGACCTGGGCCTAGCTTCTCAGCAACCACTCGTGTTGTGCGTGCTATTGTTCTCTCACGCGTGGAAGGGACCTACAGTTTAATGCCGACTCCGAACGGCGAAGTTAAGAAGCTTTTTCTAGACAAGAATACTCTTTGAACATTATCAAAGGTGGTAAATTCGGGTATCGTACCTGGCACCCTCTGAGTAGGAGTCGACACCACGCCACGGCGACCCACGGTAAAGATAAATTGATCAGGAGAAAACAAGGCATGTGCTGCCCTCAAGATTTGGCAGACAACACCGACATCTTTGACCGAACTTCAGTTAAAACAGTTACTCTGTCGTAGTCAGCGACCTCGAGTCTGTAGGGAAGAACGCTACCAACGTCGGCAAAACCTCTGTGTTTGAGCTCAAGTAATGGAGCCATCTATCGAATGATCAAGTTGACTTTATATCAGGCAATCATCATCCCAGTTCTACTGTACAGCGCAGGTGCATTGACAGCTGCGTCTCATTGAGAGAAAAGTTGTGCGTGCGTTCGTTTGCGTTGATGGCATCTGGAGAAGAAGATTCAACCAGCCAGTGCATTCACCAGCACAATTAGACCATATTGGTGCATTCTGATACCCATAGTCAGACTACTACCGCTGATTGCCCACTCTAGTGACAGTGCCATTAATTTGATCCCAACGGCAAATGGTGACTGGACCTGGAAAACCAGATAAAAGCGTATTAACTTTGCTTTTACTGCGATTCGAACTGGGAACGCCGCTAACCAGGGGCTGGCACTCTACCAACTGCGCCATCCAGTCGCGGGATTCTAGCCAGGCGTCTACGGATCCAAGGCTTAAGATAGCTAGGCCATATAGATTGTATGGAAAACTTCCCTCCGGCGTGAAGAGTCTTCGATTGCGAGACTGTTAGACAACGCGACAGGAAACGACAGCTTCTAAGGCGTCATTCAGAAGTGGAAACGCATTTTAACCAACTTGTTGTGCGTAACTTGAGGCAACTGGTCAGAGGTGGTTCTAGCTGAAGAGGTTTGTAGATTGAGCCTCTCAGATAAACCACCACACAAACAAGAGGAAGACTTTCAGAATCAGCTCGACAAGCCCACAAATGTTCCAGCTTTCAGGTCAACAATATCGGCTTGGTAAGGTTTTGTATAGCACACTATTGGTCCCTCGAGACGGAATTTTTGACCCATGGACATTCTGAAGAATATAGCAACAGTCGTCAAGGGCTATGACTGACTGAACAATCAATAAGCCAATCACACTTTGGCTTATAAGGGAAGTAATCGAGAAGGACACTGTCATGGGATTCTCATGATTTAAGGCAACCTTTCTGCAAATTCAATGTCTCAAAGGTAACACACAGATGAGAAATGATGGAATAAGGTACCCGTCACTATGCGAGAGAGACCTGGTCAGCTTGACAAATCGCTGAACAAGTATAGGATAAGGGAGCATTGGCAACCGGGTCTTTGCAATGGACTGCGGCTTGAGAACGCAAGGATGAGTTTTCCTTTTAACATATGCTTCGGATGGTGCATGGACGATGATGAGGTGAAACCGCCCTATCCTGGATATAGCCTGAATCCCGAACGCCACTGTGTCGCCATCGATAAGGCTGGAGGCAGTCACTGTGTCCGCATTCGACACATGTTGCAATACAATCGTTGTCCTTCAATCTCTTTGTGTAACGAACTGTACGGGCTGTACAGCGACATGAGTATAGTCAGGCGTCTTTGGATCCAACGCAAGATGGCTAGGCCATGTTGAACGTATGGACAACTCAGAGTATTCACAATGGCTCCGTGTAGTATCGTATCGCTGCCTTCTGCCAGAATGCATTTTCTCTCTGAATTTAAAGATACCCAAGTAAGGGTCACAAGCTGCTCATAGTCCATGCTTTGGAGGGCAGCTCGGTCCTGTGGTATTCTGTTCAAAGGGCACCAAGAGACATTTTGCCTCATCCTTGTCATTCCGGCGTCATCAAGGCTAGACTGATTTAAAGGCGGTAAAATCCATCCGAAGAGAAAATCCATCCGAAGAGTCTTCGACTCCGAACCCGTGGGACAACGCAACAGAGGACGCCCGCGTTTAAGGTGGCGCACCCAGGTGGAGAAGGACCTCAACCAACTTGGCGTGCGACACTGGAGACAGCTAGCCAGAGACCGTGCTAGCTGGACAGGCTTGTTGGTTGAGGCCCAGGTCCACCCCGGACTGTAGCGCCCAATAAAGATGAAAATCCGTCATGCTCCGACATGCCCCCGCAATATCTCCAATCCAGTACCAGATTCATGAAATCACACGCAATCTGGCGGCGTGTCATCCACTCCTCCAACCGTCATTTGTACGACAAGCCTGGAGTGCCCGCGTTTGCCAGTGCACTCTGCAATTATCTTCTCTGCAAAACACTCTCGCCTAGCTTGTGATTCAAAATTGTAAACCCAACTCCTGCACACGCAAGTAATATTCCCCACCGAGGAGCGGGCGCCTACATGCCCATTTCGCAGACTTTGCCACCCCTGCTGGGCCTTGCGTGTGTATCTCTGAAGCGACACGCGAATGTAGTCCTATTTAAGGACATGCCAACTGCGTGGTGGTAACATTATTGCTGCAAATTGCTTTTCGCCCCTCGCCCCTTGCCCCAACCGCCAGCAGACTCAAAAGTATCTCAATTCCCAGGACGTTGCTTCAATCTTCGACTTCTTCAACGAACACGTTTGAGGTAGCGTCTTCGACTCCTCAAGACACTGAAGAGAAAACCAAAGAACGGCCGAAAGCAAACTCGCGGCGGTATTTCATAACGCCACTTCGGTGGCTCGTTGTGTGTCTTTCGTTTTTGGTTTTTAATTTCCACATTCCTCCAGTCGTCAGCAATTATTTGGACGGTTGTTTTTTTTTCTGTCTGCAGGAGAACGCCAAGTGATTTCGAATTCGCCCCGCTTTGCCAGCCAAAGTATGTCAAACGAACGCACAGCTCTGACAAATCTATCGACAATGTTGTTGTCGGGCAATTTTCCTATTCACTTCGACAGATATTTCAATTTAAATTGATTGCCGTCAACAATCGACATCGTCGACAACGACAACGACGACAGCGTTGTGTGGATGGATTCGTCTGAAAGAAAATATTTAATGACAAGTGTAATTACACTTTCAACGGGGTATCTGGCTGTTTGTCTGGCTGACTTGATGTACGCATCGCGGCGTGTTTGCTGCGTGCACGGCTGTGATTCGTCTTAATTCAATAATCAACTTGGCAACGGGGCGGGTGCCCGCGGGAGGGGCGACGGAGACAAACTAACAGCGAACACGTTGACAGATGGGTGGATAAATGAATTCGAAAGGAGCCCGGTGGTGGGTGACGGGTGCATTCGGTGTCCGTCGAGTAGTTTCCTAAGAAATCAGCACTCGGTGTGGTTGGGTTGTCGAATCAGCGGCAACTGGTCGAGTGTGAGTCATTCGCGTGAATTTTGTTTACTTGGCTGGATTTCGTGAAAATCGGCTTTTTCGACGTCTCGTCCATTGTGCATCGCAGTATCGATTGAAAGTTCAAAGAACTTCGCGAGGAGGTGCATAAATCGATCGCATGACTCGCCCCGACAAGGTAACCAACTGTGTTCAGTGTGCATCTGGGTCAGGAGGGTGACTTGGTGTCAGTTACACTCGCGGCCTTCTCACGTCGCGTGGGAGAAGCAAAAACGTCGCTTGGCTTGACAGAACTCAATGTTATTCTGGTGGTTAACCTGTTTGTCTACACGGAAAGTGGAGTGTTACAAAATCAGGTAGGAAATTGTCGAAGAGGCAATTTGACAGACAGATTGATCGTGGGTCTCAATGTCGCTGTTTAGACACGGCCGGAGAATGTGCGTCTTTTTTTTCTCTTCATTTCGTCAGACTTGCATGAGTGTTCTCTCTTCTGGGAAAAAAATTCAAGATAACCTGGGTGTCTAGAGGGGAATCCATCAAAAGCAAATGTCCTTCTAAATGTGCACAGTCTTGCACCACGACAGTGATGGACGGAGCCATCAATCAGACGGCCTGCACTTGGGGTGTAAGAAGATATTGACCCGAATGCCAGCAGACACGCTGACAGTTGCGCGAGCTCGTCGTACGTCAGTCCTAGAGCTTGATACCTCGTCTTTAAAAAAAGACAAAGCATGAAAGCTGAAGACAAATGGCAGCTACAGTAGTGTCAATTTATAATAAACTCGAATGGACTGACCAAAAGTGATCTGCTAAAAAAAAACAATCTTGTTCAGAAAACCAAAACAGGAGAAAAATAGTCGTAAGAGTCGACTTATTATTACGGAGTGCAGTCAGTCTGCACAGCTACATGCATCTGGTCAAACAAGTTCGAGTGCTAGGTTCGAGCTAGGACATGTAAAGCGAATGGACATCAATCCTCCGGCCCTGAAAGTCTAGGACTCCGACTCCCAGTCCGAGGGATAAGGCGGTAAGGGAAAACAAAATCTCCGGTGGTGAACCCAGCTGCAAAGGTATCTCGATCAGCTGAACGTGAGGAGCTGGATGCAACTCATACAAGACTGAGAGGCATTTTAGCTGGAGATGATGGCGAGATATGTTTGTTCACAGGCCCAGGTCCACACCGGACTCTAGCGCCAGCCACATAAACAGTGGTTTCCTAATGACTGCGTGCTTTGGCGGAATTGACTTGATTGTTCATCAATCCTGTGAGGGATCATTGTTTAATCATTCATTCTTGTAAGCCACAACTTCCGCTCATTTAAGAGGATGTGACTTGTGGTATCGTTCTTTATAACGTGGTCAGTCTTCACGATAGAATAACATTTTTCTTATTGGTCTCTGGGTGATTCTTAGATCCCGTCCGGTCATTTATACCTCTTACCTCTTGCGTCAAATAAATGACTTGGCTTGGAGTGTGTTGAATTACGCCCTCCACTCCGAGTCTGCTGGCAACATGGGAGCGCTACCAATTTAGTGTGCTCATCTAGAGGTTGTTAGCCACTTTAAGCGAGAGAAAGAAGCTTACTGGGCATTCGTCAACACCGGATTGTAAGAAAGTCCGTCAGTGAGGCTTACGTCAGTACTTTGCTTCAGTCAATCTGTTGCAGCTAAAGGGAGTATCGGTTGCGCCACTGCGCGTGTCGGATCACCGCTCCACCTTCTTCCAGTCACTGATGACGCTCAAAAAGTGTTCCTGTCTAAAAAGTTCTGTTGTTCTGTCCTGAAAAGGTCTTTAACTGCCACAAAAAGTGTCAAAAAGTGGTCCTGTCGAGAAAAAGTCATCAACTGCCACAAAAAGTGTCAAAAAGTGGTCCTGTCGAGAAAAGGTCATCAACTACCACAAAAAATGTCAAAAAGTGGTCCTGTCGAGAAAAAGTCATCAACTGCCACAAAAAGTGTCAAAAAGTGGTCCTGTCGAGAAAAGGTCATCAACTACCACAAAAAGTGTCAAAAAGTGGTCCTGTCGAGAAAAGGTCATCAACTACCACAAAAAGTGTCAAAGGTCTTCAACTGCCACAAAAAGTGTCAAAAAGTGGTCCTGTCGAGAAAAGGTCATCAACTACCACAAAAAGTGTCAAAAAGTGTTCCTGTCTAAAGAAGGTCTTCTATGTGTCACATCAAAAGTCAGGAATGCCACATTTAACATCGCTTTGCGTTCTCTTTCTTCCGACAAATTGCTTGTTTCTCCAAATTTCACAACATCCCCACCACAGCACTGAGCATCCACATTCTGCGTCTAACTGGGACAACCAAAGAAATCCAAAGAAATCGCATCCCACCTCGTGCCGCACTTGATCGTTCATCGGCCAGACCAAACTCGATCGATTTGATAATGAAAATTCTGACAAAAATATTTCCCGCCTCATTACACCGTTCGTCTATCGATCGAAAATATTTCCAAACGATCGCACAGACCGCGCTCCCGACGTGTGCACACACAAAAGCTGGATGTGTACACAAGTAAAAGCCGCCCGAGAAACGGGTTCAAGATCGTCCGCAGCCAAAGCCCAGGCATTCAGTAGCACTACACCGATTGTAGGTACACATCATCATCATCATCATCCTCTGCTGCTTCTTCGTTGTCGTCGTCATCATGATCATCATCATCGGCAAACCTGTTTCGCCCAACCTGGCGTGCATCTTTCTTTTCTGTTTTTTTTTTTTTTCTTTCGGACGCGTCGAACAACAACTTTCAAGTGGAACGTGCGAAGAAGCGGGACAGAGCAGTCCCAAGATCTGGAATCGATTCGAATCTGCCGGCGCAGAGTGGGGAGAGGGGGGAGGTAAAAAAATCCAAATAATGGTTAATAACGTCATTTAATGGTGGTTTCTTAGAATCGTGATTTTCCAATTAAAGCCCAGATACCGATACAGATACCGAGGAGGGGGATCTCTCCCCCTTGCGACCGGCCTGCTTCATTGATCTCTGCTCTGGCGGATGGGATGGCAATGAGATGCACACAGTTTGATGTGGGCACACGGGTTCAACTCACACACTCTTGGGGCGCTTTAACGGCCTCTTGGAGGACGTGGCTCGTATGACCCAGCGCATCATCGCATGCGATGATGTGCAAATGTTTCCGAGACCGAAAAAAAGCACACACAGACCACAGAGAAAAATCCCAGCGAGAGACACTTCACAGCCACAAGGGCCGAACGGCTGTGTGGGACTGCCTGCCTTAATGGATGCCCATCATCTCTCATAGACGACGGGTCCGTGGTAACTGCTGCAGTGGCCGGCGCATTTCGAGATCTCTTCGGTCGCCAGCTGAACTGCTGCTGCAGATTTGGTGTGGTTGCCGACGCTGGGCGCTGCTGGGCCCTCTCCACGTTCGACTATGATGGGTGTTAATGACCCTTGAGAAGGGCTGTTTTTCTCTGCCTTCCTGTGCCTCATCCTCTTATCGCTGGCTTTTGTGTTGACGTGCCGTGCGTTTGAGGAGACTGCGCGCTCCTCCACGTAGCGCGACAGAGCCAGGGCGATGTTTTGTTATCACTCTTGTTGTAGCCGTTCTGTTGGAAGTCACTTGATAAATTCGTTGATGTGTTTTCCTTTTTTCTCTCGCTCCGCCTCATCGGCGTGCCATCGTCGCCGCCGCCGCCGGTCAGATACTGGAGCAGTGGAACATAATTGAAATTGATTTTTCATTTGAACCTGCTCGTGTGGAATCAGATGGTGAAAACTCACAGATGGCGGGGTTTTCCATTATCGGCAGTCCCTTTCAGCCGGACTGGCTGTAATTAAATTATGAATGTGACAAAAGTGCCGTGCCGGCGATGGTGGAGTGCTGTAACTGTCTGTCTATGACAGGGTCCAGCTGTGGGATGGTGTTGCGCGAACTAGATTAACGCCAACCGACAGGCAACAGTAGGCATTTACTTGTTTCAGAGTGAAGCTGAAAGGTTTTCACGGCACGTTGCTGTAATGAATCACGCCTGGCTTTCGTTTGAAGGCACGTAGCTCCACTGTTTCGAGGACAACTCGTCTGTCAGAGCTTCGCGGGAGTCCATTTGTGATGTAATCAACTTTGGGTGGTCAATGGTGGCGGCGGAGCAGGGAAAACACTCGGTTCATCACGTCATGATCCATTCGGTTTCCTTTTTTGATTTTTAACCAATTTTTGTAATTATTTCGCACAAATGTGGGATAAGGCTTTCTTGAATTTGCTGCCCTCGATCGTATGTTCTTCAATAACCATCGACTCAACGAGAGGTTTCATTTTAAACCAAGTTAAAAACGGAAATTTTCTTGCCTACAGTGGTAATGCTGACTTTAAGCAAACCTTGAGCTGGGAAATGGACTTCAAAGCTCGACAAATGTCCACTTCGCGTCCGCCCACAAATTCATGTTCAGTGGATAATTGTTTCCATGGGGCTTACAGTGAATTCTGCTTTATTTGGAACACTTGTCCCAATAATGCGAAGAAGAAATGTCCCTCTTTTCCGTTTTCCATTCCTTCTTCATTTCTTCCAATTTTAAGCTACTGTCCCGATAAAGCGCAATCCACTGAATTTTATAACAGCGAAGAATAATCTGACTAACTTGCTTCTCAGACCTGCGACCAGCTTGTGACTGACTCTTTGTGCTGTGCTTGACCAGAACCCCTCTTCCATACTAGACGGTTGGACATAGGCTCAGGCTCAGGTCTCGCTCCGTAGCAAGACTGGCAGTATAAGGGATTTGTGGAACAGGATTTTGGTCCTTCGAGCCGAAATCTTCTACTCTATTGCGCCGCGACTATTAGATCTATTGTGCCTCCTTTTGATACCTTTTGCTCTCTCTCTCTCTCTCTTACGAGTTCAACTCCCATATTGTTCTTGAAGCAGTTGTCTTGAGGGTGATAGACTCCTGTGCGCTAAGCTGGAAGAGATGTATTCTAGAGTATTCACTCTAAGCCAGTTTCGACAGGATGGCTCAGTTGGTAGAGTGCCCGCCCCTGGTTAGCGGGGTCCCCGGTTCGAATCCCAGTGAAAGCAAAGTCAATCCGCTTTTATCTGGTCCAGTCACCATTTGCCGTTGGGAACAAATTAACGGCGCTATCACTGGAGTAGTCAATCAGTGGTAGTAGACTGACTAGGATTATCACAATGGATCAATATGGTCAAGTGTGCTGGTGAATTCACTAGCAGCCCCTTTACCTAGCTAGTTTCTGAAAGATGGTTCTAGTGACTTCATTTCTTCGTCTGTTACTAGGTGCTTGCCTAGATATTTGTGTCTTTGGTGAGCTAAAGCTTCTCAAAATCTTGTTCTTGAACTTACTTAGATTCTCCACAAAATCTTTAGAGGCATGATTCTGTTGCCCGAGTTTCCTTAGGTGCTCCCTGAGTGTGCAGTGCCTTGTTAGGATTCGGAGTGCCTCAAACCTCATTTGGTGATTCTGATCTAAGAGTTTCTTGGCCGACTTTATGTCATCACCGTTGATCTAAGTTTCTGTCCGGTTCCTTCTTTCTAGTTCTCTGAATTCTTCTCTGAGGACATGGTATCCTACAGCGCAGAATGTTTAACGGCCTTTGAAAGGTGCCTTTTCTAGATAGGGAGTCTGCCATTTCATTGCCTTTTATCCCTGTATGGTCAGGTATCCAGAGCAGAGTTTTACTCAGTTCCTCCTTATCTCTCCTAGCTTCTGTAGGCCGCAAGAGCTTGGATTTGGATTTGATGATGTAGGAGTCTAGTGCCACGATAGCGGCTCAGCCGTCTGACATTATTGCTACGTTTCAGATTGTATATAATAAAATACAAGATTTGCCGGTTGGTTGCTGCACGTCGACTGAGACGAGAATCTGGCCCAGGAAAACACAGTGCGACCACACGCTGTTTAAAATGTGCAGAGTTGCATTATGGTTCCGAGAGAAGCTATAGGCAACCAACGGATGCGCGAAAACAGACGACGAGGCATAAGTGTCAACAAATCAACAAGTATCCACGGTTAATCTTATGACCAATGGAATACCTGCCGTATCATGTTCTCTATGATAGACCCTCGCCCACACAAGTCGTCTACTTAAGCGGGCCGTATGTCACTATATTTCCCGTCAAGATTGATTTGAACGCATCTGTCTATGCCATAGATTCCTGCTTTAAAGCTGCTGGCGCGTTTGTCTATGGGTTCGAACTTCGAAAAGTTATTTGTTCGGAGTCCAAATACCCTTGCTCCAGCTCCTTAATCGGTTCTTGATTCATCTGTATACCATTTTACCGTATTGCTGTTCAGTATGTGGACTACGGATTCATTGCTCCAGTCCTAGATGCAAGAGAGTCAGTTCGGCGTATTGCTGCTCAGTATGTGGACTACGGATTCATTGCTCCAGTCCCAGATGCAAGGGAGTCAGTTCGGCGTATTGCTGCTCAGTATGTGGACTACGGATTCATTGCTCCAGTCCCAGATGCAAGGGAGTCAGTTCGGCGTATTGCTGTTGAGTCTGTGGACTACGGATTCATTGCTCCAGTCCTAGATGCAAGGGAGTCAGCTCCTATAGCACCTCCATTGCAGCAGTTCTCATTTTTGAGTGTCTCTCTCGCGCTTGTCTCATTATAGCTATCATAGGATACTTGGACTGCATTGTCAGGATTTACCCGCCAAGCTCCGACGAATCATTAGAGCACGCATCACTTTCCTGGTTACCTCTGCTGTTTCCAGTTGCTTACTGTCCAGAATTACTCCTAGGTACTTAACTTCGTTATATTCAATGTCTTAGTCCGATCAATAGCATCCTCGGCGTATACATACGGCTTTGACAAGAATAGAGTCTCTGTCCAAATATTAACATGCTTGGATTGATGCTCAGCACAAAGAAACCGGCCAGACTATGATGGTCTCGGGTGACTAACTGCAGAACATCTAGGAAGGCATGATCAGATCATATCGCTTCAAGGAAAAATTATCTTTTCCAGAGAACTCTGGTATTCCAAGAATAACAGTGGTCTCTTCGGGGGACTGATTGTGAGGGTATCACCACTAGGATAGCAGGGTATGAGGATAATGCATCTTCAAAACGCGTTCCACAGGAGCTGTACACACCACATTTATGGCTCGCGGATACTGGTTAGAGCTTAGCAGCCCAATCCCAAATTCTCTTGATGAAATCCCCGAGAGAACAAGTTTCCCGAACTCAATGCGACACTTCTAGTAGTCTCGATAAAACCGCGTGCAACCTCTTACCACAGCTGTGATACCGCCACTTTATGCACGTGCAAGTCAATCGCAGTTTAACCGCGCAGCCTTTATGTACGTGTTTTTTATGCACCCCCTCAAACAGAAACCAATTCATCAAGGCCGCACGTCAAATCAAGGTAATCAAGGCTGCAGTTTGATGTGATAAGGGCCTAGCGATGTCAGCGCTTCCAGACTACACACCGCAGGACTCAACTAAAGCACCCACGTCTGCTTCACACCTTCACCGCTGAAAATGTATCCATTCAACAACACATGCTCATGCCAAAATTAATCACGCCTCGCGTCAAATTTGCGCATTTATTCAAATTGCCATCATAGACCCATCAGCACACACACACTCGTAACTCTGAAAGGCTATCAGTCAAATTGAATTTTCAATATTGGCCGCCCGCGTATCTGCAATCTAATCGATATCAGTGCCATATGCAAATGCAATTCACGCCAGATAACGAGCCAAGCTAATTGAAATCTCTTTGGCACCGTGGCACTGTCGAGGATCGACAATGGCCCGTCATCCAGCTAATGCACAGTTCATGTCGAATTTAATTAATCCCAGCTAACCGACAACCTTAGCTGTGGCTGCCTGAAAGAGGCAACCGCCACAAAGTACACAACTTGCCTCTCTTCCCTGCCGCCATCAGTGTCAATCGAATTCAATTCAGAAAATCAATCGCGTCGTGCCTGGGTGCATGTGTGCTGTGCCCGCTCCTCGTTCAGTGTCAATTACATAATCTCCAATCCAGTTTCAGCTTTATGATTGGCCTTACGTAAGACCTTCGAAGTGGGCCGCATCTCCCGGAGAATTCCCTCGGTGGTTATGGAACAATGCCCACCCAGCAGCCAGTGCGACACGCTAAGAGCGTTTTCCAGTTAGAAACCGCACTGCACTGGCCGGTGATCTCTTCCAGTGAATTGCTGAAATTGACTGCGTTCTGGGTTCTCATCAGAAACGATGACTCGGCAGAGAGGAGTTGGCTTCACGGCTCCATTGAATCACGCGGTAATTGCGCGCCGACGGATACTAGATGCCAGATGGATAGTACTTTTTAATTATCTCACCGTGTCCGAGAAGAATGCACTGCTCGCCTCATCGCCCGCCCATTTAGAAGTCATTAACTCGCCGACGATGCATTCCTCTCATCTTTGCTGCTCTCCCCACGTTCCCCACGGCAGGTACTTGCTGCACGTACCGTTCGTGATTTTTCAAGTTCACAAGATAAACGTTTCAGCCGAGTCCAAGTGCCAGAGGGTAACCGCCCCGGCGACGACCGCTGCAGTTAAACTCAGCCAATGCAGCCGCAGTCATAAAGCGGGTCCCTTTCGTGGTGCATCTTCGGCCATGAATCTATTTCTGTTCCCCGCGAAGATTGCAGAGATTTATGACACCTCCACTTGCTCTCGGTACATTGGATGGTCGCCCTGCCGTTCCGGTCGGTTTTTCTCCGGAATCGGGCCTCGGGTGGGAGATCAAATGTGTGAGCAAGTTCATTGGTCGCGCTATGGTTTCTATTGGATTCCGGGCAGAAGGGGGACGCGTCTCAGGTTGCAGCGGATGGGGCCGAGTGAGGAGCGGCTTGCGCAAGCCGGTGATGATGAATTGAACAAACAGCGGCCGATTGAGATTGATGAGTCTTGGCGGCAATCAGACGTTATCTAATTCGCGGTATCGATTAATCGCAGCGAACACCGTTTAGCTAATTAGTCGTGTTGTGTGCATGTGTGGCAACCCTAACGATGTGCGAGACCGGAGATCTTTGGCAAGTCTTGTTGCCTCATCCGGTTGGCGGCGGTGGCTTGATGGGCTCGGAAGAAAAATGATGCTAAGCCATTATGTCACTTAATTGAAGTCTGCTTGAGGAACAGCTCCGACGGAGCAGCAACGGCTCTTGAAGTCTGTAATTAGCCACGAACAATGGCTGCGTTGCGTGTGTCTGGGATGCATCGTGGCTCATGCCTTTGCGAGGTTCTTAATCGAAGTGGGGGTCGTTGACGTGGTCTCTGTGCTCCCTTCTGCTCTTTTTTGCCTCTTCGTGAGACTTTTGCAATCTCAAGGCGGGTACGTGTACCCTTATGGTCCACAGCCGCCTCTGGGTCCATTGCGTCTCTTCTTTAAGATTGCAAAAGACGTGCGTGCGTTTGTCCCAAATACCATCCACAACGACGACAACGACATCACTTTCCGACGCCTTTTCGCTATTTCCCACCCATCCGCAAGTAACACCTTCGCCAGCAATAAACTTTGCCCACAACAAACAGCGGCTAATAATCATTCGAAGCCTCTGACATCACAGAAAGAACGTGTGTTTTTTTTCCCTTTTTCTTTCAAATTCACACGGCGTCTGCTTTATGGTGCGCGCTCACTGGGCCAACTGAATCTTTTATTTATAAGCTTCGCACATCCGCTCATTTGCCAGATTGACAATCGAACGTTTTGAAGAAAATATCACCGCTATAAAGCAAAGCGTGGCTGGGAACACAAATTTATCGATTTTACGCCGAGGCCAAGACGTGAGACTTCGGCTGGGCTTGAGACAGAGGACGAATGCAATGTCGAATGGACGTCAGTCTTGTGGTGATTTTAGTATCAGCTGGAATGAAATTCTTTTCGTTTGGGAATTAATTAATTTGATGGGGTCACTTGAAGGTGACACCGTGGGGAATGAAGGAAATCAATGGGAATTCTTGTGAAGCTAGAGAGTCAAGGTACAAGTGATGCCTTGCGTTGAATTGGTTGTGGGCCTGCTCTGTCTAGACCAGCAATTCGTAGACCCAAACTCACTGTGACTTGAAAAGAAGAACTCGGGGTTGTGACTTGGGATTCAATCAAATTCTTGTGGAACTGCCGCTTTTTGCCTCGAATTCGGTGGGCAATGTTGTGCACCGACATCATCCACATTCTCGTAGAATTTGCAGTTTTTTTGATATAAATGCGTATAAACAAAACTGCCAACTCTAAGAGAATGTGGATGATGTCGGTCCTAAGACGTCATAAATGGCGGTTGTATGGCTTAACATTTACAGATCGGGAACATACCTTGGTACCCATTGATTTGGTCCTTCGAGCCGGAAACTTTGTCCCAACTTATTCCGACTGACTGGAGAAGCCCCAGTTGCCACGGAGACGATAAAGTGTCTTACGGAATTCACGCGGACATAGCCCGCGAGCCCTTAACTCAAAGACGTACTCGTGTTATCGACGGTAGACAGTAAAATGCAGTGTATCATCGTTTTTGTGAGCTTTTGCATTTTCTTCAAAGAAAATATTTCGTGTCATCGATTGAAACATTTAAGTGTATGCGTGCTTGTTCGAGAGGAAGCCAATCATGGTCAAGATGACGGGGGCTGTCTTGATTGTGGCCATGCTGCTTGGGCATCTAAAGCAAGCCTTCGAAGATCTATACAAACTTATACTCAGTACCGAAGATTTTGTCGCAGCTGGGACATGTGTAGAAGTTCTCTCAGTTTCGGGATTTTTATTCGCTCGACTTCGCCGGTTTGTTGACCGACTGCATCCACCTTGTGTCTTGGAAGCCCTACATAATTTTCAAAGGATGTGTGGTATTCCTTTGAAGGTACCAACCTTGTTCCTGCACGGAGATCAAGCCTAAGTGCAAATTTATGACACAATTGGACTGTCTTGACTCTTGAGTGCCTTGAGACCATCCCTTTACCAGTCCACCCGCCTTGCTTTGCTTAAATGAGCATGCCTCGTCCACATGCATGTTGTCATGTGGAGGATCTGGCAGTTGTGGATCGTTGGCAACCCTTGTAGAATGCTGATAAATAACATGTTTTGAAGTGGTGGTCATCATAAAAGAGGAGCAACTTGCGAAGGACTCATGAGAGGCTGGTGAGTGGTTGATTGCGGACAGAAGACGAACTTTAGGCTTAAATGCAAATTTGAAGTTTAGGAACGCTGAGGGAGTCACGAGAAGCGCTGCTTGGAGTCGACAGTTGACCACGGTTGAAACCATAGTCTAACCAGCGAATGTACGCAATTTCGATTCAATATTATGCGACAGTCATTTCGATTTTATTTTCCTTGGATTTTGATTCTTGGGCTTATCAGCCGAGCAGTCGAGCGTTCGCTGTCTGGCTGTTAATCAACACAATTCGTTTGTTTTTGGAGATGAAAGGGCTTAATCAAAGAGTGGCCTTTTTAGAAGGTCCATAACGACCCTGTACGTAACTCAATTGCAGGACTGGACATGCATTTAAGAAGCTCTGGGGCTTCGGAGGTTAGGAGGTCTCATGTGAGAGGAATAAGTTCACAACGAATCGCACAAGCTAGACAGCGACATATGCCAAGTAAGGCATCTACTGGCATAACGCTGAAGTTAGCTCAAAAAAGAGGGACTTTCGACCCGACGCCCACGTAAAAGCTGGAGCATACAAGCGAGAAAGAACCACCAAGTCCACCAAGTAGGGGTGCGAACTGCATTCAGCCAGCCAGACGCAGTGGCTTTTTGTGGACGAGTTCCATCCCAGAGAGTAGCACTGTGCTGAGAAAAGGGAGAAGGAGAAGGAGAAGAGGACAACAACGAAGAGGAAGTACAAACAGAAGACTACCATGAAAAATATTAAGGGTCAGAAGACAACAAAGAACATTAAAAAAATGAAGAAGAAAGACGAACCGGAATCAGATCCAGAGGAAGAAGCTTGATGGGCTTGTCGATTAAGGCGTATATCTAATTCGACATCAATTCCTGAATATGCAAAAAAAATACATCGCATTCCTTGCAAGAACATTGAATCCTTGCGATAACTGCTATAAATTAACAGAGACTTGCAAGGGGCCTTGAATTGGCCCTGAAAGACTAAAAAGCCCTAAACTACTTGACTATCGGAAATCGGTTGAAGTGGAGAATGTACTTATAGCAGGGAAGGTCTTTTTTGTGATAAAATTGAGGTTACACCACTATGTTCGGTGGTCAACAGACACATCACGAAGAATGGAGGGTCATAGATCAGAGAAACTTTCTATCTCCTTATCTCCTTCTCGAAGCCAAGACTATTCTAAGAATCTCCATCCTAGCTTGGAGCTCCACCAGGCCTTACAATGGATCCATAGTGGACACGGCTTACACCTGACGTAACCTAACCCAGCTTCAGCGATGGTAAGCGTATAGGTGCTGGGAGAGATATAGCTGGAGCGTCGACTGGGAACGAAGAGATGAGAGTCAGTCGAGGAACGACCCAACTCCAATGAATGGAAAAACAAATAAATTACGAAAAGATAATTATCTACCCAAAAATCGCTTTGTGTAAAAGACTTTAACTTAATAAACCTTCCTCGTATTGTTGAAAAAATAACACTATTAAGCGATATCTTGCTCAGCATATGTTTGTCCACTCTTCCTAGCTGTCCAACTAAGGTCTGACTGCCTCTCACAATATTCCGCAGTGAAGGCCAAGAAGTTCTTACACTCAAATAATCTTCTGCTCAGTGGTTCGAATGATCGATCTTCACCAAAGTAGGCCCTGAAACAAATGACTGCTTGAGGTGGTTCGTGGTGTCATTAGGTAAGAATAATGACAACTGTTATTGCTAGAGGCCCCTAGGTCCAACCAACTTGGGAGGATGGTCTGAATACAGTATGTCCCACCCACACTCTATCTTGCGGCTCCATAATAAGACAGACTCTTCAACTTCTTCAAAATTGGTCGTTTGGAACAATTTGTTGACGGCCCGTTTTTTGCACTACATTCTCACCGTGAGAGCCTTTTTCGATTTGCATTCAATCGCTGAGCATTCTGAGAATCTGCCACGAAGACGATGTCACCTCCGAGGTCCAGAAAGTAGGATGATTTGAAAAAAAAATAGTACCCTTCTCCATCAGGAATCAAGTCGAATAAATTCCACAAGAGATAAACGCAAATAGTTCGTAAGTTCTTGAACCAAATAGCATGCGATGACTTAAGAGTGGTGGAGCGTCAGCTTTCTCGTGATCCTGAATTTGACCATCACATCACATCACTGACAGTCCGCTACTGGCCTACGCGAGCAGCCATTTAACTCGCCCGGCTCATGAGTCGCGCACATAATCGGCACATTTGACGCGCCTTTTCAAATCAATAAAGAGATGATGTGTATCGATCTGATACTCACGTGTCCTCTCGAAGACTTGACCAACTGTGTATATCCTTTCTGAAACAAGATCCTTGACACCCGGTTTCTTAAAGTTCGTCCTCTGATTCATTCATCCCCGGAGCAAGTTATTTCGACCCTTCTAGTCCGACTTCGGCTTGGTCAAACTGCAGCAACGCCGCCTTCTGGCAGCCTCATCCTCAAATGTAAGACTGACCTCAACATGCGTCACTCTAAAAGGCTCACGACGTAAGTCCACCCAACTGCCCCAACGACCACCAAGAGTAATAGTAGTTCCCACAGCCCCTTTTGCAACAATCCATTACGCAACCAAGTGTTGCACCAATCACCACCATCGCCCTTCAGACGTCTAAAATGCTTCAGTCGACTTTAATGACTCTCCCCAAAACATGTTAATTGTGTTAACAAGAGGCCATACCCCCGAAACAAGATCCTTTCCACTCGAACACAAAAAAAAAATGCTTCATTTACACCGCAAGTACCTAACTAACCTTTGTTTTCTCCTCTCTTTGCAGGTAGGCCACCAGACGAAACCCCTCCGAGCGAAGAAAGATCGCCCCGACCGCCTAGAGTGAGACATAATGTTTGCGTTCACCTTTCATAATTTTAAAAACTCGAGCTTTGGCAGAAACACGCGACGAAGCAACGACGAACCCACACCACCGACTGGACTGGTTTTCGATTTGGAAAGTCCGCTACGGGCCTACGCGAGCAGCCATTCAACTCGCCCGGGTAATGAGTGGCGCACATAATCGGCACACTTGACGAAGCCATGCAGCCCTGCGTAATGAGAGGCACTTAAGTGCCTTCCCGCTTTGATTGGCCTAATTTCCCAGGGCTCCCCATCCAGAGTCCAGCTTGTGGTGGTTCTCCTGGTGTTGGTGTGACGATGGCGATGGTGTGATTAAAATGATTTACGTCGTCACAGCGACACCCTAATGGAGTGTTAAGACCGTGCAGCCTAGAGGATGGCGTTTATTTTTACGACAAGACAATGGAGGCGGTCATTTTGGGTTCCATCCAAGTGGCCCCTCCTCGGCGAATCTGTTCTGAATTAAAATTCAAATTAATTGTCAATTAGCGAGTGGAGCGGGAGCACTGACAGCAGCGAGTGTAGCCAACTCCACCCCCGCCTGATCTGAAGGTCAAGTGGCTGTGCCTTTGGCTTGCGTTGGCCTTCAGATTCGTCTGTCTGCCCACCAGGACAGCGAGCTGATTATCTCGCATAAATTAGACTTGATTTGATTTTGATGAACTGTCGGGGCGGCTGACTGACGTCAGTGGGAGCGGCGGGTGCAAATGCTGATTGATTGGTTGGCTCGAGATGATCTCGTTTGAAGACGACGAGATTTCCTGAAGTCCGCCGTCGTGGAACTTGATTTTGAGACGCTCGAGAGCTGGTTTAGTTGTGGATCACCGGCGGTCGGACGAGTTGGACTGAGTTGCTTGGCGGGTCTTACTCGTGAATTTGTGTCATCGACGCTGGTTATGGCAGACCAACCGGCTGCGGCTTGGTGTTGACTAACTCCGGCTTGGGTAATCACATGTGACCCTTGACAAGACGCAGTGTTGCACGCTTCAGTAGATAACGAGTTCGGGAATGTCACCGTTGATTTCGCTTTCACTGATACCGTCGCACACGCAGCTGAGGTTCGTGGTGCGGTTTCAGGTTTGTCGCAGCGCCCGTGACTCAGTGGACTCTGAAGAATTTGAAGCATTTCGGCAATCGGCAACCATCCTGGTGGCGGCACCATTTTTTGATCCAACCTACTTAGCTCACCAGCTCATGAATAGTGATGAGTTGATCCGATCCCTATCGAATCGCCAATTTGGAATTTTTTTTGGCGCTCATCCTAGATGCCTATCTGCTGGTTCAGTGCCGCAGCTAGTCATGTCTGCTCTTTTGAAAGTTCGTCGGTGATAAACGGCGGTTACATTTCAAAACACGGGCGCTTCGGCGGGTTAAGTGGGCTAATAACCTTGGTCCCAAGCTTCTCACTGAGATTGCGATCGGGAATAGTTCGGTGAATCTTCTGAGAGCGTCAGAACTTGTCAGCAGTTAAGTTTGATCAGATCTCTAAGGGAGGGCTTAACTTGAGAAATGACGACAGTCGTTTTCTTTGGCGAGTCAATTCAGCCTTTAGTCAGCAGTTGCTCGAGGGTTCAGCCACTGGGGGAAATGGAGGAACCCTGGTTTTGTTACTACTCAGTTTAGCACTGGCTGTGGTAGGGATTAATGTGAACCACCTTCGTAGCCACCAGCGGGCTCATCTTTCTTCCTGATGGCGCAACAACGAAAGCGACCTATGGTCACGGAGTATATCAACGTCCATGCCGTCCTCCTCCCATCTCCATGGCTTTCCAGTCCTGACAGTTCAGTTGCTTTGCTGAAGGTTGGGCTCAAGCCTTTCTTTCAGGAAGGGCAAATGGTCGCATTTGGACTCGTAGAGTTCAGGACTTCGCCTTTATCTAGTTCACGTAGGTCGGTACTGAGCCTATGAGCCTTTCTAGCCATTCACGGCTTTCTTTGTTATCATATTCCATGAGCTTAAAAGCCTTTAGGGTTGTTCCAAGAGTGGGATTACTTCCTCGTTCCTTAATATGGCATCATCTCAAGGCTACCGAGCTTAGTAAGCCTCCATTGGTCTTCCGAGAGCTTCCGCTCTAGATTACCAAAATCAAAGACTACGACTTGCAGGCGAACTTTGCTTGGCTGCTGCCGAGTGTTTTTTTGACCTCTTAAGAGGACCCTGGACCGGCTTGGGACCTGTCCTTTCCTGAGCTAGTCGAGGGCTTTGTGTTTTCATCTTTGAATGAGTTGATATCATAATGTCCGCTCTTTCTCTCCAAATGAGCAACAGATCTCCTGTTTAAGGAGGCCACGCCATTTTTACTCCGTTATCCATTTAAAGCAGTTGTCAAACCGGAAAAGGCCAGAGTCAGTGCAGGATCAGCCGAGGCCAACCCAGCACCGACTTTCGGTGTCACAGCTTTGGACACTCCCGAGATGAAAGTCCTTCCTCGTAGCTGCCAGCTCTGGCTTCCTAGTTTGAGTCTTTCTTCCGAAGCTGGTGGGCCATACCGTCATAGAGAATAACATGGTCGCTTTAGCATTCCTTTCTCTTTTTCCGATGATCCTTTTGGCATTGGCGCCTTGCTTGAGGGTGTTCTTAGGCACGGTGTTGTGTTTTTGGCACTTATGACCATGTTACCACTGTCCAGTGCTTTTAATATCGAACCTAGGACCCAGTGAACCCTGGACCTGAACCAGCAGTGCCTCTCTCGATAGCTCCGCCTTAAGCCAACTGTCCCCAGGTACTTCTGGTCCTGTGCGTCTTGGAGGTGAATGTCTCTCCTGTTGGATGTCAAAAACGATCAGAGCCGAAGATCATTTAGGCCGCTCTACATGTCCTAACCGCTCTCGACTTTAACCACCTGCGAGACCACTCGCATGCTCTGGGCCAAGTTGAACAGCCCAAAACCAGCAGACCGCTTCACTGTTATTAAGAATGGCTAGCGATTGGAGTTGGAGCAAGAAATAAATTTTTTGGACTATCGATCGGCTTAACATGCAGAGGCTGCTACCACGAAGAGGGCCAAGATGACTTCTCCTCACTTCCCGTGCCTCTGTCCCAGTCTCAGCCAGTCGAATAATAGAACCCTGGGAGAACTCTTCTTCCAAGATCTGGCGAAATTTCTACTTAACCCTTTTTCAGATTCATAAGGGTGTCAGGATTGTTGAGCGAGGCATAAAATGGACGGGTGCGAGAAAGGAGTAAAGGTCCCGCTTTACTTATTCCCCCAACGACCATCAGAATGAGTCCAGCAGGACCTAAGTGAGATGTGGATTACGCATGGCTACCTGTCTACATAATCTACCGTACACGCATGTCCGTGTACAGCCTCGCGAAACAGGATCAAGGACGTCATTCTGGTGATCATTGACTTGTCAAACAAGTACCGGCTGTCGGTTCTAGTTCCCAAACTTCGACTGGGCGCAGAATGTTGGTACTGAGAGCCTCCTTCATGCCTTGGGAGGACGGAAACAGATCACGGTTTCAGATGTGGTGTCCTCCTTGCAGCTGAGTGAGAGATCGTCTTCAGAGAGACACAATTTTTTTAGATGACGAATAAATTCTGACTCCCTAGAGAAACAGCCTCTTCAGGCTTCAAGGTATTTTCTTGCCAATTCATGGACTTTTTTTTCCGGAAACACGCGTCTTGCTTCGGACTGTTGCAACAGTACAAGGCAGACAGACATCGGGGGAGGGCTCTGGTTCAGAAATACGGTCTGCACCTCTATGTCCTCTTGACGTCATAGGCTCACTGTCATAATTCTGGGGTTTATAACACGAAATCCAGACCGGGCTAGAACGGGTTATAGAGCAGCCTTCTTGTCTGTAGCCACCTTCTCACACAAAAAGGACGTAAGCCTCCTTTTCTAACTGGCAAGTCAGTTCTCAATTTCCAGCCACTCAATTTGAGGCCAAAGATTCGACGGCAAGTCATGCCTTACACATCACTGGCCTTTTCTCAGTTCTTCCACTTCTTCCTCCCCTCCCCTTTAACGACTTAAGTCACTAATTGGTCACCCCACAGTCCGGCTGCTAATGACAACCATCCCATGTTCACCGCTGACAGGAGACACTCAATAGACCCCCTCGATGGCCAGAGATATCCCGCACCAATTAAGTCGGTTGCTCCTAGCCGCAAATCCTTTGATCTCAAAGCACCTCTCGCGATCAAGTCGTCTCTGCCAAGATGAGCATGTCAAGATGGCAAACCACAAGCCAAGTGGCACCTTAAGCCATCTCCACAGTCAAGTGCACTGGTGCGCCTTGTCCCCGCACTTGCTCGCTCAATACCCACCGCGCATCGCATCTCGAATAATTAATGATTGTTTCGCTGCAACTCACACTCGACGACTTGGCTTACATTCGCGCTAATCAGCATCTCTGCACCGCCGCGTCTCTGCACCAGCTCCACAAGATGACACCACCACCCCTTGGTGGAGTGGCAACTGAAGCGCGCCACTCCGACCGCGATTGAGATTTGATTGATCAGCACCTGAAGAAGGCGGGCGAAGAAGGAGCCTCACCGCCGCGACGCCGACGTTGCCTTGAGATGCTTGTCATTGATATGCACCGCGTACCGCGCCGTGTTGGAGGGTGCGAGTGTGTGTGAGGGAGGCGGTATCCACTTGACATGATTCCAGATTGCGTGTGGTTGAGGGATTCTGTGTCATTCAAGGCCATGCCAAGCGGGGTGTGATGAAGTCTCGCTTTCCTGTCACAAGGCCGCAGCGCACTTGCCGGCTTGAAACATGCACTAATAATGTAATTATGGTTTTAGATGAAATAATTCGTGTTCACAGCCGCTTTCCCTTCCGCCGGAGTCTCTGCCCCCGAGCCGCAGTCTTTGACGAGGAAACCCAAAACTTGGAACTGGGTAATTGGAGTAATTTGCGGGGGAGGGGGAGTCGTAATTGCATTATGGAGTCTCCCTGTCACCGGAGTGTGCTGCGAAGTGTTTGCGGCGGGGGATGTGTTTCTAATTGGATTGCCGTTGTCTTGCGCCTGCTTTTGTGATCAATTTGCGACGGCGGCGGCGATGTGTGTAAGAAGTTTCACTGTAAGTAGTAGCTGCTCCAGAATCGGGACAGATGCAGTCTGCAAGCGACGTGAGCAGTACTCTCCTTTGAATGCGGGTACAATGAGCTGGAAATGAACACCATCCGCGGCAGGAGTAAAGTAAACTAGACTAATGGGTTTGTCCTTTTAAAACAATCTGATGGTCTTCCATTGATCCGGAGTGTTTTGCAATGGGCTCGTAGATCGCATAAGTTCTGTGTCTGTGGTGTTATGGGGGAGAACCAACTTCCAGTCAATTTTTCATGTTCGGCGGAGAGGCAGGAAGACTTCAGCTTGCTCAAAAGGAGACAAGCTACTTGGCCTGTCACTGGCTGCACTGTGATTGCAGTCTGACGCGGATTTGAACTGCAGTGGGACGAGTCGTAGTGAAGTCGTCTTGCTTAAAGGTGTCACCACTGCGAGGCAGACGTGCGACGAGTATGTGGGTAGGTGGATAGATTAGAGTGGCTCTTTGGATGTAAGGGGTTGTCCATTTAAAAAATCGGCTGGAAGTACAATTGAAACACTTATGAATGGGCCTCGACTTCGTTCATATGGCAGCCAAGGGCACGTTTGCAGCGTTCGTTGGACCCAATATTCGACGACCCGGCCACACAATTCGGCCGAAATCTCGCGTGCAATGTTGGCTCTGAGTTCTTCTAACGTCGTCGGCTTGTTGGCATAAAAAAATGAATTAAGGTGCGACGTTAAATCGCACGAACCAAACACCACCAAAGGCGACAGTCCGAGGCAGACCAGAGCCTGGCTTCTCAGCAACTACTCGTGTTGTACGTGCTTTTCTTCTCTCACGAGTGAAAGGGACATACAGTTTTATTCCGACGCCGAGCGGCAAAGTTAAGAAGCCGCTCGGCGTCCGTGACTCAAAAGAGGTGGAAGCCGTGAATTATGAAAGTTGTTAGATTAGGGATTCGAACCTGACACCCTCTGCGTCGACGCACTAACGTCACGGCGACTCACTGGGGAATATACTCACCATGGGAATATATGGAACTTCAATATTGACGGCCGTGAGAAATTGTCCGCTCAAGGGGATTGTCCGCCTAAGAGAGTATGCGCAATAGCAGCTTTCACTGTAAAAATCAGTGCATTGCATTTATTTTCTGAAGACAATATTAGCGGAGTCTTAACAAAGGCTAAAACGGGTTCCCCGGGATACACGCGGGAATGAAGGCCTTTTTCAACCACATACGCTGGTTTCTCATTAATTTTCTTCTCCAAGCATATTGCATTTAAAGCTGTCTCATCGCCATAAATCAGTGATTTGACGTATTCCCTTAAAGATTACACCAAAGGCGGCAAATCGCACGATATCCAGGGCCTCTTCATCGATCCAAAACGAGAACAAATTGCTCAGCCAACTCATTTCGAGGTCATTCTCCACCGATTCGAGCTGTGCCGCATGTAGCACCGTCTTGCTGAAACGAAATGTCCAACCAATTTCAGCTCGAATTCGAAATCATTAAACCCTGGTTAAAGGGGTCCCCGGTTCGAATCCTAGTGAAAGCAAAGTTAAGACGCTTTTATCTGGTTTTCCATGTCTAGTCAGTTTGGGATCAAATTAATGGCACTGTCACTGGAGTAGTCAATCAGTGGTGGTAGTCTGACTAGGGGTATCACAATGGACCAATATGGTCTAAGTGTGGTGGTGAATATACTAGCAGTCCCCCTACCTACCCTAACCTAAACCATTACGGCCGCCACTGTAAAGTTGATCCCACGGTCATCTTTGAGAGAATGAGATCCAACGAACTTGTCCCCACTAAACAGTGTATTTTGCTGGCATCTGTTGCCCGGTCTGAAGTTGCTCATCGGACCAAAAACGAAAGCCTGGAATGAATGTAGACATTTTTGCATGGACCAAGAATGTTTATAGTGCAATTTCAATAAATTGTGAACATTGTTTAAGTCCTTTCACGACAAAATGCCATCACTACCTCAGCATATTTGATTTCAACAAATGTCACAAATCAGGCGCGGGCTGTCAAAAATGGAACACTGAAAAATCAAACTGCAAACAAATCATCCCTCATATTTAGTTGGTATGTTTACAGCGCATACAAGGCGACTTGGCGCTCTAATATCCATTTAGAGATTGAATACAGATTGGGCCAGATCAGTCTGGAAGCAAGGTAAATGCTGTTTGTTCAGCATCCCACGTGGGTTTCCAACCAGAGGTTCAAGGTCCCAAGGTGTATGCCATTTTTGAACAGTGGCGGAAGTGGGCGGAGGTGTTTTTTTTTTTGAAGGCTGTGACCTGGCACCCAGCATTGGCGACTGTTATACTGCTCAGCTTTCTCATCCAAAGATAGGTGACAATTTTATATCTGTTGTGAGTGTACTGGGACTGAATTAAGGGCTGCCTAACGCCAATGACGCCCTCGGATGTTCGTTCCATTTAATGCACCACAGAGCTTCACGAATTGTCGTAAACTCCGCTTGGGAGGTTTTTGAAAAGACGAAGATCGATGGCTCTGAGAAATCACCGCGGCCAACGCCTGTTTCCATTTATGCTTCATCCCCAGGCGGAGTTGCAGATGAAGTTGCTGAACGGGATGTGCTTGTTGTCACAGAGTTAGATGTGGCTTCTCGTATACCAGTGCCGGACCCCATTTTTTTTTAGAGATAACCTTGGGAACAGCTCTACAGTGGCGCTCGCAATCGCGATTTTGATTTCAAAAGTTTTCCTAGTTTTCCCGAACGTATCCCTAGCGCTGAAGACGTTGCTACATGCGATACACCACGAATCAGTGGGAAATGGTCGTCCCAGCTAAGTTTGAGAAGTCAACATTGTCAGGCACACCAAGGGAAATACTTGTCAATTTCATGCAGTGTCTAAGCCCATGGCGGTCATCACGACCAAGCTATCTTGCTTCCATGTATTCACTTAGTCTTCCTCCCCCTCTGGCACCAGGACGCTGGAATCCGACGACCGCCTAAGCTGGAGCAATGGTGTTCAGCCGACTAGAGAGAAATGGTGGAGGTCGACGGACTTCCTCAATCCCCCTCACTCCAACTGCTCCGATCTTCATTGTCAAACAGTGTCTTTCTTTGCCGAACGAGAAAACTTATCACCTTTTTTTATTTTAAATCATCCCAATAGCTCTGCCGAATACGTGACGATGAAGGCTTTTCGCTGTCAAAGAAGCCAGTGGCCATGATTCTACCGGAAGGTGGAACTATCTCTGTCTGCTTTTCTGCACGTTCTCCACAAGACTGTGCTTTCATTTCTGGTCTGTGGTGAGGGTCAATTGTGGAGTTTCTTTAGTAATTCCAAAAATAACGAGAAGAATGTTCAAATGTGAGAAATGTGGAGTACATCAAGGGTACGAACTTTGACCGCTTCTGGTTATTGGTGGAACATACTAGCGATGCATGTATTGCTTGAAGTTCCGACTGATGGGCATTTTGGTCTTTTATGACAACGAACCATGAGCTTACTCACTTTTAGATGCGTGAGACTGAGGCCTGTCGGACTTCTGGCCATCAGACCTTCGATCTCAACGCAGGTCTTTGTTGCAATGCGGTCTGTCCATGCCGGGCTCGAACGGCGAGATTTCGTGACTTTCTTTCTCTCTAAGCTTTTGTCAGTCACTCGAGAGAGGTGGAACCATGAACGTAGACCCAGCGCTGGAATCGACACACCATCCCACTTATCCTCGAGGGCCACTGTTCTAAGTAGCTTTACACCTGTGCGACACCAGCTCCTTATCTTAGCTATGCCACGATGGATTTCCATACGATTCTTGTAGAAAATTTGACACCCTCGCGAAATGAATTCCCTATTCAGAGCATACGACGATGACACACAATCGCCTCGAGCCCTGAACGCCTTCAAACAATCACCACCAGCCCTGTCAGCCTTCATTCTGCGAGCAGTTCCCATTCTCAACCACCCTGTGTTCGCAATCAATTGACATAATCATCGCCATGACGAGAACGTAATCAATCTCATAAACTGAACATCTGAACGCAATCGCAACAATCTCAAGGTCTCCGCTGCAAGCTGCAAGCCAATTCGAATTTCAATACACGATCATCCATCGATCCCCTCCCCCGCCCCACGACCAACGCTGCACGTGTGGGCAAGCAGAGTCGATTTGAATTACTCGCGCATACGAACCGGTATCGCATCCATTATTCAAGCCCTCCACCCGACAGCCACCTCCCGTGCATATCTAACAGGCCATCCGAAGAGCGAGGAATTTGCGTCTTTTCACACACACACACACACACACACACATCATCGCGCATCTGTTGGATTGAATTACCTCGATTGTCAGGTGTGATTGTGGCCAAAGAGTCGGCAAATGCCGGCCGTCGCGATCGCGCGAATGCCGATCCGATGATCTGTGACCACACGCAGATAAAGCGCACTGCGCACCGCGAACAACGGTATTTAGGGCTTTTAGTATGACACAGGCGCACAGGCCCATAATTTTGCATCGCAGCGTGGAATGAAAATCGTCGCGCTCCAGATACAACCCTGAACTTGACATCGGTGTGAGGTTCTCTGACGTTTTATTACGTAAACGTGGCTAACAAACCGTGAAGCCATTACACTCCGTCGACGGTGGGAGCGCGCGTGTGTCTGTGCCGCTTGTTGTTTTCTTCATCGCCGCTCTGACATTTATCGTTGACAGGATCGGTATCTCTGAGTATCGCAGAGTGTTAAAGTTGCCTCGCCGGCTCGGTGGCGGCGGTCGTCACAGACGGCAAATAAATCACTCAATTTTTGTATTAACGTCAATTAGTCGGTTCAGGCTGAGGGCACAAGTCGTTTAAGCCAACTTACAGTCGGCCAGTCAGTCGGGTGGTGCGCGGTGGTGCGGGGCACGTCACGAAGACGAGGTGTAGAACGATGACGGTTAAGTTTGTTTGCGGTAAGCCCACCGTTTTGTGTTGCCTGCCCCCCCCCCCTCTTCGTTCGCGTATGAAGCTCTTCATCAAATTGCAGTCAAGAGGTTGGCTGACGGTGGGGCACAGCGAGTGGTGTGGTGGCTGAAAGCTCGTCGTGGCAACAACCAGCGACATGATTGTTATCGTCTCATGGATGCACGTTTCTTCTGCGGCAGTGTTGTGCCTTCTTTCGGCTTGAACTTGGAGTTCCCACGTGAGTTGAACGGTGTACGACCAAGCAGTCGGCGACAGGAAGAGATTCGAGACAAAAACGAAAAGCAAGCAAATGCAAAATCGATGGCATGAGGAAGGAGGTGCTTGGATGTGGTTGCCGGTGAGGCTGGGGAGTGTGCGGTTAAGTGGTGAGAGCCACGGCGAACGGAAATGAATTCATTAAGTGGAAGACATGGCTTCGAAAGACAAGTTGCGGTTGGTCGTTTGTGCTGGTAGAGTGAGTTGACAAAGGTCACCAGAGCACACGCGATGGTGGCCAGTGTGTGATGGGCTTTTCGAGGGAAAAGTGGAGAGTCTTAGAAAAAGGCGCTCACAGTCCTAAATGAACAGAAAATTGAATGTCTTACTCGAGTCCGAAGCAATTCGTGTAGAGGGGTCTACGAGGTGGCTGCTTGACATCAAGACCTATGCGTCGCGTCGGTGGAAGGCTGGCTGGCTGACACAACCCAACGTTCACCACAAGAAATGTGATGAGAAAGCGTCATGCAAGATCAATCAGATCCCTTCCCATCGATCGAAATTGGACAGACTTGAGTTGGAGGTCGAGGAGAACAGCATGTCTCGAAAGTTAACACTTAAAACATCATCTCTATAAAATTAGGACTGGTAGATGATCTTAGAGCAGACAGAAGACGTCAAACTGGGGATAGACATGGCCACGTCTACGGACATAGGCTCCAGATATTGAGTTGCTGAGCTAGACTTAATGGGCTAACCATTTGACAGCCTCTTTTAGTGATTGGACTCGAAAAAAATAAACCTTTAGTTTATCGGGTACGGAGGTTACCTCCACCTCCCACTTCATCGGCTCTATGTCCCTGGGAATATGCAGAGCTGGAAGTCTTGTTCGGTCTAGAATTGAAAGCAAGTTGGTTTCAGTATAAAAGAAGATCTCATGGTAGTAGAACATTATCCATCAAGGGCACAATGGATCCAACATCTTGGTGAGCCACTTCCCCAACCCCGCAAAGGCACCCGTATACTTAACCACCTGCCCTAACCTACCTAGACCCCTTTAATCACAACGACTTAGGTTACGGCACGTGGGTAGATAGGGATAAGCATCGTCACACTAAGTCGAGTTGTGCTAAACAGTTCCGACGACGGAACGGACATGGAACGATTCACTTTGTGGTGGGAACTGGTTGGCGGAGATATGTCCGCTCCGGTCCATCGAAAGGGCTATATAAAATATGTCCCCGGAACTATCTACATAGTTCCATTCATATTTCTCGGAAAGGAGGGGATAGATTGATGCCTACGTTGGTAGGGATGGAAATACATGTATGGACGTATGATACATAATAGTTCCGACTCAGGTATGTGAAAACGCGCGTGAATCGTTTTGTTGGTTGGACATGGACATGTTTAGGTTGAGTTTATGGAATGATAGGAAATGTTTCCGACAGAGGACATAGTTCCGGGAGCTATAAATGTCCGGAACGACACTCACTAATCACATCTTGTTGGACCCAACGTGATGCCTCTGGCTGAATGTAACCTTTTAGCTGCTACTCTGGCTCCAGCTTGTTTTGTTGACGTTGATATTTGCTCAGACATCCTGGTGTTCTTATGAACCTGAAAAGATATCCTACAGGGGGATTTGTCAGACACTGGAGGTTTTTGAAGAAATGTTCTCCAAGTGCTCCATGTCTCGACTGGCAAATAGTATCTCCAAACCCTGCTTTAATCCGGGATTCTGATGGAGCAGTGCATGTTTAACAACTAGGAGAAAATGCCCGCCATAAAGCGAGGATATTGCCTCTGTTCCTGTTTTTCCAGCATGAGAGGATGCTCCAGTAGGTAGCAAACGAAGCGTCTAGTTTTAGTGTCGAGGAGGAGGACGGTGATTCTTCGGTTCTTGTCCTCTCCTTCGCACACCAACCAATTGCGAAAGGATAGAAAAAAAGGAAAACTATTTAAATGAGGCTATCCAGAGTCCTGGCCTCGCACTTCACGCTGATGACCTTCAGAAGGAGAGAAAGAAAATCATTCCCCTGATCTTCCTTCTCGGCACTGAGGCTCCCCGCTTATCCTGCTTCAGAGATTACTGTCTCTCGAGGTTGCCCCGCTTTAAGCCCATGTTGCTTCCGTCAACTGAGGCGTGTGGAATTCGTATTTATACAGAAGGAGTTGAGCTCACTCGCAGCCTCAGATACGACTATCCACCCACCCTTTTTAGTCAACTTTTGGTAAACTGCTTCTGTCATACAAATCCATCCAACATTTTAATCCTACTTCATTTTTTTGCGTTACAGTCCGGGGTGAATCTATATCTCAACCAACAAGTTTCTCCAACTAGCGTGGTATTTGGCTAGCTGTCGCCATAAACGCACGCCAAGTTGGTTAAGGTCCTTCTCCAACTGTGTCCACCGTATTAGATGCGGGCGGGGTTTCTCTGTTGTCCCACAGGTTCGGAGTCAAAGAAAAATTTCACATGCTTACAGAAAAATATGTCCCCCTGGCTTGTAATGAATCCCCTCATGCAGAAAAGTGTCTCTGGAGAGAATTGCATCAATGTGTCTCAGTTCCTCTGCAGTCTATATTCCTATGCACAGTTGCTTGTGATAAGGACTTCCATTGCTAACGTGTTCCAATCCACTCTCCTCATCTCCAGTAGAGATCTTTATCAGAGATACGGAACCAGCAGAGAATCCGCGACACTTTACGGAGGCGTCTGTTGACGAGGGTTTGTAATTTTCTCGTGGCTGTGGTGGTCATTATTCGGATTCAACATCGTCTCCCCCACTACCGCTGATCATTAAGTGAGGCTTTCGTATTCCATTCATAAATTCCCACTCACTTAAGAACTCCACCCCGACAGTGGAATCTTCCGATCTAGTTGGAATCATTAGCCTTACAAGGTGCCAGAGACCTTCAAGACGCACGTCACCCCGGCATCTCATCTGCTCCAGCTGATTAGCGAAAGTGGCTTGAATTGATTTAAGGTCACTTGGTAGTAGACGCGTCGCATTAACGCCGCCCACATCCACATACCGGTCGCCCACACGCCACTTAAGCTCAAACCAGACTCCAATCCAATCCAATCGGATCCATTTGAAGCCGCTCTGCCGTAAGTGAGATTTAATTCGGCTTCCCATACGCGTCGGCACGACGACATGGGCAAATCTGAAAATCATCACCGCTCACCCATCTCTCACTCAATGCGCAATGTTCATCTCGAGCATCAAGAGCAAGCCCATGCCCGCTCACTTGTACGCGGGTAATGGCTTCAAATTTAGGACCGTTTTGGCACATTTCCACTCTCATAGAAACACGCACCGTGTACGGCTGCCGCCACGACTTAAGGTATTGCCAAGTGATTTGTATGCAAATGCGACACGAAATGAAATATCTTTTGTTATGCTTTTGCGACTCGATGCTGGATGCCACGGGATGTGTGTCACTGTGAAATGCCTGTTATTAGGTCGAATCTATATTTAGGACTCATCATTACTTCTGATTTGGCGAATATACGCGTACTCTGGTTGTGTTTGGTTGTTCGGCTGTTCGGCTGTTTGGCGTGTATGAATAAATTTGAATGTAATTGGATGTCGTTGTTGTCGGGACGGGTGCGGTTTATTTTCGTCTAGAAGTGGGGCTGATTTAACGAGCTGCGCCGAATGGGCAGGGAATTGAAGGCGTATTGTTCCGTGTACTGAAAGCGAACGACATGTGTATCTTTTGGGTAGTTCATGCAGATGAGCTTGTTGCGTTTTTAAGTGGATGTTTGTGTTTTCAATTTTTACGACTCCTTATTTATGGCTGCAGCGACTTGTCTCGAACCTAGTGAACCGTATCGGACTTGTCACTCGCTGCAATAAATCTTTGGATGCAGAACTCTGGCACTCTGACACTCTGGCAGCCCAGATCTGAAATGAAGCGGTGGTGTTCACTTAAACGCTTTTACTGAGGATGAAGTGTATCCATGTTCTTTAGATTAGTCATTCAAATGGAGCTTTGTCGCCTAAGGACGGCATTAAGGGCGCCGATGAGAGAGTACGAGATGTTTTCCATCGAGGCTTAATTACTGCTTAGGGAGTCTCAAGAAGTTGATTTGTGCTCAATTTGGGGCGACGAGCAACATTTCACTATGAGAGAGAGACAGAGACAGATAGAGGCAGACAGAGACAGACGGACAGACAGACAGACAAAGAAAGGACGGACAGATGGACAGACAAAAAGACAGACAGAGAGAGACAGACTTACAGAGAGAAACAGACAGACAGACAAATGGAGCGAGTGAGAGAGACAAACATACACACCGACAGAGAGAGGGACAGACAGACAGACAGAGGGAGAGAGAGAGACAGAGAGAGGGAGAGCGTCAAAATAAAATTTGATCGTTAGAAGTCAAGTCAAAAATGTAGACTGCTGTCTATCACTGGTCTCTTTAAAAAATTCCAGTCAGTGAACAACGGAGTAAATCTTCTCCTCTTCTGGGAATAGAGTCCGGGAGAGACCTGGTTCTCAAGAAACAACCCTATCCAGCTGGCACGATCACCAGCCAGCCAGCTACCTCTTATTAATCTGTAGCCAGCTGACGTCGTTCTCCACTTGTGTGCGCCATCAGTTTCGTAATCGTCGTATATTTTGTAATCTCTCTGGTATGGAGTCGAATACTTCTGGAGCAATGTTGTCCACGGACTCTACATGACCCAGCCATCTTAGGCGTTGAATGCGTAGACGCCTGACTAGGCTCATGCCGGTGTACAGCCCGTACAGTTCGTGGTTGAACCTTCTACTCCAGAAACCGTCAAAGCAAACAGGACCAAAGATCGCACCCTGAGCTTTTCTCTCGAAGATACCAAAGACTTCCTCATCAACTTTTGAGAATGTCCATGCCTCCGCGCCGTACAGCAGGACTGGGATGATCAAGGTATTGTATACAGTCAGCTTGGTCCTTCAGGAGATGGGTCTACTACTCACTTGTCTCTTGAGCCCATAGAAGCAGCAGTTGGCAAGAGTTACTCTGCGTTTGATCTCGGTACTGATATTGTTCGTACTATTTACTGCCGAGCCGAGGTAGACGAAGTCCTTGACTACCTCGAAGTTATAGCTGCCCATTGTGACATTCTGACCAAGACGTCGATGTTGTGTATCCTTTCTTGGTGACAGCATATACTTCGTTTTGCCCTCATTCACCGCTAAACCCATTTCAGCCGCTTACGCCTCAATGCCAGAAAACGCCTCATTGACGGCTCGCTGTGTTCTACCAATCACGTCAATGTCATCCGCGCAACAGTCGTACGGACTTTTGGAAGATCGTGCCTCCAGTGATGGCGTGTGAGTCTTGCACGATATTCTACAGGATGATGTTAAAGAAGTCACATGACAGCGCGTCGCCTTGTCTAAAACCTTTCTTGACATTGAAGGTCTCGGTGAGTTCGTTACCGACCTTGATGGAGCAGCGAGAATTCTCCATCGTCATCCTGCACAACCTGACGAGTTTCGCAGGAATGTCCATAAGAAAGGAGCCCCTGGACTGCGCCAACTGTAGAGGGGTAAGTCTCGTGAACATCACTTACAAGATCTTCTATGCCGTGTTGTGTACTCGCCTGAAGCCGTTCATAAATAACCTGATCCATATCAGTGTGGCTTCAGGCCAGGGAAGTCCAGATTTTCACACTACAGCAGATCCTGGAAAAGACCCAAGAGATGCAGATCGACACCCACCACCTTTTTGTCGATTTCAAGGCCGCATATGACAGCGTGCATAGGGACGAGCTATGCAACGCCATCGTCCGACTCCTCGTGAGTTATTCTCAAGCCCAACCAGGTGATTTTTTGGACTAGACTATGACTTGGTTTTCTACTGCGACGAGAATTAAAAATGGCGTTAACCCTTCCGGTACTTCTTTCTATGACGCTTCAAAATGAAAATCTTTTGTAACCAGAGCTCTATGCAGGACATCTCATGCGCATGGCTGTATATTTATGGCCTGTTGCAATAAACAAACTAAAGGTGTCAACAGAAACTTCATGAACATGGTAAACATGGACAGACTCCGGAAGAAATTATAGCTCTTCTAAACGAGTTTGAGTTTCACAGTGGAGTTCGACAAGGGTGCATACTGTCACCACTATTGTTTCTTGTACTTGTCAGGGATGTTCTCTGTGCAGCGTTGAAGGAAGACTGAGCAGAATGACCAAATGAAGCACAATGGACCTTCACTTGATCGACCACAATCCAGAAACCGCCTCGAACAAAGTGGCTCACGATAATGCAAGTGGCTACAATGTGGTTACAAAATCACAAAAACTAAAGCTTTTCGCACATCTAACACAAATATCCCATTGCCAGACAGGAAGTCAAGACAGTTAATAACCGGAAAGTGTGGTCTCGGCTGACACCAAGATGGATGCGTGCAGTAGAATCGGGAAGTTTAGAGAGCAATTGCAGTGCTATCCACGATCTGGAAAATAAATGTTTCCAGGTTTAGAACCATAGAAAGGTGCGAGTGTTTCTGTGCTGCTTTATAGATACAGTACCTAGCACCGAGAGCGGGTGACACCCTATACCCCCAAAGGTATATAAATAAATAAAGGAAGCCACAGCTACGATCGGCTGAGCGACACAAACAATGTTCCACAAAGCGTGCAACCCTTAAACAATTCGAAGTCAGTCTCAAATTAAGATTTCACTTGCTGTGAGTTTAAGGCACACAATGCATTCAAATGTCATGCAGCACAACGGGACGATTCGCCCGTCCTCCTTGAGAAAAGTTTTCACAAAAGTTTCTGCATTAGAACTGAACTGTTCTGAAAGAAATGAATTCGATTGATGATCTATTCCACTGAACGCACTCACCCTCTAAAAGGACCTATGTCTGCATCGTCAAGACCAAGTTTCTAAGCACTCGCCAAACAGTGCTCAAGTGTTAAATTCATGAAGGCGAAAAGTTCACCATGTGTGAGATCGTAAGCAACAAACAGTGAAGAGAATTGCGGTGCCAAAGGTGGTCGGTGGCAATGCTCCGATGTCCTTGGACACAATCAGCCCGCTCCAAGGCCAGCCGGCGCCTCGGAAGAAAAGGAAGAAAAAACCTCGACTCACGGAATACTTAACGAGTCCGAACTTTTCTAATTCCATCGACATCACACCACTGCGCTCGGCAGTCTTCAAAATTCATCGCAAAACTTTTCAAAACAAACAAAAGTCCTTATCCTTGAGCGGCGCGGCGTTGGCCACCCACTAGGGCATCGCGAGAGAATTTTCCAATTCCCAAGGCTGTCTGCCTGCCGTGACCTCATCAGCGTTGTCTTAAGTTTCCTCTCCCTCCACTCTTCACCACCTTCGCTTAAGGATTGAATGGAAACGGTGGCAAATGAAATCAAGGATGCAAATGTACTTTCACGTTTGATGGAGTAGATGCGAAAGGGCGACAAGGTGAGACAGGGAGAGGGGGGAGAGGTAGAGGGGGAGATCTGCTAATAGAATATTTCACAAAGGAACGACCGTTAAGTGGAGAAGGGTGCAGAAGAATCCACGCGCCACACAATAGGCAACAAAAGGAAAACTAATGAAATTGAATGAAGACAACGAGACCAGCGACTATGGAACGTCGCCGTGCTGCGGGGATCGGGAATCCTTGAGACTCTCAAATTGGATTTGATCATCATCGCAGGCTCGCAGATGAGTTCCCCTCGATAAATCAGAATACGGGAGTCCGTGTTCGTCTCCTGCTGAAGACATTTGTTTTATCCGACCGAGGGCAACTTGGAAATGATTAATGAGGAGCAGGGTCCTTCGGAGGACGAGGCAGGTGTTCCACCTCCAACTTCCTCGCTTTGTCTTCATTTTGCGATACTTAAAGGTTAATTACTAGATACTTCTTGCGATAACAAATGGGAGAGTGTGCGAAATGCATTTGTCAAGGTGGCAGTGCGGGGACAAGGCCGTTGCTTATCTGCCTCTGACAGGCACAGCGCACACGTGAGGCGGTAATGGGGCGCTGATACTGCCTTAATTAAATGTTTAGTGCCGCTGAGCGGGACTAGTGCCGCATTACGGGTGTCAACTGGTGGAGCTGTCGCTGCGATAAGACGGCGACAGGCGGTGGGCATGCGACTATCGATGTCGTTAATCAAATGTAAATCAGCTCTATTGACGTGCATGCATTGTAGCGCGATGGGGTGTGGTAACGACGACAATTGAGGCGGCATGTGATTTGGATGCAGGCGGTTTGCCTGTTGCCATCGATAATAGAGCATTCAAGAGTCGCCCTCTGCCGCCGAAGGGATGGTGGGTCGACGGAGAGAGGGTCTTGGTAAGAGATCCTTTATCAATCAATGGATGACTTGCCTTATGGATGAGTGCTTGGTTCTCATTAAGCGCCTTTTAGCCAGTCAACCCTCCTCGGCTAAACCCCAACTCGTCGCCACAATTCCAACGAATTTCCTCTCATCAACAACAGCCTTCAATCGCAAAGACATTCCCACAATTCTCGTGTAGCCCGTCAATTGTTTTGGCACTTCCAACGGTTTTATTTGGATCTCCGTCCAATCTACCCAACAGTGCCCGCAAATAAGTGGATTATGTTGCAAAATCCCCCCACATGCACAGCACACACAAACACACGGTGTCCCCCATGTGTCGCTTGGCGACAACAAGAATTGGCTGACAAAGCCAATCCAGCGACGTTGTCTTGTCTGTCATGTCAGTCTCTCTCACTGTCACTCTATGCACAGCCACATCGAAGCAACTTGCCAAAGGCGCTCGAACATGGCCCCTCTCCGGTCGCGTTGATCGGTGTGAAACCTAGCGCACACAATGGAGGGCTTCAAACTTCCCACGCAATCATTTCGCGAGCGACCGGAGAGAAATTGCCAAATGTTCAAATTTTGAAAGGTACCTCGGTGTACAAATTGACTTCGATCGCTCTGTGCATGCATTCCATTTGGAGGTTGTTGACTTTGTTCACGTGAATGTACGATCGAGAAGATTACCTCGATAAATATGAGATTTTGTGCCGAGTCGTGTGTGGAAGTCGCCTTGAGATACTTGGGCAGTTAGTCAAGAGATGATTTTCGTACTGGCGCGAGGCGTGAATGGGATACGATCGCACCTTCATTTCGGATCGATCTGTCGTAAGCTGCGATTGATCGATCAGATTGAATCCAAGAGATTGCCGAACAGCGATGGAGAAAGATTGCGGGGAGTTGTGTAATGTCAAACATGTGTTTGACGTGGGTGTTGTTACATGACGGCGATGGGAAACGCAGTTTAGAGCGGACCATATGGATGGACCAAGTTTACGCCATCTAATGGCCAACTGAAAGGTGAGGAGTGGTGGTTGCTGTATGAGGCCTTAAGTGATGTGCTTGTGGTCATCAGAAAGCGAGGGGCGAGTGAAAAGAAATAGTCTTCCATCAGCAGCCGGATGGATCTCCATTTCCGTAGGAAGAGCAACTTCCACACAGGGTCTTAGCCTGTACTAGAATTCACAAAAATTAGTTTCAGGCTCTGCTACCATAAATATGAGTAACGAGTCAATTATCTACAAACCACTGAATCACCACAAGAACAGATGACATGCTGTGCTCTTGACTATCCTCGTGTATCCGATGGCCTTCAACTGATTTTAGCTTTTGCGATATTATCTAAAATTGGACACAAGCTGTTGCTAATTAAACCTGCCTCTTGTCATGTGCTCATTGAGTTCCCCAATGACATTGGCGTCTGTTGCTCGGTCTAAGTGCCTGTTTGGCCAACTAAATCAAGTAACTACCTGTGACAAGGTGAGCTCGTAATGGATGGCTGCGGATCTCTATTAAATAGCGATTCCACCGCAAGATTAAAATTAGTACACAAGGACAAACATCCAGTGTTTAATGCTTGAGATCTCTTTAACGATGCATGGTTGTTCTAAGAGGAGTCACATGCTCACAAGGAAGAGGTAAGACTGTCTGCTTAGTCAGTTCTCTAGGTGACTCTATTTTAAAGTAACCGACTGCCTTACACAGTGTGACAATATTCTTAAGACCCTCTGCTCCAGTTGTCCTCGTCCATATTCGCTATGACAACGAACAGTGATGTCGGAAAAAATATTTGAGACTATTGGACATAGTGGGCTTTTTTTTAACACTCAGCTGCTTCCCGCTCGAAATCTTGACAGTAAGTCAGTATTAAACGAAATGAGTCGCTTACCACTGGAACACCGTTGGGAAATATTGAAAACGTATTCCCAAAGTGCGTGCTGTCGGGCTACAGTGCGTTTTTTTAAAATAAAGTGTTGGACGAAATGAAGCAACCACCGTACAAGTTCGCACAGAGTGCACAAAGTTCGTGAGACTGGGATTCTAGTGGACTACACTCATGGCCCCCGTGGTCGTACAGAGGGAAAAGAGGCTGCAGTGGCCGAGCGCTCCATTGGACCAGAAAAACAACGTTTTGGTCAACGGGTGGTGTTACAGAGCCATGTTAACCGACTTGTTTTTACTGAGATTGAAGACACGGAAGTGGGCGAACAATGGAACCGTTCTCAAAACGCCATCAGAGAAGCTGCATCTGATGTGCTGGGTTTTAAAACGCCACCCTAAAAAACTCCTGGTTTGACAACAAGTGCAGGCAGGCACATTCAGCGTAGCAAGCAGCGTACAAGGCGACGCTGGACAGAAGAACGAGAGCGGTTCGTGAGCTCTACGAACTTAAAATAAGGGAAGAGCACCGGCTTCTCAAAAAGAAAAAGAAAGAGCATGAGAAGCGCGCGATCGAGGAAATGGAGAGGTGTTACGGCAAAAATGATGTCCGAAAGTTCTACCAACAGATAAAACAACTATCTAATGGATACAAAATTCGGACAGAAGCCTGTGACGCAGAGGGACAACTCGTCGATACTGAGAATCTGGAAAGATCATTTCTGTAGTCTGTTAAACGGCGAGGAAAACTCCAAGACCGCTGTCAGGTAGAATGTTCCACTCCACGCAATTGACGATGATCGACGAGAACTCCGTCTCCCCGACCTAGACGAAGTCAAGATAGCGATATCGAGTCGAATAAAGCTGCTGGTGCAGACAAACTATTTAAGGCAGCTGAAGATGAGTTGGTAAGGTACATGCACCAACTCATCTGTAAGATATGGTCGGAGGAAAGCATGCCCGATGAGTGGAATCTTGGTATCGCTTGGCCGATCCACAAGAAAGGAGACCGCTTCAACTGCGCCAACTACCTAGAGATAAGTCTCCTCAACATCGCCTATAAGATCCTCTCTGCCCTTTTGTGTGAGCGCCTGAAACCATTTGTCACCAATCTGATACGTCCTTATCAGTGTGACTTCAGGCTGGGGAAGTCCACCCTCGACCAAATCTTCACATTGCGGCAGATCCTGGAAAAACCCCTATTCCAAGGCCGCATATGATAGCGTACGTAGAACGTGCTATACAACGCCATGTTTAGTTCTGACATTCCTGCCGAACTCGTCAGGTTGTGCAGGATGACGATGGAGAAGTCTCAACCACGAACTGTACGGTCTGTACAGCGACATGAGTCTAATCAGGCGTCTTCGGTTCCAACGTGTAAGATGTCTAGGCCATGCAGAGCGTATGGCAACTCAGCTCCGGCCCGAAGAGTCGTCGACTCCGAACCCGTGGGACAACGCAACAGAGGACGCTCGCGTTTAAGGTGGCGCACCCAGGTGGAGAAGGACCTCAACCAACTTGGCGTGCGACACTGGAGACAGCTAACCATAGACCGAGCTATCTGGAGAGATTGGTTGAGGCCCAGGTCCACTCCGGACTGTAGCGCCAAAATAAAGAAGAAGAAGAGTCGGGCGATGCCGGAGTATCGGGAAATCACTAATATGTGCTTTGCTCTCGCGACCGTGCCAGTGGGATGTTCCCGTGCCAGTGGAGCATATAATCGATCCGTCGTCGAGAAGTGGTGTCGTTGATTCCACAGTCTTCCCAAGAAATCCTTTTTGGGAAATAATATATTGCCTATTACGTTGCCAGCCAACGATCAGAGGAGGTTCTCTCAGGACATGAACATACCTTGGTTGGGGTTCCATCGATGATTGGACCTCAAGAGAGCACAACCGCTGTTGGGATGACTCTCCAGGATGTAGACTGACTAAGGGCATGCTTCCAAACACCTATAAGAATTCAGCGACATTTTTGTTATTTCTTGATAGAAAAGCCTACTTTCCGGGGTGCTTACGGACCACTACAGCTTCGCGAAACACATAAATGTGTTTAGCCTAAGCGATGTGACTCTCTGCGACGTCTTTGGAGATGACGACGGCACTGCAGGGCACTTCCTTTGACATTGTTCCCTCCTTTCCACAGATCTGCTGGCAATTATCCGATGCTTATGAGGAGCTGATGATGTAGACTCCTCATCAAAGAAGCGCCTTTTGCTCTCATACAATTTTCTATGCACCTCAAATGGTTTGCATGTTATTAAAAAAAGAGGCGTCACGCTACCAGGCCAACCTCATAGCAACTTGGAAACAAAAACTTAAGTCATGCAGCTCGTTAATTGGCAAAGAAACCTCCGCAGATCCTTGGAATCTTCAGTTGAATTCCTGAAACAATTACAAGCTGACAGCTTGAGTCCTAAACACAACCTTCCTCGAACTTGCAAGTCTGACGTCTCTCCGACTCCTTACCTGTCTTTTTCATTATTTCGATACAGCCTTCGTCAAAGAACTGGGTGGTCCCCTTGGAGCATCTCAACACAAACACATTGTCTTGGTCATGTTCACAGCCGAATGAACATGCCTCAACGTTTCACCCCCCAAGGCCCCACGAGTGAAATGAACACCTCTCCATTAGGAGCATCCCCAGCAGTGAATCCTGGCGCCATTAAACCATCATCCACGTTCGCGGAGCTCGCCCTACCTCTGAATTAAAAGTTCGTCGGCGTGCATCATTCGCTTCGGCCATAAATTAGTCGGAAGCCTAAGCCCTCATTCGTTCAGCGATTAATTTCATCTCCTGCCCCACTCTCCCCACAGCACAACCACCCACTACACCCAAAGCGAGCACTTTAAGTTGAAATTAAATTTGAGAATCCACTTCGGAAGGATAACACTTTGCTGGCGCATTCATCGCCGCCGCTATTGCTTCTCGGATCATTAAAAGGACATAAAAATGTATTTACATGGCTTTCCTTTCAAGCACCCATCCGCCGACGTCGCCGAGAACTGAGGCGTGCCACAACAGCCAACCACCCACCACCCACCACCCACTCAAATCATTAACGACATACACAAATGAGCACTCACGTCCGCCGTGTTTGGCTTTAAAGTGCAGCCTTTTGTGTCCTTTTTGCGGCGTCTTCGTGATCAATGCCAGTGTCATCCGGCGAAGTCCTGTAAGCCAGGCAGCAACAACCCCCCACCAGCAGGCATATGGCTGTTGTCAGGAGGGTGGTTTAATTAATGTACACATGGCTCTGCTCGGAACGCGCCGGAACCGCCACCGGGATACCGCTCCCCCAGCGGGTCTCGCTGATGCATATTGAATGTGGATATTAATTAAGTTTGTTTCGTATTAAATGTGTAATAAATCTCTGGACGCTGACGTGCGTGTGCGTGGAGGTGGACTCGCACGGCGGCCGGGATGATTACCATCGTTTTTCGAATGCGAATGAATTCGAATTACTGACGAGGGAATCATCTCCGCATTGTGATCCATTATTAACTCATTTTTTTTTTTTGTTTTTGGGAAACTTGCGCAGCAGCTTGGAACGAAGGCGAATCTTGAGATCATTTTTTGTTGTGTTCTTGGTTCGAGCTGGACGATCCAAAATGATTGAATGGCTTGATGGCAGGCTAGTTGGAAGGGGTTTGCGTGATGACGAGGACGATTTTTGGTATCGAAAAGCAGTTGTTCATTTAGAGGTTACATTTTCAATCCCTTTGTATTTCACTCTTCTTCAAAACTAAGTTATACTTTTTTTATCTTCTCCTATAAGAACATCGCCGTTTTTTCACATCTACAATGTAAACTCATACATGCGCGGTGGAGAGAGGGGGAATATGATTATCAATGTATACTTTTTAAATTTTTCAAAGTGATACATTTAGAGGTTATATTTTAAGTCCTTTGAATTTTATTCCGCTCCGAATCCAAGAATCCAAGGTCCTCCTGTTTTGGTCTTCTCATAAGAAGAAATATCCCCGTTTTTCCATTTTTTTTTTACAGTAAACTTGTACATGATCGATGGTGATGACCAAGTTCTTCGGTCGTCAGTGCATTCTTTCGAATTTTATGAAATGATTCATTAAGAGGCTACATTTTAAGTGATTCGTATTTTATTCTTGTAGAAATCCAAGTTGTGACGTTTTTGATTTTCCTATAAGAAGAAACATCGCCGTTTTTCTACATGTATGCAGTAATTTCATACATTCACGATGATGAGGACGAACTTGTTTATAAGTGCATACTTTCGAATTTTTATGAAGTGATTCACTTAGAGGTTACATTTTCAGTCCATCGTATTTTATTCTTTTTCAAAACCAAGCTCCAACATTTTTAGTCTTCTCAGAAGAAGAAATGTTGCCGTTTTTTTGCATTTATACAGGACACTCACACATGCGCAGTGGTGAGGACGAACCTGGTTATGAGGGCATGGTTTCGAATTTTTATCAAATGATTCACTTAGAGGTTACATTTTCAGTCCATCGTATTTTATTCTTTTTCAAAACCAAGCTCCAACATTTTTAGTCTTCTCAGAAGAAGAAATGTTGCCGTTTTTTTGCATTTATACAGGACACTCACACATGCGCAGTGGTGAGGACGAACCTGGTTATGAGGGCATGGTTTCGAATTTTTATCAAATGATTCACTTAGAGGTTACATTTTCAGTCCATCGTATTTTATTCTTTTTCAAAACTAAGCTCCAACATTTTTTGTCTTCTCGGAAGAAGAAATGTTACCGTTTTTTTGTATTTATACAGGACACTCACACATGCGCAGTGGTGAGGACGAACCTGGTTATGAGGGCATGGTTTCGAATTTTTATCAAATGATTCACTTAGAGGTTACATTTTTAGTCCTTCGGTTTATATTCCTGTTCAAAACTAAACAATTCTTTTTATTCTCTCTAACGAAGAAATAAAGCTATTTTTTACTTTCCCATGGCAGATTCATACACACATGACTGTGAGGAATAACCTGGATATCGGGTGAGAGTTTTGAAATTTTAAGAAATGATTCATTTGAAGCTTCCATTTTTAATTTCTCACATTTTTGTTCGGCTGAAAGTTAAACTTCTGATTTTGGACGCCAAAGTTAGGAAATTTCTTGCCATTTTTCATAGTTTTCTTCAGTGTCGCCCCTCAAGCACCATGACGCGAAAAAACTTGCGTATCGGAGTTAATTTTAAAATTGTATCGCATCAATCAGTTGCAGGTGACATTTTCAACTCCTCACCCTTACGTCCAGTTCGAAGGTAAACTCCTGTGTTTTCAGTTCAATCAAGAGATTAAGTCTTGCCATTTTTTCCATATAAAGAAAATTTGCCATGACGAGTCTTCTAGATGTGATTGAAGGAGAAAAACTAAAGTCAAAGATGTCTGTCACAGCTGGCAGTCAGAACATGTTCATTCCCTTCTCATCCTTCAGCTTATCGACTTTGGTCAATGTGGGGATTCACCATTCTCTCTTGCCAACCATCACCACCTCACCTACTCGCTCCTTATCACTCAATCACATCTCTGTACAATGAATCATCAGACCTTGCAGCCGCAAGTCAGCACGGATCGCATTCCCACAGCCGGAAACCCGGCCAATCAGTGATTGCATTCATAAATCAGCTTACCTCTCGTTCACTTCACGTGCAACCATCCGATTCGCGGCAACAGATCCAACGTGCTAACCACCGCTTGGATATCATAATTCCAGTAATGTATCGCTAATTAATTTCGAACGCCAGCCCCCATTACGTGGCGCTGACGCGGACTGCAGCTCCAGCCTGCCACTCGACCAGGCTGAGTAATTGTTTGTCCTAACGGTGCTTAATTGTGATGGTATCCATGGCGCGAAAACAATGCTCTCCCAGATTGCCGGCCGAACGTAACAATTGCAGTTCCAGTGGGATTTTCTCATGCTTCCACGGCTCGCACACAGGCACACAGCGCCTGACTAAGGATTTGCATTCCTCGCCCGATGGTGCGCTATAATTTATCCATTACATCACTTTATCACACCGAAACCGTAAAGCCTTGCTCACCTGCTAACCCGGTGCGCTCACACGGCGAATCCGCAATTTCCGATTCACAAACAAACGACGGGGGCACACACATGTCCAGCCAGATAGAGCGGATAGAAGGTAATCATACACCAGGCTTTGAGGCTAATTAGCGAGTGCATGTGCTCTCGAAAGTGCACACAGCATGGCCACGCAAGGGGCATGTGTGCGCCTCGGATGTGGATGCGCGCATTCAGCCGCTGCTGCAAGATTTATTTGAACATTGTATCTAGGCTATGACGTGCCGACGCGACGCGCCAGCCTGCACCTGATGGAGCCACTCTCGGCTCAGGAGAAATAATGGGAAACCTGGTTCTGGGATATTTTATTGGTGAGCCTCCCGGATTGATGTGTGTTTCTGGCTTTGGCTTTGCGATAATTAGGCTCGCATTCTTGTCCGCGGCGGGGCTGGGGTGCTGCTGCTGCCAAAGCCGCTGAGTCTGCTGGAGTCGACTGGAGTCGGCTGGAGTCGGTTCCGAACCACTTAACAATAATTCTCTATTTCCTATGTTCTTTTTGATCGAATTAGCGGGAAAGCCACTGTGATGGCTGGCGATGATGTTGATGCGAGCAAATGAACACCAACGTGTGTACGGAATGCATGATTAACCTAGTGTTCTAGAATTCTAATTGAAACACGCACGGACTGGGTTACTGTGTGCAGCTGTTGGTGGTGGTGATTGTCTCCCCGCTCCAGAGTGGCACAAATCTGCAAATGAGAAAAGATTTTTTGGGTCACAGCATCGCAGTTGGGACTGTAGCTCAAAGCGGTGACGGGTTATTGTTGGGATATTGACTCTTAACTTCAGATTCGTCGTGGATTACGATATAATTTAGTTGCCATAGCATACTTCCCTTCCCTGCTGACTGGTTCACCTGAAGGAGTTGGTTAGGAAGTAACATAAGCTTTAAGATAAGCTTTCAGTCTTGTGTACGGCTTACACTCACACCACTAACAAAATAGAATTTGACAGCTTTTCTTCTTCCAGATACCAACAACCGGAACCAGCTGTCACGATCTTCTTTGTTTCCAATTTCACAGGCTCTTGTGTGTGCCATCGACAGACCTCCTCTATTCCGCTGGCCTTGGGTTAGGTCAATACTGTCCAAGCACTCTACAAGGCCCAGCAAAATCAGGCGTTCCATAGATCGTAGGTCCCTTGCACCGTTTTCTATAAACTTGAATATAGTAATTGACTTCTGCGGATCTCCTAACGAGATATCCTAACAGTTGAACATTCGCCTGCGCTGGGTGCCAAGCCTTAGAGACGTCCCGGGAGACTGCAAAGCTGATGAACTCGCGAAAAACAAAAGACTGCCAGTTTGTGGATTCTCTCGGATTCACATCAATGTGAAAGTCAGATGGTTGACAGGCATCACTTGTCGAGTCACAAAATAGATCTGGCCTCTTCTCGATCCTCGGTGATCCAGATCAAATAGCCCAGCCGATTTCCCTAAAGATGTCTAAGATTAGCACTGCCGTGGGAATAATTACTACTAGTCCTTCACGCAAAGAGACTAGGCCTATTCTCCAACGACTTCTGTAGAAGCTGCGTAGATGAAGAGTTGAGGGAAAGCTCACAATACCTGCTTCATAACCGTTCTGCTCTTGCGTCAACTAGGAAAGCTACTAAATTCTAGCATTTCAAACACAATTAAAATTTGTTGAGGAAACTGGCTGGCTATCATAAATCACGGAAAACCCATCTCTAATGTGAAACACCCAAGCGGTGGTATAATGGGCCTACATTGGCCTAAGTGCATTAATGCCACTACCTACCAATCCACTTAAGTAAAAGCGTAGCGGCTGAGCCTCACATCGAATTTCTGACACAAAGTGCTACCACTAAACAGAGTAAACCTACTTGCGTTATTCCGTGGCGCCCGTGTTTTTGTGCAAAATTTAAGAGATGTCAATTCAAGAAAATTTCAATTTAAATGATTCTTGGCCTGGGCAGATACAAAGACTCCTTCTAAAGTCGCTACAGTCCGGGGTGGACCTGGGCCTCAACCAACAAGCTAGCACGTTCTCTGGCTAGCTGTCTCCAGTGTCGCACGCCAAGTTGGTTGAGGTCCTTCTCCACCTGGGTGCGCCACCTTAAACTCGGGCGTCCTCTGTTGCGTTGTCCCACGGGTTCGGAGTCGACGACTCTTCGGGCCGGAGCTGAGTTGCCATACGCTCTACATGGCCTAGCCATCTTGCGTTGGATCCGAAGACGCCTGACTAGACTCATGTCGCTGTACAGCCCGTACAGTTCGTGGTTGAATCTTCTCCTCCAGAAACCGTCAACGCAAACAGGACCAAAGATCGCACGCAGAATTTTTCTCTCGAAAAGACCAAGTGCTTCTTCATCCGCTTTTGAGATAGTCCATGCCTCCGCGCCGTACAGCAGGACTGGGATGATCAAGGTCTTGTATAAAGTCAGCTTGGTCCTTCGAGAGATGGCTCTCCTACTCAGTTGCCTCTTGAGCCCATAGAAGCAGCAGTTGGCAAGAGTTACTCTGCGTTTGATCTTGGTACTGATGCTGTTTGTACTATTTACTGCCGAGCCGAGGTAGACGAAGTCCTTGACTACCTCGAAGTTATAGCTGCCCATTGTGACATTCTGACCAAGACGGCGATGTTGTGCGTCCTTTTTTGATGACAGCATATACTTCGTTTTGCCCTCATTCACCGCTAAACCCATTTCAGCCGCTTACGCCTCATTGCCAGCAAACGTCTCATTGACGGCTAATCACGTCAATGTCATCCGCGTATGCTAACAGTTGTACGGACTTCTGGAAGATCGTGCCTCTAGTGTTGGCGTGTGAGTCTTGCACGATCTTAAAGAAGTCACATGACAGCGCGACGCATTGTCTAAAACCTTTTTTGACATTGAAGGTCGCGGTGAGTTCGTTACCGACCTTGATAGAGCACCGAGAATTCTCTATCGTCATCCCGCACAACCTGTCGAGCTTGGCAGGGATGTCAAAACTAGACATGGCGTTGTATAGCTCGTCCCTATGCACGCTGTCATATGCGGCCTTGAAATCGACAAAAAGGTGGTGGTTGTCGATCTGCATCTCTTGGGTCCTTTCCAGTATCTGCCGTAGTGTGAAAATCTAGTCGAGGGTGGACTTTCCTTGCCTGAAGCCACACTGATATGGATCAGGTTATTTATAAACGGCTTCAGGCGAGTGCACAAAACGGCAGAGAAGATCTTGTAAGCAATGTTCAGAAGAATTATCCCTCGGTAGTTGGCGCAGTCGAAGGGGTCTCCTTTATTTTTTCTTCTATGGTCTACCCATTGTTTTTTTTATCTCTTGTTTGTTGTGAGGGAGCCATGCTTTCGGCGATTAGCATCTTGTGATGCAGACAGCCTCAGCCGCCGTATGCCTGGATTTTATCGGACATTTCAAGCGCCATTTACGTTCGAAGTCACTAGTACGACCACAAGGGAGCTTAGTAAACTACTTCGCGCACCAAGTCTGTCTTCCTGGTTCTTTCCCTTGATTTCCTTATTCCCTGCTTTCAATGCCAATAATAATGATAATAATATGGTTAGCGCGACAGTTCGACGTGGACCAGGACCTAGGTTAGGTTAGGTTGAAGGGGCTGACTGCCGCGTATACAAGCAGCAGACACACTAAGGCCAAACAGAGGCCCATTGTGTGGATCTTAGGCTACCTATTTCGCAACAAATTTGTGCGTGAAGAATATGACTAACTCAGTTCAGCCAGATTAACAAAGAAATGGGCCCCCAGAAGTCTAAATCTACGGTGCATAGCAAGTGGTCAATGGTTTCTTCCTAATCCTCGTCCATGCAGCTCCGACAGAAATCATTATAGGGAAGGCCCAGTCTAGAGGCATGAGTTCCGATGGCACAATGCCCTGTTAAAACGCCAGTAATAGATCAGAGGTTTGGCCTGCTTAATCTGATTAAGCTAAGCGATCGCTTGGGATGGATCATAGGCCATAGCTGTTTGGTAATGAGGCATCCTTTGCCAGATGTCCATCTGCGGTTTGTTTGGGCATGCGTTTCAAGCTTTAGCAGATGTTTTATAGTAGCGATTGGCGTGGAGGGTAGGTCTCCACCCTGAAAGAGCACGGAGTTTGTGCCCTTTCTAGCTCTGGAATGTCACAGTGTCCCGGCACCCACATAAGTTGGATGTAAAAGTACTTGGCCATCTCGTTAAGAGAAAGGCGGCGATTAAGGGAAGTCTTGGAATTAAAGGTGACTGAATCCAGAGATTTGATCGCTGCCTGGCTATCGGAAAAGATGACCATATCTGAGCGCGATATTACATTGTTTTTTTCAGCCAGGACAGGGCTTCCTTAATAGTTTCAGCCTGAAAGACGCTACACTGATTCCTCTTCTTCTCCTTCTTCTACTGGTGGCGCTACAGTCCGGGGTGGACCTGGGCCGCAACCAGCTACAGTGATTAGGAAGTCGAAAGGATAGCTGGAAGTTTTGATCCATGGAATAGACACCAGCACCCACACCCATATTCGATCCATCTGTGAGGATTCGCAGTGGACCTTCCAGCGTCTGGTGTTTAGACTCCCGGTAAAATTTGGGCGGTATGCTCGTTGAGAGGTTCTTCTCGAAGAGGAGTTAAGCTTAGGAGACCAGGACCTAGCTTCAACAGCAACCACTCCTGTTGTGCATGTTATTGTTCTTTCATGAGTGGAAGCGACCTAGGCAAATCTGCCGACTCCGAGTGGCGAAGCTTGAGAAGCTTTTTTCTAAACATGAATTCACTTTCAGTCAGTTGGTTAACTCGGAGATTGAACCTGGCGTTCCCGGTGTAGGTTGACGCCACTAAGGCGACCACACTTCCAATACAAAGTTCAGCCTAAATGCCACAACTTTGCTCAAAGCTTGGCAGAAATCTGGTAAAATATAGCAGTTGACCTGAGGTGAGACACCGACTACTATCATCTTGCAAGTACAAGCCAGAGCTAAAGTAGTATAGAAACAGTCGGCTTCTATCTCTCTTGATTATCCGTCAAATTCAACAAGAGACTAGGGAATAATCAGTGCGAAGTTGAACTCGACGGCGAGTGCAGATGTTCATTTCTCTGTGCTTTTCCAGGACCTACGTAGTTCTGAGATCTGAGATGTATTTCATTTGTTCATCATTTAGGACATTAATCAGAGCTCAAAATGAAGTACAATGTCAACGGATTCACGAAATGTCAGGAAGTCCCTCTAGTCGATAAACCAGCTTCACCACCCTCGTACTTTCAACGTACACAATTGAAACTGTTGACAGGCTCCTCTCATAAAATAATCCCATGCAATATCACCTAAACCCCAGCAAACCACACCCCATCGCCACCCTTCCCTGCTCATCTGCAGCCACACCACGAGCACTGCAGCCGTGTCTTATTTATTGGTTCACATTCCTGCAATTTATCAGCGTTTTGTGAATTGATATCCGCAATAATCCGGTCGGTCGCTGCCGTTCATAAATCATAAATTCCATCGAGCCCTCAATTCTGGAATGTCGCCCGTTTGTCTGGAGCCCACACCACTTGGCGCCCAATTCAGTTGCCCCGGGTGATGCTCTTGAACAAAATCAATATTCGACATCAATTTGAGTGCTACACGGAGCTACCTCATGGATCCCCCGCGCTCTTCCTGTGAACATCAAATTTAGACAGCGGTAGTGAAATCAATTTGGTTTGTCAAAGGGGCGGACACACACACACACACGCATACACCGATGAAGATGAACAACAGGTCCTTCGGCGGGGAACTGCTGGAGATACCTGCACGACCACCACGGCCCCAGAGATACATTTAACCCGCAATCAATACCCGTAGTCCGCTGAATTCTCAAACCTGGCCGGCCGGCTGGCGGAGATAATGACAACGAGAGTGGCGGCGGCGGAGGAGGTAGTGGTGGCTGGCTGGCTGGCTGGCAGTGAGACAAATGCGACCATAAGGTCTGCACACGGGATATTTATTGTTAAGGCTCTTGGAGACAATGATAGCAGGCATTCGAGGGTTAACTTGTTGGCTGGACCTGAATTGGCCGTTCACTTTGGTCAGGGCTGCTGCCACGATGGCGGCGGCTGTGGGAACGGACGATGGATTGGGGACGGAGTGGGAAGCGGTGGAGTTCGAGGAGACAGATAACAGTTTGTAACAGAAATTCAAAACAGTATCCCAGAGGTGTTGTGCTCCAATATGAGTTCGAAGCAATTTATCTCGTCGACATAATGGTGAAGGGGGCCACTCTCTGTCGCGTAACACACGTGCTGTTGTCTGTGAGGCGTGCTTTTACTTTCCAGCTGCTGGGCGATGGGGTTGGATGGGACGTCGAAGGATTTTCCTCGGGCCAGCTACTGCTTCCGACGGTTAATCGAATCGAGATCCCTTCCCATCAGCTCACAGACAGCTTCATCTTTGAAGATACGATCTCTTCAGCCGAGTCAATCTTCCGTCAAATTGCGGCAATCCCGGCATTCATTGCATCCACAAAATGAAGTCATTCAGCTCGCGTTTCACAAGAGAATAGCAGGAGCCCATCAAAGCACAGGCCCCAAATTAGGGTGCAAGAGCACACGCAATCGAGATGCAGATACCGATCTCTGATTAATTTATATCTCTGTAAACAAGACCAGCGAGCGCAACTCCCCTTCTCGTGTTCAATTAAATTTACAAGCGCTTCGCGCCGGCACCTGGGCCAGCCGCAGTTTACCTTCCGACCGAATGCCAAAAGTGAGGCAATATTTGCCCGCAACCGTCCGGAGCTGCTGGCTGTGTTACATGCAGCAATGCGTTCGTGTTTACAAAAAACGCAGCCAATTGGCTGGCAAACAATTTGTTCACACATGGGTATCGGAAGATATTTCTAGAGAGCCGTTCGAACGAATTCCAGGTCGCCGTCGCGTCGATTGGCCGGCATCCCACACTCGCGTCGTGCATCTGACGAATGCTCCGATTTGGAGTTAATGACGAGGAAGTGACTCCTATCCGCAATTGAGTTTAATTCGCGTCCCAACTTCGGGCCGCAGTGTGCATTAGCCGCGGGGACGACCATTGTCTTTGTGGACGGCGCAGCGTATCTAGATTGAATCACAATAAATATGAATGCGCGGTGGTTGTTTGGCGATCAATTGCAGCGAAAGTATGCTGCAGCGCGCGCTGCCTAATGTTGCGGCAGCACTGACGTCATTAATTGCATTTCCCGCAAAATGGGGTCTGGGAAGTGGATTAGTGTTATGTTTGGTTTTAATTCGAACTGACCTGGTTTCTTGTGCTTCTTGTATCTCTGCCGTTGGTTGGTTGTTGCCTGATTGCTTTTGTTTAGCGGCGACACCGAACTACATGCATGCCGCTGACTGTGGAGCAATCGGCGGTGGTGGCGTTGGTTATTAGCATCGGCACGAAATGTGGGTTACTAAAGTATTCCAACACTCTGTGTGCACACACACGAGAGAAGTGAGAACAGTTTCTATTCTTTTATTTGGAAAATTGTTCTCGTCTTGTATGCTGTGGATGCAGTGCATGTGAGTGTTGGGCGGTCGCTTAAAGGGGACTGATGCACTTGGCGTGTGGCTTTTTAAAGCAATTCAGATTCGCAGATCGAAGTTGATGGGGTCCCACAGAGATCAAGAGAGGACTGTGAAAAATATTGCCTTGCTTGGGACATTGGCTTGAGGGTTACCGCCTCCGGATCCGAGCTCGAAGCATCTGTTTCAGGAAGCTTTGCAGAGAATAGTGTTGTTAGAGAACAAGAAGGAAAGTCGACAGAAGATCAATAGCGTAGCAGCAAGTCATACTTATTAGCTAACTTGAGACACCAAGAAGACTCCCCCAACAAATTGTAACAAGAAGAGATTTATGACCTGTTCACGAAGTATTTGTATGACCTTTTCACAAGGATGGTCGGAGCTTGCTTCTGTGCAACGACCTTGTTGTTGAGGCAAAACGCGTCAAATTTTGTGCTGAAATCAACCACATGGCACTCATAATGACCATCAAGGCTGATTTTAAGGACATCAAGGCAGCAAGGTCATTAAGAACGGACGCAGCTTAACCCTTAACTACCAACATTTTTGCGGTCCTGGAGAGAGTCCAAGAAAAGTGGGACTTTTAAAATTAAAAGAATAAGCGGAATTGGACTCACTACTCTTAAGCTTTATTTTCAGGTCTCAAAGGACATAAACTAAAGGGACCTATCTCTCTCTCTGAAAAATCTGTGTTCTGGTCTCTCAGACCGATGGTAGGTGGTTAAGGGTTCAATTTCAAAATATTTGTTCGATTTGACAAACGTTCCTTACCTTGCTAGGGCCGTCGAGTCGACTATTCGACGTGATGGCCTAATTCTAATTTGGTTTGTCAAAGGGGCGGACACACACACACACGCATACACCGATGAACATGAACAACAGGTCCTTCGGCGGGGAACTGCTGGAGATACCTGCACGACCACCATGGCCCCAGAGATACATTTAACCCGCAATCAATACTCGTAGTCCGCTGAATTCTCAAACCTGGCCGGCCGGCTGGCGGAGTTAATGACAACGAGTAGCGGCAGAGGAGGTGGTGACGGGCTGGCTGGTAGGCAGGCAGTGAGACAAATGCGACCATAAGGTCTGCACACGGGATATTTATTGTTAAGGCTCTTGGAGACAATGATAGCAGGCATTCCAGGGTTAACTTGTTGGCTAGACCTGAATTGGCCGTTCACTTTGGTCAGGGCTGCTGCCACGATGGCGGCGGCTGTCGAGTCGACTATTCGACGTGATGGCCTAATTCAAAACATGACCAATTTTCCAAATAATCAGCCAACACCCTTTCATCACCGAAAATTCACGGATTGCAGGCATTCTAAAACCGGCGGCATTGAAATGTTTTGGCTCGAGATAGTAAATTTATTCGGTAGAACTGCTAAGTCAACTTGGCAGGTCCTGCGTCGAGACTTACCAATTTTGGGTTAGGTTCAAATAAGGCCTACGATTTCACGTGCGTAACCGTTGTACGTGAAATTAGCTTTTGAGTGAATACGTTCTCCGTGATTTGATGAATATACATATTTACACGTACATTTTCCTTTTTTGTATACCGCCGGTACTATTCGTTTTACTTTGCAATCTAGTAAACAATTTAAAACGAACGGTACCGGCGGTATACAAACGTTTGACTCTCACTATAAGTAAAACTAATTTCGTTGCTAAAACTCATTCATTTTCGGAATTACGTAAATTTTATTTTTGCAAGTACAACTTTTTAATTACGTGCAAAATCTATGACGTTTATATGATCACGTGAATTTATTTCACGTGTATTTAACTCGTACATATGTACGTGTGTGACACTTGATGACTTTTAATGTTATGTATGCTCGGAATCTTGTTTTCGACTCCGAACCAGTGGGACAACGCAATAGGTCTTGGTAATTGAAAAATTATTGAAAGTTTGTTTCCAAAGACTAAAAATAAAAAAAAAAATAAAATAACAAAACGAAGATTAAGCCGTAAGGAACATTTATACACACATTTGGGTATCTTAGACTACCCGCTTAGAGTCAGTAAGTTAGTATTAAGAGCAATTGTTAATTAAGCTAGCTTTAAGTATTTTTGTCTAGCAAGTAAGAAAAATCGAGGTGAATTAAACAAAATGACATGAAAAAACGAAAAAAATGCAATAGGGTACGGCTGATGGTGCACAGAAGTTGAGAAGGACCTCAACCAACTTGTCGTGTGAAATTGGATGAAGCTGACTAAAGATCGTTCCAGCTGGAGAGGTTTATTGGTTAAGGCTCAGCTTTACCCCTGACTGCAGCGCTAGAAATCGGAGGCTCTAAAATGTACAGCGCCGACATGTTGTTCCAAGAGTACGGCTATATTCAACGACAGGCGTTCTGAGTGACCAATCTCAGGACATTTGCACCTCTCGAGACGGCGATTCAAGCCGACTTGCGATTGTCCAATTTTCTGTCAATCCTCCAAGTCATCCATAACGAAAGCAGCTCAGGAAACTCGGCCTGATTTATGCAACCAGGCCACTCAAATACGTGACATCCCTTGCCGATGGCCTGGCCGTTCAACATCAAGCTCGGTGAGGAACAGTCGACTAGACGATATCGACCGATACTTTCGAATGTCACTTTATCAGCATTTTCATTCCCATGGATTCCCTTTCCCCGTTTACCTTCATTTTTGATCATTATCATCATCTGATCCATTAAAAGGGTCGCATGAGAGACCACCGATCCTCCGCCTCGGCTCTAACTCATTATGAATTATACTAAAACTCAACCAGAGACCTTAGTCTTGGGTCTGCTAGGCCTCCCTCAACTCTCCCAATGTGAAACATGCCACGCCTCGGCTGCGTTGCAACATGCATCAAAGGTCGACCATTAATCGCAAATCCCATACTCCTGCAAAAACCTCCAAGCAAAAACCTCCTGCAAAAACCTTCCCCTCCACGGGGAAGTCGGTCGGTATACTCCCAGTCCGTTTCAAGAACCATTTTTCGAGTGAATAGTTGGTCGGTTGTACTTCGAATAAATAATACAAATTTACTACGAATTAAACAATCTAATTGATGCTGACTTGAGACGATTTCACAATTTTTCCTCTGCAACTCGAGACGGTTTTCCATTAAGACTTCGACCAATAGTCTCACAGGGCTTCATTTCAGTGATTCTAGGAATCAGGCGCTTGGACGGAGGTGTATAGTTTTGATTGTAATTTTATCCATCAGCTGGTGAAGTGATGACTGTCTTTTATCGCGGCCAAGACTAGTTGTTGGTTGGGATGTCCTAAAAAAGAATTGATGCAACCCTGCTCCGTGAAAGTGCCTCTTCACGAATCACGGACTGTGACTACTGTCGCCCCTGTAGAGGATATGTTGTCTTCAACTCAGAGCTAGAAGGAGAATGCTTGACTCGCCATTAAGCAGGCTTGTACAAGTGACAAGTTCCCCGAAACAGTAAACAACAGCAAAGGATTATCAAAAATGGAGACAAATCTTCTGTTGCATTTCCACACCAGTTTGAAGGCGAAAACAAACAAAAATTCCATCACGAATTTCGGCACCATTTGTTCTGCAGGTCATTTCTGCTTGCGACACATCTTAAGTGCCTCATACCTTGGGAATGTCGGCATATACGCTAACTGTGCTCCAATAAAACCAAATCAAACGCTGACCGCGTCACACGATCTTTACGACCGATTGATCAAATCTCGAATTTATATGGCCGATAAAGTGTTGTTCAATGAAGCCCGGAGAGTGTACATGCGATGTGTGGCAAGTGTCGCGTTGAGTTCACACGTTGTTCGAGTCAATGACTACAAGCGAGGTGTGTAATCACTCGATCATATCGCAGGCAATTCATGGTAACAACAGTCAGCCATGATCAACCCACGCGATCGTTTTTGGAGTAAAACCAAACTCTCAGTCGGACTGGTGACCTTTGTGTGTGAAGTCATTCGATTTCTGGGAATTTAAAGTTCCGCAATTGTGGTTTGTGTGAAGTTGGCTGCCGAAGGAAGAGGAATTTGGGGAAGTTTGCTTTGTGCGATGGGATGATTAACTTAGTCTGAATTTGGGGGACAACGCAACAGAGGACACCTGCGTCTAAGGTGGCGTACCCAGGTTGGGAAGGATTTTCGCTTACTTGGAATGCGAAACTGGAGCCAGCTGACCAGAGATCCCGTTTGTTAGAGAGGCTTATTCGTTAAGGCCCTTTTACACCCCGGACTGTTGCGACAAATAAAGAAAAAGAAGAAGAAAAAGGATGTTTAGTCAGTTACTGGGAAATTAACCCAATCCTCACTTGTAGGAGTGACCATTTAAATGGGACACAACTCATGAGCAATATCGTTGTCGACTGACTTCCAAAATCTCCGAACAACACGTAGTAGTCACGTCCTTGTAAACGGAAGGTATACTCAAGTCAACTGCCTATTTGGCTGCCATTTGAAGGAAGACTAAGTTCGACTTGAGTTGCGGTCGTCACCTTACAAGAGCGACGTAGGTTCATAATGCCAACGCTAAGCTCAGCTCCTTTGACACAGCAAACTAGCACAGGGGCTTGCTTGTTCATTGCGATACAGTGTCACTCGGGCGAGAGTGAGAACAAACTTTGGTTTTTCATCAACATTTTTTTTTACGGCGGATTTGATTGACATTTTCAGTTTCCGTCGGAATGGAACCTGTTGTTGATTTTGACTCGTTTAAAGACTTTTGCAGTAAACCTCGCCGCTAGCTTGCGTTATTTTTGCAGACGGTGGAAACCAGAAACGAGTAGGAAAGGATCACGACGTCTGGTCTGGCGTAATCCTCTTTCAGTGCAATACTTACCGATGTATTTGCACAAGAAAGAGTTTTATGGCTCTCTCATGTTATTAAGGTAGCCTTGGAACGCGGTAAGACACCTGGCGAGTGACAAACTGGGGTGATTAAGAAGACTGACAAAAGCGACTGCTCCAACTCCAGGGCACTTATTTCAGCACCATCTGCATATTGCACACCACTTTTATAGTGAATGCATAGGTTATGAAGTGCTACACAAACATAGATGACGATTGACAGCTTTCGTGGGTTCGTAGGCTTGCACTCAACAAACATCTGATTTTTAGAACACCTTTGGTTCTTTCGATACTGTTGCATCTGGAGCATTGGCAAGATATCCATTGTGGAAAAACTTTTTCGAAACCTTAGCGTGGACTTTCCCGGGGAGACTTCAGAGGGATATGCGCCTGTAGACGGAGCAGTCTCTTTTGTCCCCCTTCTTAAAAAGAGGACAATCATCTTACCGCGTTCCCACCTTCATAACACGAGAGAGCCATAAAACTCCCTCGTTACCCATCGCCTTAAGTATTTCTGGCCGGATTTCTTCCACACCGGCGGATTTGCCAACTTTTAACGAATCTATCGCCGGAATGACTTCCTTTACCGTTGGACTATTCCCCGCCCCACTTAAGGCTCCGGGTCTGTCATCCTCAGTGCCCTGTTCGGGATTGAGCAGCTCTGTGCTCCATCTGTGCAAGATGTCCTTGTCATTGGAAAGCACCACACCATCTTTAGGTTAGGTTAGGTTGGGGGGCTTGGACCATGTTGGTCCACTGTGATAGGCCTAGTCAGACCACTACCACTGATTGACTACTCCAGTGACAATAATACTACAGCCCGTAGAGGGCCAGGGCCAAGCTTCTCAGCAACCACTCGTGTTGTGCGTGCTATTGTTCTCTCACGCGTGGAAGGGACCTACAGTTTAATGCCGACTCCGAACGGCGAAGTCGAGAAGCTTTTTCTAGACAGGATATACTCTTTGAGCATTGTCAGTGACTCGAAAGAGGTGGAGCCGTGAAATATGAAAGGTGGTAGATTCGGGTATCGAGCAAGGTGGAGCTGTGGTTAATTGGGTTATCGAACCTGGCACCCTCTGCGTAGAAGTCGACGCACTAACTCACTACGCCACGGCCTCATCAGTGATAGTGCCTTTAATTTGATCCCAACGGCAAATGGTGCTTGAATCACTTTTGCATACCAGATAAAAGCGTATTAACTTTACCTTCACTGGGATTCGAACCGGGGCAGGCACTCTACCAACTGCGCAATCGAGTCGTATTCACAACATCTTTGCATTTGACTCCTTCGATGATGTTCAATCCTTCCTTCCTCTTAGTCGACGAATGGTGTGCCGGAACACTTTTTCGCAGATCTAAAAAATTTCAGATTGGTTTGACATTTGTTTCCGCCCGGATTTGCTGTTCGTGATAAGGGCATTTTTTCGAACATGCACTTTTTTTCACGCGGCATTCATAATTGGCGAATAGAAAAAAGGGATATATTTCGGGTGAAATGCTGTTCGGGCGAGATTGATGATAAGGCTGAATTTTTCTAGTATTCGTCCCAGGATTAGAAACGACAAGGAAACGATGTTGTGCTGAATATTTTCTTCTTTGTCTTAATTTTTGAAATTTATATTGAACCAATTTAGAAATGAAAAGTTACGTATTTTACTAGAAAGTCAAGCCAAGTCACAGTGACGAGATATATGATAGGGTGTGATACGCCAAGGGTATACCCAACGGTAAATGCACAAAAAAATTTAAAGAACAAATAAACCGTACAAAACTGAAGACTTGGAATCAGCCTTTATTTTATTTCAACCGTTATAATTGTACGATTTCTTTCACTCTCTCTCTCTCTCTCTTTCGCTATCTAGGTCTCTCTCTGTCTCTATATATCTCTCTATGTACATCTCTTTATCTCCATTTCTCTCTATATCTCTCTCTCTATCTCTCTACCTCTCTCTACCTCTCTCTATATCTCTCTATACCTCTCTATCTCTCGCTCTCTCTCCCTGTCTCTCTCTCCCTCTCTCTCTCTCTCTCTCTCTCGCTCTCTCCCTGTCTCTCTCTCTCTGTCTCTCTCTCGCTCTCTCCCTCTCTCTCTCTCTCTCCCTCTCTCTCTGTCTCTCTCTCTCTTTCTCTATCTAGGTCTCTCTCTGTCTCTATATATATCTCTCTATCTACATCTCTTTATCTCCATCTCTCTCTCTATCTCTCTACCTCTCTCTATATCTCTCGATCTCTCCCTATATCTCTCGCTCTCTCCCTCTCTCTCTCTCTCTCTCTCTATCTCCGCCTCTCTCTATCTCCACCTCTCTCTATCACCACCTATCTCTCTATATCTCTCTATCTCTCTCGCTATCTCTCGCTCTCTCTCCTTTAGTAAATAAAAGAGAACAGCTCAGAAAATTTTAATCAAATCCTTCGCAAGAAAACCAATTTATTGATGAAAAGCCAGAAAAGCTGAAATTATGCATCCAGTTTTCCGTATGAATACTGAATAAGAAGATGTCAACTCAGCCCAACCTGATGGAGGCAAGGATCCAATTCAAGTCCTTTCCTCAACTTCTGTGTGATGCACAAGATCAAAAGCATCTCTCTGTCATTATAACACAACTGATAGCCAATTTAAAAACCCAAATCTGCCTAAAACACCCTGTAAACCATTTTCTGCAGCACCATATGCATTGTCGAAGTATACCTACTTCGCGGGAGCTGAACCACGATCCTCCAAGCACCTCGATCCACTACTTTTGGCAATACGGTGAAAGACCACACACAACTTCCACACATCTACCTTAAATGAGTTCCTGTCCAAATCTAGACTGAAACTCTCAAAAGAGTCAGTTGCCGACGACTTGCACGCGATCTGCCATGCGAAACAAGAACATCCGCAGAAGTGCTAAATCGCACCGGATTTCGGAAGACACTCACGCTGTGGCGTTACTTCTTTCATCTGTTGCGCGATAAGACTGAACTGTGGGTATGTCAGACACACTATGTCTTGCATGTCAGTCCAATTGCTGGGAGGTAAATATGAGACGATCTAGGTGCTTGGTGTTCTTCATCTTGGACGAGAGAATATACTTCGCGACTGAATATACTACTCGCCCCTCTACATCTTGATCTCTGACTCTTCCCTTGAATCCCCAATTCAACAGCAGATCCAATAGACCTCCAGACAAACAGACGACTCTCAGAGCTCCCCAAATCTGACGTAAATCAACACAACATCTGCCTGCTTCTTCTTGAACACGGACACGAGACAATTAACATATTCAAGGCCAAACGGGGCTGTGTCCCCATCGAAATCAAACCGGTCTGCGTGTCTCGCCACTCCATTGAAACCACTGACATTTCGTCTTCAAGCATATCTCAGTGAATTTCATTCCAACGACCTTTTCT